>JAVBJF010000304.1:0-450191 GCA_033439095.1 Pseudococcus viburni
GGGGTTTACCCCAAAGAACCCCATCTGGGAAGCCCCGAGGGGCTAAACACCATTGCCCCAAATTTACCTATACTTGTATACCCAACAGCCATTAAAAATTTCACACAGCTGATTAAGCTATATACAAAGTTCAATACTAAAAATCTTATCAGCCAGATAGCCCAGTTGGTAAGAGCAGTGGTTTTGCCAATGTTACTATCCCGGCGGTTGGCGGTTCGAATCCCAGCCAGGGCAGAGATTTTTTCAATATTTAAAAAAATTAAATAAATCGAATTAATTCGAAATGATGACGTCACACATGCAAATACGTCATGGAACCGAAAATAAAAACTGGATGACGTCACTCAATCGAAAATTGTGAAAAAAATACAAGTCCAATATGTAAACAAACATTCGGAAATTTACAAGTCCAAAATGTAAACAATGGAAAATCACTGATAAGAACACGCGACAGTGATAACAGGAAAAAGAAAAAAATTTAACGCTAAAAAATGTGGCAACACTGAGCGGAGGGAATTCATAGCTAAAAAAACACAAAAAAGGGAAATCTCCCTCCCATTTAATTTACATTACGCAGTGTTACCACAGGGACAAACACGAAAAAAAATACTGCGTGCCGTATCTGTTACTACTTATGAGGTACCAGGTACAACTTTACAAAATTTTATAAATCGAAAAGGATTTTTTTAAATGAAATTTTAGGATTCAAAAGGGCAAAATTTTGAAGAAATTTCATAAATAAGAATGGAAAAAATTGTTTTGGTAAGTTGATTAATAAAAAAAACTGAGATAAATAGGTATAATTGACATAGTTGACAGTTGAAACCTTTAATCATAGCTAGTAATACTTAGTAGACGGCCAACACTGCATGTTCAAAAAATTTTGAAAATACGTTGATTTTTTTCAAAAATAGTTTTATTGTGGGTGTCTTTACGCAAAAATATCACTGGAAAATATTTTTAATGCCACCTCAATTTTCAGGGATCCTTAAAAGTATCATGTTTTTTCAAAATCCTATAAAAAAATCTAACAAAAAAATTTAAAAAAATTTTGGAACCTCTGCGGCAACGATTTATTTAAAATAAAGAAAAATTCATCTTACATGTTTTTTTAGAAGTCGGAAAAAGCATGGAAAATTTTTTTCGATTCTATACTGAATGGGTATTGAAAAAAAATGAAAAATGTGAAATTTTTTAAGGACATCCCCTCCCCCCCCCAAAAAAAATAACGATGAAAAATTTGTGTCAATGGTATTCTTGGGTAAAAACACCCATATTAAAGTCATTTTTGAAAAAAAATCAATTTTTACCCAACTTTTCAAAATTTTTTGAAAAATTTTGGCCGAGGAAGTTTTTTGTGATGTTCAACTAGCCTGATTTATTTTTCATTTTGATAGATCACACCTCGTGTACTTCCCTTGTGAAGACTGAAATCGCAAAAACTCATGCAAAAATGTTGATGTTTTAGCAGATTTTTCAAATTTTGAGCGTCAGTGATTTTCGATCATTTTCACTCATTTATAATTGACAGAGTAGGTGCTGATTTTCTGTTGGTTAGATCAAATTTTCATATTTTGCAGGGCGATGATGTCATTTTGAAATATCAAAAATTCGCCAAAATTCGAGAAATGTACCTACTTCAGCTCCTGAAATCCTGGATATTGGTTCTTTTATGATGTACTTTCGATTTATTTTTATTTGGGCTAAAAATTTCACGTTGAGTTGGGATACCTCTTTTGTATTTAAACACTCGTATATTTTGTTTGACGTGCCAATTAAATTAAGACATGATATCGAATAGAGTATAAAACAATTCAAATGTTTACAATTTCTATGCTATTTGGGTGCTTGAATCACCATTTTTTTCTAATTATAGCCCATTTTTGAAAATTATTTGAGGTTTTTAAAATTTTGAAAAATGAAAGTTTCCCGCATTCCCTAAACTTCCCTCTCCCTCAGAACTCTTGCGTAAAAAACTTAACAACGAAAAATGTTTTTCTTTGGTTTGTCTACAACTTTTGTTTGAAAATTTTTCTCTTAGGAGTATAATTCGAAAAGTTTTTGCAAAAAAACCCCTAAAAATTTTTCAAAATTGCATTGGTGTCATATGAGTGCATTATTTTGAGGATGAAGAAATGGCTCCTCTGCAATTTTTTTTTATTGAAATGCAATGAAGCAAGTACTGATTTCCGCAAAAAAAGAAATCAAATTGAGACCATGAATTATTGCAAATTCGCGTATATATTAGGTATTACTTTTTGTATGTACTTAGTATACACGAATACATTGTACAAATCTGATTCAATTGTGTCAAGATGTGCTCTGACTTACAATCAAATATGAGAGTACAGAGATTTATATATGTTGAGCAATTTTGGCCGATTTTTTTGCCACATCTGTCTCCTGACCTTCGTAATTCTTTTTTTCTCTGTTCTGCGTTAAGTAAGCACGATAATTTCGCGAACAGTATAAGCAATTATAATTAAGTCGATCGCTAACCGCGATATATATGGGTATGGTTTTTTAATATTTAATTTAGGAAGCAATTCGATTGTCGAGGAATAGGCTACCCTGCGCGATCGAAATACACGCGAAAGCACCTCTGCTTGCGATAATAAATTTGTTTTCGAATGAATTTTAATTGGCGCGTATATTTTTGAAAATTACCAGACACCAAGAGAAGCTATAGAAATACGCTGCGCTAGAATGACACGTCTAATTACGATCAAATAATAGGACATTAACGAGTGTTTTCACTAACTCATCGACATTGTACACACGATGAATAATTACTCGGAGCATATTTCAAATACGTACGAAATTTTCGTTCTCGGTATCGCGGTACAGAAAATGAAAAAAAAATTCTCCCGACATTTGCGGCGTATAATTACCTGCAGATATAGTGCAATTGGTGCCGAAATAATATAAATACGTAAATTGTGACCCGGCGCCGGGTAATTTATAATTGGAGGTTTGCCCGAATTTCAAACAAAATGCAGATTCGGATATTTTACTAGTTTACATAAAACACGAGACGACGAATAATGCCAAAAAAACGAGAGAAAAAAACCAACAGTCTGAAGTCGATAGTAATATGCGGTGGGGAATTTTTTAAATACATTGCAATCTCACACGTATGAATCATGACGTTTCGCGACTAGTGAAATTAATTCGATCAATTAACGTAAATTAATCACCGTCGTCGCCGAACCGAATGGAAAATGAATCGCGTTCAACGAGCTAACCGGCCATATGTACTCGGCATGGTCTCGGTGAATGACGAAAGAAATAAATGTCTGCGTTACTTACGCCTGTTTCGAATACGAATGTTTTGATCCGAGACGACGCGGACGTCTTCCTCTCTGACAGCCAGTTGATTTAATTTGTCGAGGGCACGGCTTTACTAACACTTTGGATATTAATTGCAGTCGTTTTTAACGTGTGACGACCATAAATTATTCGCGGCGATCGTTGATGACGACTGCGGTGCGGTACCCCTACGCCCTGCACGCTTTTTCAATTTTTTACGATCGAATGTGTAACGTACTGTCGTACTATTTTTAAGTTGCCTACTTTCGTTTTCTCCCTCTCTTTCCTCTGCACCTCTCTCCAGTTTTCTTTTGCCTTGATCTTGGAGCTAGGTGCATTTTTTTGGTTCGTGCCGCGTAAAGTCGTTAAATTATTGCAAAGCAATTACGCAGAAAGGGGGGTTCCTATTTCCTATCATTCACCATTGTATGGAATAACTACACCTAGCGTCCCCCTGGTCTATTTGTATTATTATTCTTGACCTTGGTCGTTGATCAAAATCAGCTATGCCTAGTTATTTTACGATTAGGTTTTTGAACTTGACCTTTTCGAAGAAGTTTGCGTACAAATGTGAAGGGAGGGAGATTTTTAGTGAAATTCAGAGATTCTGAGAAAAAAATAATGAAGTGAAAAAATTACAAAGTAGGTATTGAAGCCGAAATTTATTGTCTTATTTATGATCGTGTTAAATGATCGACTAATTGAATAATTGACGTAACTCGGGAAAAAAGGAATCGTTGAAGTACTACGTAGATTTTAACGGCGAGTTTTCATTTTTTAGAAGTCTATAAACGTATAAAATTTTTTGAAAAGAAATTGTAGTTGAATGTCTGAAAATTATGCTTTTAAATAAGTTACTATTTTAAATGTTAAGACGCAAATTTTAATTGGAGGAATATTCGAAAATTTTCAAAAATTTTCAGAATTGATCCTTGTTG
Organism: Pseudococcus viburni; assembly: GCA_033439095.1. Lineage (NCBI taxonomy): Eukaryota > Metazoa > Arthropoda > Insecta > Hemiptera > Pseudococcidae > Pseudococcus > Pseudococcus viburni. The sequence goes on from JAVBJF010000304.1 coordinate 4,248, forward strand.
AGGTTCAGCTCATCATTTTTCTAGATTCGAACAAAATACATTTGAAAATGCCAAGGAGCTGAGGGCAATTGATTATGAAAACTGAATCACAGTTTTAGTCCGAAAAATTATTTGCTTACGTACATTTCAGACAAAAAAATTGAAAAAGTAGTTATTTTTTCTTTGAAAATTTCAAATTTGCATTTCAAGAGGGAAAAATATAAGAAAAATTGAAAAATTCAAAATTTTGATTTTTTTAAATCGCCTCAATAATTTTGAAGTTGGTTCTTTTTGAGAAGAAAATCATGTTTAGGACGATTAAATTGGGCGTTGAAAAGGAAAAAAGATGCTAAAAATTTTACCACCGAGTTGTTCAGCTCAAATGAGGGACCAACTTTCGATATTTTCAAAATTAGAGCCTTTTGGGAACTTATATTTCCGACGAAATCTTTTTGTAAGATTTTTTTTAAAACAATTTTTAAAACGTTTTCAAGATAATCTTTAAATTTTTTTTGCATTGTACATGATTTAATTGTTTTTCAAGTCTAACTTTGACCCATTTTCTTGAAAGTTTTTCAGGGTGTCCATTCTCTGGAAAACCGGGAAAAGTCAGGGAATTTTGGTGGTCTGGAAAAGTCAGGGAATTGTGGGATTTTCTCTGGAATTTTTCAAAAATCCAAAATAAGGATAAATCATTTAGATAAGTGTTTCTTTGTTTATTTTATTATAAATTTTTAAAAAAATTTCGCCCTCGCTTCGCTCGAGCCAAAAAATTATATCTTTTGTTTGATTTTTTTTATTTATCATTTATTCAAAATGCATTTGTCCATTAAATTATGAATTATTCAAAAAAAAATTTCCCTCGCTACGCTCGGGATAATTTACATTCTGTGTTTCTACAGAATTTATCTAAAATTTCAAGTTTTTTGGAAACTTACTTTTTAATGAGCTGTGATGAGAAAGGAATGCCATGATGCCCTTGACCACGATGTTGAAAAGAAGGAGGAGGGAATGAAACAGAATTCGAAATTAGTGGGTATGTTTTAGAAAACAAGTGGTGAATTTTTTCATTTTTTGAAAATCTTTTTTCACAAAAATTTTCGTCCTTGCTTCGCTCGAGCTCAACACGTACATAATATGTTTCCATAAATGAATTAATATTTCACCTCCTACTTGACTTTTTTATTTATTGGTACAAACTAAAATGTGTTTTTCATTTTTGGAGGGGGGGGGGGGGCGTGAAGAAATGTTTGAATTTTCAGCTCGGAAAATCTGAATTTTCATTCTCTTGATTTGGTAGACACTCTGGAATGATTCATTTCATTTTTCAAAACTTAATTTTCGTTGGAAAACTTAGTATTTTCTTTTTATTTGAATTTTTTTCTGTAGGTAATAAATTCAAATTTTCAAATTTTTGTGGTGAGAGGGAGTTGGGTGGGCTCAAAAATTTTCAGAATTAAACTTGAATCTTTTTTTTTGCCCTAAGAGGAGCATCTAAAGATCTCGTAAAAAGTATCCATAATAGTGATTTTGAAGAAAAAAAATCGTTAGACCGTCATGAATTTTATATCATTCTTACCGATGTAAAATTTCGGGATGTAAGTTCGTCACGTGAAAACTTACCCCCCCCCCCCCCCCCTTGGTTTACAAATATACGTAATATTTAAAAGGTCTGGAAAATTTTGAAAAATTAGTCTGGAAAACCTGAAAAAAATCAGGGAAAATCATTTCTGAAATGTAGTGGACACCTTTTTTTTTTTACTTTTTTTTAATGTTTCAAAATGTTTTTAATGTATTGCTGAAGAATTTACGTTCTATTCAATTTTTATTATTAATTCGAATAATTTTTTTTTAGATATTTCAACAAGTTCCTACATGAGCAGACCTAGAAATTGTGTAAGGTGAGGGGCTGTACTGGAGAAAAATAGGGGGGAAGGTCAAAATCGTTTGAAAAATTCAGTAATCTGTTATTTCAGTGACATACTCAGGATATTCTCAATAGGTGGACAATACAAGTAGGTACAAATTTGAAGAAAAAAAATGACAGAGGGATTTTTGTAACAAACAATCAATGTACTGAGGTACTCTTTAAGTCTGAATCAGTCGAATTGGGATGAAATTCTGCCTTCTTGAATCAGTGAAATAAATTTCACTCGATGTCAGTAATTTTTCACTGATCTTTCCGCCAAAAATTATTGATAATTTCTGACAAATTGAGAATTGACTGAGAAATTGGTGATTTGAAAAAATCATCGAATTTCAGGAAAATTTAATTCACTGATTCAAAAAGGCACGAATTTTTACAACATTTGATTCCAGATTCGGAGAATAATACATTCAAGAAATGGATCGTCGATTTTTTCTTGAAAAATCATATTTGAAAAGCAAATGCACTTCTATCTGACATTTCTATGATGAAAAATTTCTTTGGCGAGCTGGGGGGGGGGGGTGCTCGAGCCCCTTGAGCCTTCCCTTGGGTGCGTCTATGAATCCCTATTTTGGACAATTTTTGGAGTGCATATACTACGTATCAGTTTGGTTTTCACAGTTTTTCACGAAAATTGGAACGAAACTCACCCAAAAGATTAGTCTTGATGTAAAACCATCCCGAAATTTTTTTGATTCGATTTCCTTACTCCGACCCGAATAACATGACCGTATATATTATATGCCCAAAATTTAATATTTCATATCTTTGGGAGGGGAGAGGTCCAAAAATTTTGAAATTTTCACAGAAAATAGTCAGTAGGTAGATCTATACGCAAGAATTTAAAATTTTTTGCAGGATGGGAGGTTAGGGAATTAAAAATTTCAAAGATCTCCCTTTTTTTCTAGTTTTCATTTTTGTGACCATGTTTCACCCCCCTTCGCCACCCCCTTCGAGATTTGAAAAAATTTGTGTAATGCTTAAGGGTATGATATAATTTTAAAAAAATTCCAGCCATGGCTTCCCCAAATTTTTTTTCTACGAATTTTTGAAAATTCCAACCTCCCTCAAACTCTCCAATTATGCGAAAAAAACTTGAAAAAATTCTCACGTATACACCCACCTTACTGACGATTTTCTGTAAAAATTTCAAAAATTTTTACCTCCTTCTCATAAATGAAATATTGAATTTTGGGTATATCGGGCATGTTATTCGGGCTGAGGCGGGGGATGAAGTCAACATTTTTTGGGGTGGTTTTAGAGGAAGACAGATCTTTTGGGTGACTTTCGTTCCAATCGGCGAAAGGAAAAATTTCGCCATCTTACCCGGGAAGGCTATTTTTTTAGAGAGTTATTCAGAATTTTTCAGAGATGTTTTCTTTTCAAAAATCATCTGAAAAAATTATGCAGTTTTGCTATAGAGAAAAAGAATTTGAATAATGGATGTTTTTTAAAAATAATTTCTCAACTTTTCGATATTTTGTCACTCATTAAAGCAATTCCAGTGCGCTGGAGAAAAGCCATTTTCATTCTCGAGATCGACTTTAAGAGGATCCCAATCGATTAGAAAGGTCAATTTTAGTATGTAAACCCATTTTAATGAAAAATCAAAATCCATTTCATCCATTTTGAAAAATTCGCCAATAATCAAAAAAGAATTTTTGGCAATTCATTTGGTTCTGAGATGTGAATGACTTACTCTTTCAGTGAATCAAATTTAGGTTTAATCAGTGTAGATGAATTGAAACGATTCCCTTGAACCGGTTGGGAATTCCTATCGAGCGTGTTCGCACTTTGCTACTCTAGTAGGCCACATAAACGTACCTAAAAAGCCTGTTAGTGATTTTTACAAGTGCAGGCACGATATTTGGTACTTTTTCTACGAATCATATAGCCCTCAATTCTGGGTACCTTGTCGAGCTATATTCAAGCAGGAACCATGATCCAGAAGTGAAGTAAGAAGAAATCGACTGAAAATGGTTACAATGAAAACTTCCCAGAGAACTGCCAATTTCCCCATTTTGTGGTACATTCAATTTTCAAAAATTAGTCATTTTCACAGAAAATTTCAAAGTTTGCAGTAATAGTGTAGGCAAATAAGAGAAAAAATGTACCAACCCCCAAAAATTCAACCCTGTTACTACACAGCATACTAAAATGGACACAACCCTCCGGGCCCCCAGGGAGGGGTAAATATCTGCTAAAAACCGGGTTTTCGTGAATATCTCCTCAAATAAGCCTCAAAATTGAAAAGTAGTTATGAACAATCTTGTTCTACGTGTAATTTTCTATCAAAAGATTTTTTTATTTTTTCAAAAACACTCACTTCTTTGGCCAGAAATTAAGGGTAAAAACACCTATTTTTCAACAATTTACAGAATTTTTTGAAAAAATCGAATCTTTTGTGAATATCTTCTAAAATAAGCCTCAAAATGGAAAAATGGTTATGAACAATCATGTTCTACGTGTAATTTCCAATCAGACAGGCTCGTTTTTTTTCGAAAACGCCTATTCCTTTGCCCAAAAATTAAGGGTGAAAACGCATATTTTTCCAATATTTACAGTATTTTTGGAAATGATGGAAATACGAAGTTGAACGTAACCAAAATTATACCAGTGAAGAGTAATTTTTTTATACGTGCTGGTAGGGTATTCTAAAAAAAGTCACCGCAAGAATTTCATCCCGTAACTTTAATTATAAGATAGGTTATTGAATACTGCAGTAGAGGTTGAAATTCTTGTGGTGACTTTTTTTAGAATACCCTACTAGCATGTATAAAAAAATTTCTCTTCACTGGTATAATTTTAGGTACTTTCAACTTCGTATTTTCATCATTTCCAAAAATACTGCAAATATTGGAAAAATAGACGTTTTTCGCCCTTAATTTTTGGGCAATGAAGTGGGTGTTTTCTAAAAAAAAAAAAACGAACCTATTTGATAGGAAATTACACGTAGAACATAATTATTCATAACCATTTTTCCATTTTGAGACTTATTTGAGGAGATATTCACAAAAGTTTCGATGTTTTCAAAAAATGCTGTAGATTGTTGAAAAATAGGTGTTTTTACCCTTAATTTTTGGTCAAGGAAGTGAGTTTTTTTGAAAAAACGAAAAACCTTCTGATAGGAAATTGCACGTAGAAAAAGATTGTTCATAACTATTTTTCACTTTTGAGGCTTATTTGAGGAGATATTCACGAAAAACCAGTTTTTAGCAGACATTTACCCCTCCCCTGGGATAGAGGAGGGTTGTGGGGGTGTCCATCTTAGTATGTTGTGTAGTGGTGAATCATAAAAAATCAGGATTTAATTTTTTGGAGGTCAACTCCTAAAATGACTGCATTGTAACATTTTTCAAAAAATTTGATTGAAAAATGAAAGAAATTTTTTACGATTTTCGATAAAATGATCATTTTTACAAAATGGTCACAAAATCCTCGAATGGCATTAGTTGAGCGAGAATAAGAGTTTTTTTCCTCCAGTGTGATTCCGAACATCACGAAATATGTAACAATGTATCACACTTTTTTTTCGAGAAATACGTTCGATAAGAGAATCGCATCTATAGAAATTTTTATTGCCATACCGATACACGAGTAATAAAAGGTGGAAAGCGAGTTTCGATTACACGTACCCTTACACTGACGAGGACCGAAGGTGGACGAATTTTGATATTTTCTAGTCGAATAAGTTTCAGCTTTTCCGTAGGTAGCACGACTCGTATAGGTACAGCAGATAAACAACCCCCGAGCCTTGACATCGTATTAAACACTTCGTACAGTAGTGGCGCTGAAGGGGCGAAGAATTTCTGCCAAACGTCGTAATGACGCGAGCTTAAAGTGGTGCGAATTCCTTCTATAATACGAGTCTGACTTGAGCCATGCCAATGCTACATCCTTTTCCTTTTACTTCGTCGACACGCCACAATCAATGGACATCTCGCGTCTCGTAAACATATCCGAGATGAGAAATTTACACTCGGTCGTCGCATTAAAACAAATAGAATAAGTAATTTGCCATCTCGCCCGCGCCTGATTGTAGATCGTACGAGTATCGCGAAGAACGCGTCTTCGACAGGTGGGTTTTTTTTCTTCTCACCTCTACTCGCCGCCGGAGCACAGCACGTGCTGATTAATTGATTTTTTTTACGCCAACGTGACCGGTATTGGGTGATTCGAAGAAGATGTAGAATGATGAAAAATTAACGTTTGAAGCGAGGTGTGGTGCGAAGGGCGTCCATCTCCTTGTATACAAAGAGGTTACACTTAAATCCAAGAAGCTGTGTGTATTTTCTTTGAAACGTGATAATGATTGGACGGGGTCGGGATGTGCTCGCGCTGGAAGCTCGGAGAAGAACGTCCGAAAAAAATCACCCGATAGCGTTTGAATTTCAGTTTTTGATATTTCATTTAATTATAACCTGCCATACGGTTGAAAACTGTTTTCTTATGCTTTAAACGAAGCTTCGGCTAAAGTTGGTAAAACAATCGTAATTACAGAGAGAAATTAATTCGGCCCCCGGCAACGCTGCCATAGCACTGGACCGGACGAAGGACGCGGACGGTATTCGTGAAACACGATAATTACAGCCTTTTTCCTTCATCTGCATCATCAACCCGAATAGTACCAATGGTATTTCCAATACTGGCTGTATTTTTCGATGGCGTGTGTCCGTGCAACGTTTTGTCGTTTTAAGAATTTTAAGAAGGCGTTGAGGGAATGTTCCGTGAAAGGGGCGCAAACTTCTCCGGATCGAGTTACATTTCACGATCGTTAGGTACAGTACGAACTGGCCAAGTTCAATGACTTTTTTTTTCCAAGCCTATAACAAATGACCGCACAAATAATGTATGTCAATGATTTTCCGCCAGCTAAGCGCATTTTTCAGCTCGAAAACAAGTTACGAGTTCGACGATGGCCATTTTGCAACAGAAATACTCGTCCGAAAAAATTCGCCGACTAATTGTTTTCGCGTATTTTTTTTATTTTTCCAAGTACAGCTTTATAGTATTTTTAACTACTTTGTGGCTGTGTGAGTGTGTGTACAGCACGCAGTCTGCCATAGATAACTGTTTATTATTGGCGACGGTGCTTATCACCTTGTGCTCCTCGTGTCAGTGTGCCGCGAGTAAATTCGCACTTCGCAGGTGGGCACGGTATGTAGTTCTATGGCTGTAATATGAGTAACGAGTCGACTAGAGATGCAATTGAAACGATTGCGGCGATTAGGCGATTTTTTTCAATGCTAAGTGAAGCGATTACCACTTCGAGAAACACGTGACTCGGATGGCAAATTAGATGTTTGGATATCGGAAGGGATAAATGAACTTTTTGCGATAACTTCTGGGCTTCGATGGAGTTTTTTAATGCCGAGTTTGGAAAATGGTTTTAACAGATGCAAACGAATCGTTTAGATCTATCGAAATATCATGAAAATAGCCATAAGCGCACCTAGAAATTATTTAAGGGAGGGACTGAAGATTCGATAAAAATGGGGGGGGGGTAAAATTTCAATGAAAAAATTGAGTAATCTGTTATTTCAGTGGTGCTGACGTCAGGGTATTTTCAGTAGGCTGATAATACATAAACTGATTTTAGCGAAGAAAAATTATAAAATTGCAGAATTTTTGGGAACAAACAATCAATACACTCTTTAAATCTGAATTAGTAAAATTTACCTGTTTGAATTGGTGAAATGAATTTAACTAAAAATCAGTGATTTTTCACTGATCTTTTAGTCAAAATTATTGATTTTTTCCGAAAAATTGGAAATTGAGAAATGAGTGACTTTTGGCTGAAAAATCATCAATTTTAAATGAAAATCATTTCACTGATTCTCATAGGCAGAATTTTATCAAATACTGATTCAGATTTAGACTACTTGTCAAATCTTCAGCTGGTAGATATCCAATCCAACCGCCCTGAATAATTTTTATTCCGAACAGATTCGAAGCTGGCATTATCGTAGAAACCAAAATTTGACAAATTTTCGATTTATACAGATTTTTAAAGATGTGAACCAATGTTTCGTTTCACCAAAAACACAGGTCGACGTGGAAAATGCTGTTTAAGGTTTGATGTGTGATTTTCATAGTATTTTTCGCGCTGATCACGAGAAAAATAGTGAAAAAATTCCATCACTCAAGGATTTTTCACAATTTGAATTTTTCGTTTAACGGTTTTTCTATTTTTTTGATAACTTTTGACATTTCAAGTCGATTTTCTGAGAAAAGGAAGGGTTGTACGAAAAAAATGAATGGAACATAAATTGTAGAACGTCAAATTTCCTATCTGTAGAGTCCAATTAGTTTTTTCTTAGGAGGCTTAGCTTTCGAGATATTTCAACTCAAGTTAAACTTTTTTAAAAATTGAAAATATCTCAAAAACTAAGCCTCCTAAGAAAAAGACTAATTGAACTTTACAGGTAGGAAATTTGACGCTCTACAATTCATGCTTTATTAATTTTTTTCGTAGAATCCTTTCTTTCCCTAGAAAATCGTCTTCAATGGTCGAAAATTACATCAAAAAGTGTAAAACAAATTTTCAACGAAAAATTTTCCAATTATGAAAAATCCTGACGTCCTGGGATTTTTTCATAATTTTTCTCGTGGTCAGCGTGAAAAATAATATAATAATTATCCATTAAATTTAAAACAGCATTTTATTTTTCTTGTTTTAATCACTGTTTTTAGTCTAAAATGTATCGCTGATTTTAAAATTTCTCCATTACTCAAGTTTCGATGGTAGGTGATTCTAATCTATTTTTAAGTGCGATTTTTTATAATTGGAAGATTTTTTGTTGAAAATTTGTTTTACATTTTTCTATGTAATTTTTAACCCTTTAAGTCGATTATCTGGAGAAAGAAAAGGTTATACGAAAAAAATGAATAGAACATAAATTGTAGAGCGTCAAATTTCCTATACCTGTAATGTTCGATTAGTTTTTTCTTAGAAGACTTAGTTTTTGAGATATTTTCAATTTTAAAAAAAATTGAACTTTGAACTTTGAGCTAAAATATTTCGAAAGCTAAGCCTCCCAAGAAAAAACTAATTGGACTCTACAGATAGGAAATTTGACCCTCTACAATTTATGTTGTATTAATTTTTTTCGTAGAACCCTTCCTTTTCTCAGAAAATCGACTTGAAGTGTCAAAAGTTATCAAAAAAGTAGAAAACCCGTTAAACGAAAAATTCAAATTAAAAAATCCTTGGGTGATGAAATTTTTTCACTGCTTTTTTTCGTGATCAGCGCGAAAAATACCATAAAAATCACATCAAACCTCAAACAGCATTTCAAAATTTTAAAAATGTCGACCTGTGAAATTATTAGCATCTCGTTTCGGTTACCTTTTCTTTTCATAAGCTCGATTACTTGCAAATTTCTTAAAGTAAATCCTCCCCTCCACCTCACAACTATTTTTGGATTCCGGAGGCTATCCCACCCTGTGGTAGCTGATATCGAGGTATTTCCACTGTAAAAAAATTATGTTCAATTTATTTGGTATTAAATTATTCGTATTGAGTTACATCTAAAAACCCGAATTGTATTTTTTTTTTAAATGTAATAATTACATATTTAATAACTTCCCTCGTACCGTAATGTTGGGCCGCCTTGAACGCGTTTGCAAATTTTTGTCTATAATTTCACTCCTACCATGGCCCATAAAAAATTTGAGAAAAAACGCATTTTTAAAAAATTTGTCAAAATTATGGTACATTTTTTTTCTAATTTGACTGAACTATTTGACTATTTTTTGATTGATTATTGAAAACGTGTGTCTGAAAATTTTGAACGACTCTTTGGAATTCGATCTGAAGCCTTCAGCCAAATTTGACTTTCTTCCAGCGCACTGGAGTTTTTTCACAAGGCGCTATAATCAACTTGGGCAACTGAATATTTGTTCATATCGTAAGTTCGACTTCCTAAATTGAATAGTAAAGGTGGTAAACCACTGTATCCTTTTTTACAAGTTGTATATCTGAATTACACAAAAAATTCCAAAATGGCCCATTTTTGTAGCAACGAGCGCAATACTTTGCCTTAAGCTTGAAATCGATCTTCAAAATCCATTGGTATCATTTTCGAGAGAATCTGGAGCCTCCAATAAGAGCCAATTATTCTCTAGCAAGCTGGAATTGTTATACAGAAAGCGCCATAATTAACTCGGATAGTCTAATAATAAATTCTAAGGTTTCGGTGACGTACTCTTTGAGTGAGTGAAATTTTGGGGGTTGTATTTAAAAGTTCTTTTGTAAGCAATTTTGAAAATTAAAATAATTTTAAAAAAAATGTAAAATTTTATAGTTTTTTTCTTTGAGGGAAAATTCACGTATTTTTTTAAAATTTTCAGTCCTGGAATGCAAAATTTTCCTAATTTTTAAACGAAGTGTCAATACTTTCTCAAGGTTTTTGATTTTTTCGACTAAAAATATAATTTTATTCTTAAAGTTGAAAATACAACTTCAATGGAATTTTCTCCAGTTTCTTGGCTCAGAATGTACTTTTTTACGATTTTTCTGAATCAAAAAGTTAACATTTATAAATGAATGTGTCACAACAAAAAGGGCATAACTCAGCATATGTCCTGTCCTTCTTGATGCGATGAACGATTCGTATTCTCTGAAGTTTTCTCTATCCAATGAGCCCCTCCCTCCTTCCAAGTTCCAATATGTTTTCCTCGAAAAGTTTTAGCGTTTTTAAAATGCGAAGTTCGCAATTTCGGTACCTACGATACATGTTTGATTTTCAAGAATTTGCGTAATGTTTAATTTTTTCACTGTGCAGATGATTGTAAAATTTTAAAATTTTAATGAATTGTTTTTTTAGTCAATTTTTCGCCATAAATTTGAAAAAATAATAAAATTCGTCCAAAATGTATTTTTAGCATTTTTTTGTAACCAAGAAAATGAAAAAAAGTTGTCATTTTTCAAAGTGCGATGTATCCGCTCCCTGAAAAAATAATTTGAATTTTTTTTCACGAAAATGATCCTTTTTTCATTTTCTTCAACTTTTGTATGACGATTTTTTTTTAATTTTCACTTCCAGAAAAATTATACGTCATCAAACGTAGAAGGGTCGAAATGAAATTTTGTCACAACAAAAAGCACATATAACTCAACCTTTTGTTTTCAATATAGAAAAAAATAGAAAAGATATCAAGTGATGGGCGAGCTGTTTTCTTGTAGCAAAAATATGAAATTTTAAGGTAAATTTTTTTCCCCATCTCAATTCCTTAATTTAGTATTAAAAAAAGTATACTCAAACTTCTATCGCGATTTCCCAAAAACGTCATTTTTTCTATAATGTCCTTTTTGCTGTGACACGTTCAAATATTTTGAAAAAAGGACTACATTTTCGTCAATTTAATTGTACAGAATAATGCAAGGAAATTGCTAGAAACATGGAAAAATATCGATAAAACTGTTTGAAGTCATTGTTGAAATTGAAAATTCCACAATCGAAAAAATTTTCTTCAAACTGTGAAAGAAAACCATTGAATTACCAAAACAAATTGTTCCAAAGAATGTTGTAATATTCGGACACGTTTTTTTCAAATTATTACTTCTTGGAAATGGAAAAAAATTATTGGTGAAGTGTGAAAATTTTTTAAAAAAATGAAACGATTTGTGAAAATAGAAATTTATCATCGATTTTTATTTTGAGCAGTTTTATGAATTTCCTAGCGTTTAAATAAGATTCAATGTGATTTGGTCGATTTTTTTGTCAAATTCAAATAATTTATTTGATACTTGAATTAAGTCATCAGCATCATTTTGAATTACTTTTTATACGTACTTATCGTATTTAAAACATTTCGACTATTTTTACTTAAAATTTCGAGTATTTTTGTTTCAAACGATTCAAATTTCGTTGAAATTTGAGATTTTATCACATTTTTTTGAAATTAATTTTCGAAGTCGAGTTTTGATTTCATTTTTACTCTCTTTCCTCCTCCATAACGTTTTGTATTTCAGCATTTTTTTTTAATTTTTGCGATGTTGGTTAAAATGTAAGATAAGAAGTTTGGCACGTGGATATTTAGTGCAGTGTTCGCTTATTCGTTGGAAAAATATCCTTGAAAAGAAAACCATGGGGTAAAAGAATGTGTCGATACCTGGCTAGTACCTCTGTCTCTGTACATAAAAAAATTATGACACGAGTGCTGGGTACCTGCCTGATCTGGGCTGTACTGTATACATGTGTGCGATTTCGAGGTATCGAATAATGTGCGGTAGCGGTACCACATCTACATATTTGAACACGTTCGACCTTTAGAATACACTTACGTAGGTAAATATACTCATACGTAAGTTACGTATACGAATCATCTCGTAATAACTGTAATTATCGATACACATGGCGCGAAAATTGATTCATTCATGGAAAGAAAACAATATTAAATAGACGGTATTTAATTACGCGTACGTCAGAAAAAAATTTCGTTAGCTTGGTTTTTTTCTTCAATTTTTGTTCTGTACCTATATTTACGTAAGTTAGTAGAAAAATTACGGTTATTCATGGTTACTTCTTCTTCGATCACAATTATTCTGGTACTTTTTTTCATTATTGTATGCGTGATTATGATCGAATTGTTTCAGTGATTTGGCTCCCAAACGTGTTTAATAATCGAGTTGAATTACTGATATTAAACAGTCCTCATGCCTTGTAACCGATTATTTGCATTGTGAACTTAATCGAGTCGTGAAATATCTATGCTATTATTCCTATTTGCTTGCCTCGGGATTAGAAAACGAATATTATGAATTTGCGTAGGTAAATGTGTTTTAGGATTTGGAAGAGAAGTTTGCGAAGGGTAAACAAAGATGAAAAATTTTCCCCTTCGAATGATTTCAACTCGATTTTAAAATTGCCCCAGTCTTTATCATTTTCAAGTTGAAATAGTTTTATGCTAATGATAATTCGTAATATCCGCGAAATTAATGTACTAGTTTACGTCTTTGCTGATGCCACTTTCGACGACGACGTCACAAAATCCGCTTGGTTAAGCAAAACAAATTACATATTTTGAAGAAGAGAAAAAAAAATGCGAATACGTAATAAATGTTAGATTTTGATACGATTGGTAATTTAATAAATCGACAAAAATAAGTATGTATTTCTCCAACTACACGGTACACACCCATAAAACGTATGAGCCAGCCAATGAAATTACTCTAGTAAGTACACGATTTCGATTTACGTAATTATTGCATTAGGCGCGAGTGCGAGATTCTTGGAAGTACGTAGTTTTTGCAGGGTTTGGGAAAATATATGTACCTACGTTTGCCAGAATAGGTGGCGTGATAAGACGACTCGCGCCACGTTTTGCCAGTCGGCAAATTTTTCTGCATTCCCGTTACTTGGGAATCGGCTCGATTGTACTTTTAATAGAGTTATGCCGATTTCGATGGACGTTCTGTCGTCGATGACGGTGTTCTAGTTTAGTTTTTGCTTGAAATTGGTTGTACTCGTTGAATGCTAGTTCTCCGCTGGTTGAAGCCAGAGAAACCATGAATTTTGGTCAATTTTTTTTGCACGATGCGATTTTTTTGAATTATCGATCCATTTAGGAGTAGATTTCTCTTTGATTTTTTTTTGAAAGAGTTTGATTTTGTTTGAGAAACTGAAGAGCATTTTCTCCAAAATACATTGAATCCATTTTTTTTCGAAAATGAGTTTTTTTTTTGAAAATTCCAATCTAGAAAGTGTCCTTTATATGTAAAATTTTATCAAAAGGTTCGGATTCCAGCCATCATAGCTTGTCACTTTTTTTAGGATGTTCACGTATAAAAGGTCACTTTGGTTACTTTTTCCCCCTCAAAAGTCACTTTTTCTTCGCACTTCCAGGCAAAAATTCAAATTTTCACGTAAAAATTGCAATTTTTCAAAATACTTCAAGAAAAAAATAAAAAAATAGATTTTTGCTAGTTTGTTGTTTTGACGGAAGAATTTAATAAATGAAATTATTCGCGTCTTTTCAGTTGATTTATTTTTGAAATGTTTGCAGAAAACTACAAAAAAATTGCCCCCCCCCTAGAAAACTGTAAAAAAAATTGTTCCCGAAAAAAATTGAATTTTTGGTTACTTTTGGTTACTTTTTGGTCATTTTTTGGTCACTTTTTGTTCAAAAAAAGTTACTGAAAGTTATTTTTTTTTCAAAAATTTCGCTATGATGTCTGGAATTTGGAAAAATATCAATTTCTACTACCTAATTTTGGTTCGTAGAATATGAATTCATCGTTGATTATGGTCTCGTGTGAATTCTTTATCACGAAAGGTCGATTGGAATTCATAATAGGCAACGGCGCGGCGTAGCGAATTTTTTTTTTTGGGGGGGGGGGTAAAGTTTACGATTTTGCCAACTTTACAGATGAAATGAATTTGAACTTTGAAGTAAGATTTTGGTTTCATAAAATCAGTGGTGTTGCAAAGTGTGCAGTGACATACCGAAGTCCGAATATTAAAGAGACAAAAAATCAGAATTTCCGCCTCGATTTTTGAAAAATTTTGAAAATCAATTTATTCAGGCACAAAACAGACTTGACTTTTTGGGGGCGGTGTGGATGGCACAAATTTTTCGACCGAACTAAATTTTTTGGCCACTTTTCCCTCTCATTCAATTCATTACTTTTCCCTGAATAATTTCATTGTAGCTGAAACCCCCTATAAAATTCTGTATGATGAAAAATTTCAAGAAAAATTAAAACTTAATCAATTTCAATGTGAATTTGAGAGAAACGAATTTGGGTCGAGCTAGGGCGTATTCTAACGTGCAGTTCTGCACATTTCGTGCAGCTCCAAAAAGAAATTGTGCAGTTTCAAAAATTTGAATATTTTAATAATTTTTTATTATATTCATACGACAAAAAAGAATCAATAAAAATCTAACAAATTTACTTGAATTGATAACATTATAAAAATTTTAACGAATGATTTTTTTCACCGATTTTTTTCTTATTTCAGAATCACCCGTCTCTTCATCTCCCATTATATTCGCTATACCACTTCTGCTCCCTCGCTTTAGGTTCTGTTTTGAGCGTCGTTCTTTGTCTTTAAGCCAAGCTACATAGGTGGTGATAGAGGGGGCATAGGAGGGCTCAAGCCCCCAAATCATTTTCGTGCAAATGTTTCACTCAAAAAAATTCATAAATATTCAATTTTCGAGGGATGAACTATTAGTACCTATGTGACGAATTTCCTGTTTTTTTTTTCACGTTACTAAAATTGTTTCTTTAATAAAGAATATGATTAAATTTTATCAAAAAGTCGGCACATTACGTTGAAAATTGGCAAATGTTTTCAAAAAATCGAAAAATCCAATATGAATCGTCAAATTTGTTGAAAACTCAAAAAAAATTCAGAAGAAATCGGATAATTTTTTTCTAAAAAAAGCTAATTTGCCAACTGTTTAAGTAATTTTTTCAAGAAGCCTGAAAATCTTTCAAGTCACCTAAATTGGTAAATTTTGGTGTAAATCTGAAAATTTACGACGACGTGCTGATTTACACTTAAAAAAACAACAAAATTTCATAAAAAACTTTGAAAATCATGAAATTTTTACTTCAAAGTAATGGAATTTTTTCAAACAACAAACTACCTATTAAGAAACGAATTATTTTCTTTCTGAAAATCAGCAGTTTTTCAAATTGCTCTCGCTTCGCTTGGGCAAAGGAACCCTAAAGTATGTACGATTGAAAATTTGGTCTTCTTTTACTAAATTATCGATTTAGAAAATGAAGAAATTTCAGCTTTTGGATGCTAATTTTTTCAAAAAATTTCCCCCCGAGCGAAACACAATTCAAAACGAAAAAAATTACTCAATATTTGTGCAACTCCAAAATTTTCTTAGAATACGCCCTGGATCGAGCGAAGCGATGACGAGAATGTTGGAAAACCTCAAATTCAAGGCATAATAATACAATGTTTTAGATTAATAAATTTAAATAAAAGATTGATCGCGCGTACTTTACAATTATTGAAGAAGAAATACGATGGTGCCAAGCGCAGCGAGGCCAAAGTTTTAAAAAAAATTAATTTTCAAACATTGAAAATAAGTTTTGAGGAGAAAAATATATAATAAAATTGGTTGAAACAATGTTGAGGAAAAACAGAAAAAAAAAACTTTTGTAAGATTTAGAAAGGCAGAGCGTAGCAAGGTCAAAGTTTTTGAAAAATTTAGATTTGAGAGGTAATTTCAGAGTTTGAATGTGATTTCCAAAAGGGAACGTTTTCTTCCAAAATCTTCATTTTTTTGGTCAAATTTGTCAACTTTTCTCATTTGAGACGAATTTTCCAACTTTTTCTACCGGGGGGGGGGGAGCCTCCTTCGCCCCCCTCATTCGCTTCTCCCCTGCTTATAGAGCGACGCATTTTCGTATTCAGCAAGTTAATTGTAAATTATTTGATTTTTTTGCTCAAATTACGAGCAAATGAGAACATTGACGGTAGATTCGTGTTCAGGTCTGAATAGGTGTAGGTTCTTTTATGGTGTACTTTCGATGGAAAAATATTTTCATTTCGGCCCAACATTTTACTAGCAGTATGGTTACCTTTTTTGTACTTCCGTCCCAAAATAATCACTTTTCTATCCTCATTCATAAGAAAATAGCAATATTACTAATCTGAATATTTCTCCACGAATCAACTCAAAAAAATCTCCCTCCCGGAGGTCTTTCCTTCCAATAGAATAATTTTTTTCTCAGGTCTGAAAATTAAGGATGAAGCACAGTTTTTGACTTTTTCCCATTAAATCAACTCACTGATTAAGGACATTTTGGAAAAATAATCCTGAATTTGAATCCGAACTTTGATGGTAATTATTCCTCAAAAATCCAATCGAGAAAACCCCTTCCTTTGTAAGCAAAATTCCCCACTTATTATTCAGACACGCAAAGTCGATCATACGAATTTTTTACGTCAGATCAAATTTATTAAGTAGCTTAATAACACCGTTGTCTTATTCATCTGTTCCACGTATCTCGATTGGGAGTCAGAAAAAATTAGCCAAATATCGACGTACACGTATCAAATCTTCCCGTAGGATATTCAGATGTTTCTGCTCGCATAAATTTGTTCCACTATCGAGAAGCATTAATAACGAAATGAATCTAATCAACGCAACGTAAAACACCGCAATCCGCGAATAATCTCGTAAATAAAAAAAACTCGCTTTTATTATGTGTGTATCGACCCGTCATAAAAGTTGAAATATTAACGCATTCGTTAAACTGGAAATACTTATTACTACGATATTTTGACTTTTAAAAAGCGGTAGCCGGCGGTAAGTGCATAGCTGCATGCTACCCACATTGGAAATGGTGGGTGCGGGGCGTGAAACTGTAACTGAATCGATTTAATTGATGAAATGGGCGTCGAATCGACATTGTCAATTTTACAACCGAGATCGTATCGCGAATCAGGAAAAAAAATTGAAACCAGATTTTTCTTCAGACAAATTTTTCGGCTACTTGTGATACTTTTGACGAATTTGAACACCGTGGACGTATCTACTAGGAGACGATGTCAATGCCCGTTTAATCTTTCTATTTTTAGAAAATTGTATAAATTTTTGAAAAATTGTTACGTATTTTATCTAAATAAATTCTTTTTACCGGCGACTCGCGCCATTATCGTTATTTGCATAATGAATGGAAAAAGTGCGAGTGATACGTCGATGCATGATTTATTAACCGCATACTCTAATCAGTCGTTTAAGTTGTTCGTATCAAATGGTACGAGTACGATCCAGATGTATAACAAAAAATTCAAATTATTTCATCAAATAAACATGCAACTTGAACGAAAATATTTAAATTACGATAAACCGGAATGATATTTATCGGATGTGGTACAAATAGGAATAAGGTGTTCGAAAAAGATGCCTAGAAAAATGCCAAGTGATTGCGTTCGGTGGTGAAATTATGAGCTTTTGAGAATCCTTTATACGTATTTAGGATTTTATTGGACGAGGGATGAGAATCAGGTTTGATGTGGGCAAAGATTGAAGAAATTTTACAATTTTTTTTTTGGAGTGTCACAGTTTTGTAAAAAATTTTGAAAAATTATTTTTGAACATGACATTTTTGTTGGTCGATAAAAGCTTGAATTGAAGTGGATTTTGTTCAATTTGTTCAATTTGTACGTGCTTAGTATTTCTCAAGTGTATTTTTTTTTCATTCTGTTAATTTACTTCATAGTCAAAGTTTTCCTCTTTTTTTTTCAGGTATTAAATGCTGGTGAAGGATGAACCAATTTTTCAGTACCAGAATACCAGAAATGGTGAGTGAATCCGAATTTATTTCTATCTTATTGTAATAATAGAGTGGTGATAGTTATGAAAAAATTACCAATTTTATTCTTGAAAGATTCATTATTTTTTGAAATACCTAATTTTTGAAGTGAATATCTATTTTAAGATGGGGTGTTGTGATTCTATATTTTCTCAGTTCAAAATCACAGTAATTTTCAAATTAAGAGCACCTATCGTTATTTTAATTCCAAATACAAATGCATTACCTATTCTAAATTATAAATATTAGAAGGAAAGACCTAAAGTCGGAAAACAGAATTTTGCACTAGAGCCAAAAAATGGAAAATTTTTTCAATTTTTCTTGTGTTTTTAATTGGTTCAGACCTTTACGCAGCTGTTACCAAAATTTCACTTCGGAAAACCTACTACAACTCGTCTAAATAACGTTCAAACCGACTGAGGAAAAGGTACCTAAAGTCGGAACGTTAAAAAAATGTGCATGTGCTGCAAAATGCGGTCTGTTGAAGGTAAGGGGAGTCTCGGGATTCTTCCAGACTAGAAAAATAAAGTAAAATACCCATAGATTTGTGTGTGCAAATTCAACTGTACCTACTGAGAAATACATAATTTCTGAAATATTGCTTTGTTGGAGAATATTGAGATATAAATGATCGAAAATGGATGTAAACGATTTCCTATTCTCCTAAGGTGATTTTCGACGTTAAAAACGAATTCCTCGTGAAATTTCAGTACATGAAAGAAGTTCTGAGAGCTTTTTTGATAATTTATACAGTATGAAAAAAAGGATTTCTCTTTGTAATGCAGCTTTTTTCAAAATTAAACTCATCGTAATAGTGAATTTTTCATTTTTCTCTCCTCTTAAAGTAATTTTTGACGTCAGAAACGAATTCCTCGCCAAATTTCAGTATCGGTAAGTAGTTTTGGCAGCTTTTTTGATGATTGATACATGAGAAACAAGAGTAAAAACTTGAAACGCGTTTTTCTCTGATTTTTGTTTTTATTGAATTCTTATTTTCTTAACTTCAAATGTCTCTATCTCGGCGAAAAATGGACTTTGGATGCTCATCAAGGTCTCAAAATGTTCCTCTTGGTCTCCTTCATCATTTTAGCTCAAAAACTCATTTTTGAAAATTCCGACTTTAGGTACCTTTTCCCTGCACGGGTCACATTATTTTTAGTTGAAGATTTTCGTATTTTTTTGGAAGCCATTGAGAGTACGGGTAAAATGATTTGAGAATAGAAACCTCTTATTAATAAATTTTCATTTTCCATATAATGGAAGAAAATTGAGCAAAATTTATCGTAAGTCTTGAATATTTTAAAGATTATAAAGTTGTAAGCGTGTTTTTCGTACACTGGCGTAACCAGACAATTTGAATAGCTGTGCGCGGGGGGGGGGGTGTGACGGTACTTTCTTTCATTAATTTCCAATCCCTCCCCCTACTTTTTAAAGTACATTACCTTTATGAACGACGAGAATTTTACGTCACCGATACCTGGCACAGTAAGGAGAGCAACCAGATATTGAAATTTACATATAGGTACCATATACTTACTACAGTTCAAATTAGGTTAAACCAGAGCTTCAAACAAAACTAGCCAAATTTTGTCTTATTTGATTTTTCTTTTTTCTTTTTTTTTTTTTGAGAAGGAACAGTTGTACCAAGGTACAGCGGACACTTGCCTGGCCAAGTGGCCATGCCACTGTTTTTGTACATCAATAAAAAGCCGAAATTTAATTTTTATTACCTATCACGTTCACCTTCAAATCGTCAGTAAATTTTACAATTCCTGAAAATTTATATCAGGTCAGTAATAAAAAAAAAAATTATGAGGATAAATTTTCAAAGGGGAAGGAGTGCTAAGAACTTTCAACACGTACTGAATTTTTTCCAAGAAGATATCGTATGAGAAATAATGAAAAAAAACACGAATACGTTATTTGGGATTTCAATTTAAAAATTTATAAATCGGATATACTAGTATAGGTATTTAACTTTACGTGACAAATTTATTGAAGTGTGAGACGTATTCAAGAACTCATATTCCAACATATTTTCTATTATTTTTCAGGGTGTCCATTCCCTGGAAAACCTGGAAAACCCAGGGAATTTTGGTGGTCTAGAAAAGTCAGGGAATTTTGGAATTTTTTCTGGAATTTTTCGAAAATCCCCAAGAAAAATCATTTGGAAAATGTTTCTTTGCTTATTTAATTATAAATTTTTCAAAAAATTTCGCCCTCGCTGCGATCGAGCCAAATTATTACATCTTTTATCTATTCAAAAAATTTCACTATTTCTTTTTTACAGAATTTATTTAAAATCTCAAGTGTTTTGAAAACTTCCTTTTTAATGAGTTATGATGAGATAGAAATGCCACGATGCTCTTGACCACGATGTTGAAAAAAAAGAGAGGGAATGGAACAGATTTCGAAATTATGGGCCATGTTTTGGAAAACATGAATGAGGAAAAAGTAGTAAATTTTCATCTTTTGAAGATGTTTTTTTGCAAAAATTTTAGCCCTTGCTTCGCTCGGACTCTACACGTTTATATATTTCCATAAAATGATTTATATTTTACTTCCTCATTGACTTTTTTATTTATTGGTACAAACTAAAAAATTGCAAGGGATTGCGTGAATTTAAAAATTTGAGGAATGTGTTTTTCGTTTAGAGAGGAGGAGAGGAGGGAATAAAATGTGAAGAAATTTTTGAATTTTCAGCCTGGAAAAATCCGAATTTTCATTTGCTTGATTTGGTAGACACCCTGGCATAATTTGTTTCATTTTTTCAAACTTAATTTTACATTGGAATACTTAGTTTTTCCTTTTTATTTGAAATTTTTTCTGTAGGTTTTAAAATCAAATTTTCAAATTTTTGTGGTGATGGGGAGTTAGGTAGGCTCAAAAATTTTCAGAATTCAATTTGAACCTTTTTTTTAGCCCGAAGAGGAACATTTAAAGATCTCGTAAAAAATATCACTAGTGATTTTGAAGGGGAAAAAATAGTTAGATCCCATGCATTTTATATCATTCTTATGCAAAATTTTGGAATGCAAGTACATCACGTGAAAAATCCCCCCTCCCCCCAGTTTACGAATATCATATTTAAAAGGTCTGAAAAATTCTAAAAATTGGTCTGGAAAACCTGGAAAAGTCAGGGAAAATTATTTCTGAAATATAGTAGACATCCTGTTTTTTGACATTTCTTTAAAAAAAAAATCGGAATTGTAAATTTGAAAAATTTTTCTAGCATTTTTGTCTGATGGCCAATTTTTAGTCTTTTTGAAATGACCTTTTCCCCTTTTACGCCCTACAATATGCCAATTGAGAGTTTTTTCTTTTTTAAAGTTCAAAGTTTATTAAAAATCACAGCAAAAGATACTTGGAGGCGGGGAAAAGAGAGTGCAAAGAATTAAAAACATTGACTACCGTAAAATGGGGCGAATCGGGAAGTTTTTTGCACTTTTTCCCTCATAACTTCGGTTGTATTATGTCTAGAATGCTCATTCTGGTGTCAAAATGTTCGCCCAACCTTCCTCTACAATTCTATTCTTAGTTCACATTTTCACCCCACTTCCTTTCGGCGCTAGCATTGCGCAAAGTCATTCCAAAAATTACCCTGAAAATGGGGCTATTTGGGAATTCGAAAAGTATTGTGTTACATTGTGTAAAAAATGGCAGCTAAATGTGGGAAACAACAAATATTCATGATTAAGATATAAAAACAACAAATATCAATCTTTGATGTGGATTTAAAATTATTTAAAATTTATTTGTTTACATTTTGTATAATTTTGCCCTGTTTTTAGAAAAATCGTGATTATCTTGCAAATGGTAGAAGATGGCGTCTCAACAATGGCGCCAATCGATTCTACGCGAAATTTTACATATGAAACAATATATTTTTCATAATTTTGCCCGTTAAAATATATTAAAAATGGTTTTGTACATGTCTAAACATGACTTCCCGAATAACCCCATAGTGGTAAAATCGTGAATATCTCGCATACCTTTACATATCAGTTAGTGAATCCAACGGCAATCGATTCTACGGTGGATTTTACATAATATAAAATTTTATCCTGATTTTTTACACCATCAGAATATAACTAGCCATACCAAATTTAGAAAGCCCTAAAAAATAGTCATTTTTTGCAATTTTTTTGTTTCTGGCACCACTGATACCTGAGTCACGCAGGGTTGCCATTGAACCAAACAAAACAAGTACTTCCCAAATAGCCCCCCCATTCCCGATTCGCCCCGTTTTACGGTAACGTCAAAAGGTCTATTCTCTTGGAAATTTAAAACAGTTAATAATTTTTGAAAAAAATTAATGATTTCTCAAAAAAAAAATTAAAAAGTCTGTAAATTTTACAAACAAATCATCGAAGCAATTGATTTGTTCGAAAAATTAATCAGAACAATTTTGACATAGACTCATACTTACGTATTATTCAACAATTAATATTAGGTATTGGTGAATAGTAAATACCGATTTTAAAAGCACAATAAATTTTCAAAATTTCTGTTAAAATTCTAAAAAATTTGAAAAATTGAAAAAAATCCACTTTTTTGACAATAAAATTTAATTTGAAGTCCTCAACCATAATATTTAATTTGAAAAAGACTAATAAATACGTAAAAATAAAATTCTTGCTGTTTCAATTTTTCAGATCAAAAATTGAGTACAACTTTTGATGTTCTCATTGCAGTAGAGGGGAAGGGAAGAGTTGAAAATTTTATTTTGAATTTTTCCCAAAAAAATTACCTAGAAACTTTGGACTCCGCCTATGGAAGGAATTTCTACAAATAAGTAGATAATCCTTGCAGAGTCTATGCTCCTTGAAATATCATTACTTATGGATCATCCTTATTACAAAATATTTTCGAAATGCGAGTCAAGGGGTGATTCGCCATTATACAAATAAAAATTCATGAATTTAACACGACAATGTGAATATGCATAACCACTTGTATACTAAATACAACTGGTTATGCATTTTCTCATCGTCGTGTTAAATTCATGAATTTTTATTTTTGGAAATGAAATGAAACGATGATCGTTTTTCCCTGTGTACACATTTTGTAGGTCAATTTTGTCGATTTTTCAGTTGAACATGAAGCGAATCACCTGAATGCAATCTAATTAGGTTTCCACAAATATTATTCAATTTTTTTCTCCGAAAATACGTATTTTTGGAAATTTTTAATTCAAATGGTCCCTCATTTGGGTTCAAATTACTTAAATGCAATCTAACTGGATGAAACTCAAATTTCTCAAATTTTTTTCTCCGTCTGAAAAAATTTTCAATTTTTTTTGTTCAACATTAAAGTAGGGCCCTCTATAGGTGTAAATCACTCGAGTGCAATCCTAACTCATTACAACTCAATTTTTTGATTTTTCTCCCCTGAAAAAATATTTTTTGAATTTTTTCAGTCGAACAGGGGCATCTGTTTCAACCTTCCTCTTTTACTGCTATCTAGTGTCAAAAATTTGAAAACCTGCATACGTATTCATTTTTACTTTACTTGCACCAAGAAACCATTTTGCATGTGCCCTTGAGTGAAAATTGGGGAAATGGTTTTCAAAAATTGGTTGGTAATTTCTTAGGAAAATTAATTAAAAATTGACGATTAATTAAAATAAACGCGAGAATAGAGTAATTTTTGATTCAAACGAGAGATTTCCAACGAATTTTGGATTTAGGATCTATTTATATTTTTTCTCGTATTTCTTAAAATTCAGCTTTCAGGGTGTCCATTCTCTGGAAAACCGAGAAAACCGGGAAAAGTCAAGGAATTATAACCGTCTGGAAAAGTCGGGGAATTTTGAAATTTCCGCTGGAATTTTGTAAAAATCCAGAAGAATAAATTATCTGAAGTTTCTGGACGCATTTTATTATAAATTTTCCAACAAAAATTTCCCTCGCTCCGCTCGGGCCTTATTTTTTTACCCAATTTTTGTATTTGTAATTTTTTGTTGATCGTAATGTACAAAAAAATTGATATTCGTTTTCGTATATTGAATTAAGTTTTCAAAAAATTTCACTCGCTACGCTCAGAGATAATTTACGTTCTTTTCTTTCTACAGAATTTTTTTTGAATCCGTACTTTTTGATAAAATGTAATGAGAAGGAGATACCATGATGCCCTTGATCGATTTTCAAAAAGAAGGGAAGGAATTTGGTAACATTTTGGGAAACTTTACTGGGGTGTGAAGTGATGAATTTTCAACTTTTGAAGGTATTTTTTGCAAAAATTGTCGCCCTCGCTTCGCTCGGGCTCATCGCATTTATGACATTTTACTCCTCATAGATTTATTATTGACTAGGCCAAGTCGAAAAAATTGTGTTGGGGACTTTCATGAAATTTATTAATTTGAGGCAAGTTTTTTTTTGAGAGGGGTATTAAATAGTGAAGAAATTTTTAAATTTTCAGACTGGAAGTACCTATCCGAATTTTTCGTCTCACGATTTGGTCAACATCAAAGTTTTTCCTTTTCATTTGAAAATCTTTCTGTTATAAATCCAATGTCTCAGGTTTTTGTGTCGAGTTGGGAGGGAGGTGGTATCAAAAATTTTCAGAATTGAATTTAAGTCGTTTTGTGGCCGGAAAAAATAATAATATAAAAATCTCGTAAGAAGTAATAATTTTTGAAAAAAAAAATGGTTGGAAATTATTCATTTTAAATCATTCTTTTGCTTAATTTTATCTTGTGCCCCCCCCCCCCCTTCACCCCTCAGGAATAACATATTTAAGAGGTCTGGAAATTTTCGAAAAATTGGTCTGGAAAACCTGGAATAGTCAGGGAAAATCATTTCTGAAATCTAGTGGACACCCTGCCCTTCAATCTGCCATACTATTTTCCCCCTCTGGAATTACCCAGAAACACATCTCTCCGCTTCTTAGTCATTGGAAAAATAAAAATCTTCAGAACTCGACACCATCGCTGGATTAATTAAATGTTAAAAAAATTCACACCAGATGCACTCATTCGACACGATAGAATTAATACGAATACGCGTAATTCGAGTAGTTTAGCCATGGGGAAATGGTACATGGGCGAACATACGTATATATTTTACCTACATTGTCATTTTTCTCTCATCACGAAGACGACACGATAATTACATTGTCGCTTGTCGGCGAACATAATAAAACACCAGTCTCGTACACTGTACGAGTATGAATGAATGCGAAGCCAGACTGTGTGGCAGATTAAGAAAATACTACAAACTGACTCATAGGAGGAAACCCTCACGGTATCATATGCGTTCAAACTTGAACTTGACTCGATAAAAAAAACACGTGGAAACTCGATCGATGGTGCATGAAAAACGCATTCACCCGGGTCCCGAAAATTAATTTTTTTTCGCGTCTATCGAACCAAAAAAAAAATTGCACCCGGAGTAAATTACGACCGAACACGTACGTTTAGAATATGTAACTAAGACCGACATAAATTACATCGCGGAGCTGTTCATTTTGGCAATTGGCCACCGTATATGAAAGGAGCCGGCATCGTACGCGAGAGGTGTAATAACGCGTCGGCAGAATGATGGAAAGATGAGGAAGAATGGAAAAAAGTCAATTGTTAGTCGCGACCGGAGGAGCACGAGATGCGAACGAAATCGCGACGAAAATCGCGATAACGAATTCTCCGCGTCTACGCGAATACGAGTACTTAGCTTAGGTGATTACTGATTACGTGATTTTGTGCAGTGGGTTACCTGTAAGGTGCATATCTGCGGAATTGGTGCCATATTACTCGATGGATATGGTATTTTCGGTCGCGTGCATCATTTGAAACAGTTTATTATCCGAGACGGTCTTCGAACGCACAGACGAAAAATGAATCGTGGTCGTAACTGGCGCGCAATAATAATGCACCATTATGCCGAACGCGAACCCGCAACTGTTCACTGTCCGCTAACTGAATGGCAATCCTACTTCATACATTTTATTATAGTGCACATTATTCTTCGGCTAAGTGTCCCTCCCCCGCGTCCTTTCCCTAGGTACTACATAACACTATACGCACGTAGTGCACAGTACACCGCAATTACACGTCTAATCGTAAGGTTGCATTTTTCTTGAATTTTTTTTTTCTTTTTCGTAATTTTTTCCAACACGTAAACGATACAAGCAGACGAGAGCAGACTACACCGTATAACAGGTCTGAAAGACCAGACGAACAGACTGTTTTATATTTCGTGACCGGATAGGATACTTTATCGATACGCGCGGTTTCTTTTTTTGTTTTTGTTTTTCTCTCTCTCTAGACCAATTCCGATCGCGTACTCGCGACCACCTCGCCGCCGTTCATTTGCGTGCTATCGGTATCAGTAATCATCGTAAAGATTCATTAAATTCGGCCCGACGCGTTCTCTCGTAGTATTCGAAGAATATGAATGAGCCAGGTGGACGGTTGTGAACCGGTTTCCCGCCTTTTTTTGGACATTTTTCCACGCCGAGCGGATTTTTTCTCGAGCTCATAGGCTCACTGAAGGAGGGGACTCAGGAGACTGAGAATATTCGAGATCTCTTTTGAGCTTGGCAAGGGATTTTTTAACATGAAAATGTCTAAAAGAAGACATTTTTTTGCTGTTCAAACGTCATTTTTCAAGAAAATTGGAGATATTCCAACTAGTACGGACGATTTAGCTTAAAAAAAGCCGAAAGCAAAAAAAAATTCTCGGAAGCGGAAAAGTCCGTACATAACACAGGGAGACAAAAAATTTTTTGCTCTGTTTCTGGGTTCTCATGCCGAAATTCTGTTTCTAGACATCAAAATACATCGCCTTGCTCAATCCTGGCTTCCAAAGTTTGCTTTGAGGGGTGGGGGGGCCAAAACACTGATTTTTCGAGGTCAATAAACCTGAGCATTACAAAAAAAATTGATTTTTTTTTGGACTAATCTTGTAGGAAATTTCACGGCGAATCCAATGCTGCAAACCGCAGACCTCCGTCTCTTTTTAAAAAAAGTTACAGCTCATTCTTTCCAAAATTTTGTGAAAAAATCTCATTTTTTTGTTGTTTTTTTTTGCAAAGAAGTGAAATTTGAGAGAAAAGTAAGGATTTTAAGGCTATAATGACCATGGTGAGAGTTGTAGGAAATTTCACGGCGAATCGAATGCCGCAAACCGTGGACATCTATCTCTTATTGAAAAAAAGTTACAGCTCATTCTTTACAAAATTCTGTGAAAAAATCACATTTTTTGTGCCTTTTTCGCGAAAAAGTGAAATTTGAAAGAAAACTAAGGGTTTTAAGGATGAGCTGTAACTTGTTTTCAAAAAGAGATAGAGGTCCGCGGTTTACGGCATTCGATTCGCCGCGAAATTTCCTACAACTCTCATCATGGTCATTATGGCCTTAAAATCCTTACTTTTCTCTCAAATTTCACTTCTTTGCGAAAAAAAACAAAAAAAATGCGATTTTTTCACAAAATTTTGGAAAGAATGAGCTGTAACTTTTTTTTAAAAAAGAGACGGAGGTCTGCGGTTTGCGGCATTGAATTCGCCGTAAAATTTCCTACAAGATTAGTCCAAAAAACAATTTCAATTTTTTTTGTAATGCTCAGGCTTATTGACCTCGAAAAATCAGTTTTTTGGCCCCCCACCCCCCAAAGCAAACTTTGGTCAAAAAATATTTTTTTTCCTTTATTAGTTACATAAAAGCAACCCAAATGGCAATGAGAACCCAAAAACAAAATTCGTGTCGCCCTGTGTAAGCTTTGTAAAGGGTGTATTTCAACATACCCGATTTTCCCTAAAATCGGGGAATATTTTGATCCCCTTTTGGGGGATGAGGGGGTTGAAATTTTGGTTTTTCGGCTATAACTTTCGCAATTACGCCCTTACGAAAAAAAAGTTGAAACAAAAATTGTAGAGAATTTAAAAACAAACAATTATTCTATTTGCCATTTTTTTCCAAGACGTCGTGGAGGGGAGCTAGAGCCTTCAGAAAAAAATCAATTTTAAAAATTTTCTATTACCAGAAAAAATCGGGTTAATCGACTTTTAGGAGCGGCTCTTTTGCATAGTATATCCAATTACTGTGTAGAATGAGAAAAATGTGCAACCTACCCCTCATCTCAAAGTAGGGGGGACCCCCTGTAGAAAAAGTTGAATTTTCCTTCCAAGAATAGCTTAGCTACAGTGAAAGATTCGAAAAATTGTTTCAAACAAACGTTGTAGAGCATTAAAAGACGAACATTTTACTTTTTTTACATTTTTTCTACGTGGTCTTGGGGCCGAGCTATTGCAAAAAGAAAAAAGATCGACGCGGCGTTCGAAAATTTCTCACAAAATTTTAACCCCCTCTCTTTTGGGGCCCAATTTTGCTCCAGGGTTAGATGATTATAAAAATCGAGTTTAACAATCATGAAAACCTCAGAAACCCACAATGAAGTCGAGTTCTCCAATTTCTCTCAATTTTTTTTACGTATTCCCCTTGATGGTCTATTAACATAACCACGATCA
The DNA here is from genome assembly GCA_033439095.1 of Pseudococcus viburni. Taxonomy (NCBI): domain Eukaryota; kingdom Metazoa; phylum Arthropoda; class Insecta; order Hemiptera; family Pseudococcidae; genus Pseudococcus; species Pseudococcus viburni. The sequence continues at coordinate 32,909 of JAVBJF010000304.1, forward strand.
TTTCTCTTCTAACCCTCAAGGGAGTTAGGACTTAGGAGTGAGCCTCGTAATTTTTATGCAATTGCGATTTTTTGCCAAATTACCCAACTTTGAAGGCTCATATCTCGAGATCGATTGTACTTGGGGGAAACCAGTAGCGTAACTGGACGCCTCTGGTGGGGGGGGGGGTGTCAGAAATGCAGTGGCGTCGGAAGTTTTTTTTGGGAGGGTAAAAATTGGGTATGGAGACTTGGAACACCAGAAGGATTATAGAGGGAGGGGGTAAAAGGGAGCCTTCTTTCGCACTGTCGTCTCAAATAGATGATAAAATTGTGATTTTGATCATGCCCGAGCGAAGCAAGGGCCAAGCTTTGAAAATATTTGATTTTTAATGTCCAAAAAATACATTTTTTCGTGTTTTAATGCTTTGAAAATCCCTATCTGATGTAATTTGGGTGAAGGGGAGTACATTTGATATTTTCTACCCTGGTCGCCGATTTCGGGAGTACAATGTACTTATTGAACCCCATTTTTCGACGCCACAGGTAGATCTATTTTACAACGTTCAATTATCAGTTTTCATTACATAGCAAAGAAAAGCAAATGGGAGGGGATCGTGAAAAACTGACATGTCAAGTTTACTCACGTTGAATTCGAAAAATAATTGTGAGAAAATCTTTTAAAAGTAGATAAATTTAGGTGAATTTGATTTTTGATGAAGTCTCGGGTCTTAAAAAAGAAGGAGAGCAGTAAACTCAGCCCGAGCGAAGCAAGGGAAATTTTTTTTGTAGGATATAAGTTAATGCAGTCGAAAAAATATGGTTTCAGAGATACTTTTCGAATAAAAAATTCATTTTTGAAGGGCGGGGGGGGGGGGCGGGGGGTTGGTCCCCAACCCCCGTCTTTACGCCACTGGGGAAACTGTTTGCAGGGTTGGAAAGATAATTGATAGGAGATTTCAATAACGTCGCATTTGGAAAAGCTCAAGGTTAAACTTTAGTGGTGAAAGCTCAACCTTTATGATGAGTTCAACAGATGAAAGCTACCATTTAAAAATCTGAAAAAATTACAGTAGTAGCCCTTTGTACCCTTTTTTCAACCAATAAATTTTCAAGATGGGATCTCTACACCCCTGGGAGATACAAAATCAAAATTCAAAAAAATCAAAAAAGTAAAGCAACGCATGGATTTATACTAATTCGAAGAAGCTGAGTTCGAATATGTATTCAGCTTTTTCATCCAACCCCACTGAATCCCCTTATTAGCCCTCTTCATAAATTTAAAATTCAAAAAAATGAAATATAACGAGTGACATGTCGTTTGTTTGGTTTTTGAAGGCACTGAATTCGAATATTTGCTTATTTTTCGAATTTGACCCTTCAGAGCCCCTCTAGCAGCCCAATTTATGGGAAAGTATATTAAGAAATGAAAATATCGATTCTCACTAATTTGACAGCGTAAAATTCGAATATCGACTCACCATAAAAATAGTCCACTGAACTTGAGCACCTATAATCGCGGATTACCCATATTGGTGACCTATTTGATTGATTAAAACACAATTTTCCAAATTTCGTGACTTAAAGTCAAAATCATTATTTTTTGGTACAAAGTTTTCTGGGAAAAATTTTTTAAATATAGAAAATTTCAAAATTTTCTGGGAACTTTGGAACGTCTTGAAATAATTTCCAATTGATTCGGGAGATCGAGAAAAGATATACACAAATTTTTAGCGTTTTACCTCGATGCAAACTCTGTCGACGTAGTTTTAACTCTTTACTGCATAATTTGAAAAAAAATTTTTTTAGCAAATTTCAATTTTCGCGAAATTGATGTTTTTTGAGCGATTATTATTAGTACAAAAAATGAGAATGAATTGTGAATATGATGTATTGGGATGTTCATCACATGGCTACGGTGAAATTTTGTCAATATTTTTATTTATTGCTGATTAATCACAGTTTTTTCAACTGTGGTCAAGTGTCTGGGCATATATGACCACTTATGCAGTGAAGGGTTAAATTTTTTCCAGGAAAATTTTATACCAAAAGTTTGAATTTTAACCCAAAGTTATGAATTTTGGAAAATTGTGCTTTAATCAATCAAATAGGTCACTAATATGAGTAATCCGCGATTATAGGTGCTCAAGTTCATATGTATCTTTTTTATGTGCTTTTTTTCAGAGCTGGGAAGTTTCAAAATTTTTCGGAGGCTTCGAAATGTCTTGAAACCGCTTCCAATCAATTTGGGTGTACTTACTTCCGATTTATTTTTGTTTCGGCTCAAAATTTTACTTTGAGTTGGGATACTTCCCTTATGAGTAAACATATTAAATTCTAAACCCGAGTCAGTGAAATTTGATGAAATTCTGCTTTTTCGAATCAGTGAAATAATTTTCATTGAAAATTAATGATCTTTCACTGATTTCTCATTCGAAAATCAGCGATTTTTGGTTAAATTTCAACGATTCAAACAGTAAGAATTTCACTAAAATTGACTGAATCAGATTCAGATGTAATGATTAAATTGATTTTTTGTTCTAAAAATTTCGCGTCATTGAAACAGTAGGCTATTCAATTTTTCGATCAGCTTCCTCATTTTGTCTCGAATTCTCAGCCCCTCTCTTACATAATTTCTGGATGAGCTTATTGAGTCATGCTCGAGCCTTTCATCTTCATCTATACCCCTATGGTCATGCTCAGCGTTATTACTCGCTTATTTATCGGCCATTATTACGGTTTGTTCGATGTTACGATCTTAAATTCGCGAGCCTATTTTAGCCTCGTTTCCGTTCCCTTCTCTTCACTTCTCGCTCCTGTTGGTCATTTATTCTCTAACCGTCTGACTACTGTATGTGTACGACGAGTCGTCTAGATACCGCAGATGTTAGCGTCTGGTATTTTACCGTCTTATTCAAAGTGTTCTATCATTATCAGTATGATCTTATCGGCCAGTGCGATAAATGACCATAGAATGGTGTAAATCAAAGGTATATGTATAATGATTTTTTCTTCTTCCCTGCTCTGCTACTCTTCATCAATTAAGGTAGAAGAAACTCGTGCATAAGAACGTAAACGTATCATGTTAATGATATACCGCCAGAGGCTCGATCATTGAACGTCACCGATGTGACGTCATCGCTGAACTCAAGTTATTAAATTGTTACGTGCGTAGGCTACAATGGAATCAATAGAATACATCTACGTGGAATTTTATGTATTTTTTTCGTTTTATGGGAACGAAAAATTGAAACAAATTGGATTCCGCCAATTTTACCTGTATCGATTTTGGAGGTCGGCGGGTAGGTGGAAGAATGGGGGATTTTTTTTGGATATGAAATGGAAGTTTTTTAAAATGGTGTGCCCGAATTGGAGGTTTTAATTGTTTTCCTTACTCTTACGTATTAAACAAATTTCAGGTATTGCCAACATGTGGGTGAGTTTTTTTCCCTTCCTCCTCTCTCTTTCTGAACGTTAAAGAAATTATTTGGAGTGCTGCTTTTTATAGTTTGCGAATAATAATAATACATAAATTATATCGTTTTCTTTCTCTGTTTGTGCGAATTTCCGATTTTTTTCTCTGAGAGATATCGAAGAACGGAACGAGGTCGTACGTCGCACAGTGGTCCAGGAGACCCCTCAAAACGCGCGAAATTCAGTATCACAAAAAAAGAGCAATAAAAGTGGGTAAAAAATAGCGTACGTATAGTTTTTTTGGTCGTAGATTACGAATCTGACAAAAAAAATTGATTCGGGGCAATGGGGAGGGGGTAGGGAGGTGCTGAAATCGAAATTCACCTAAAATATTGTGTAATATATCGAAATCTAGGTTTTCGAGGTCGTAGATTAAGAAAATGACGATAAAAAATTTTTTAGAGGTCATGGGAGGGGGTGGGGAGTGCTCAAATCAAAATTCACCATAATATCGAGTAGCATGTCGAAATCTAGGGTTTCGAGGTCGTAGGTTACGAATCCGACAAACATTTTTTGTGAAAGTAAGGGGGAAAGGGTGGGGGTGCTAAAATTGGAGTTAAACTAAAATATCGTGTAGTAGATCGAAACCTAAGGTATTTTTGCGATTTTAGTAATATAAATTAGACCAAAAGTATAAGTGCCACGCCTCAGCACGAAAAATGTTATAGGTAAAGTGGTAGTTTCAAGTACCCTGAACACGATTTTCCAAATAGTTTTTGCGTCTGTCTGCGTCCGTGCGCATTATAAGCAAAAATGTGTCTTTTTCAATGATTTTCCGTTTTTAGTGTTATTTTTAATCTGTCAGTGTCATTATTTACATGCCGGGAATGTAAAGGGTTTATAAATAATGACAATACTGGAAAAAAATTACTAAAAATGGGAAAAAATCGTTGAAAAAGGCATATTTTTGCTTATAATGCATACTGACGCAGACAGACGCAAAAACTATTTGGAAAATCGTGTTCAGGGCACTTGAAACTACCACTTTACCTATAACATTTTTCGTGCTGAGGCGTGGCACTTATACTTTTGGTCTAATTTATATTACTAAAATCGCAAAAATACCTTAGGTTTCGATCTACTACACGATATTTTAGTTTAACTCCAATTTTAGCACTCCCACCCTTTCCCCCTTACTTTCACAAAAAATGTTTGTCGGATTCGTAACCTACGACCTCGAAACCCTAGATTTCGACATGCTACTCGATATTATGGTGAATTTTGATTTGAGCACTCCCCACCCCCTCCCATGACCTCTAAAAATTTTTTTATCGTCATATTCTTAATCTACGACCTCGAAAACCTAGGTTTCGATATATTACACAATATTTTAGGTGAATTTCGATTTCAGCACCTCCCTACCCCCTCCCCATTGCCCCGAATCAAATTTTTTTGTCAGATTCGTAATCTACGAGCAAAAAAACTATACGTACACTATTTTTTATCCACTTTTGTTTTCATTATGCCGGTATGTGTATAATGACAATAATGGAAAAAAACTCACTAAAAACACAAAAAATCATCGAAAAAAATGCACATTTTTGCTTATGAATAACAGGGACGCAAGCGGACGCAAAAACTAATGAGAAAATCGTGTTCGGGGCACTTAAAACTACCACTTAACGTATAACATTTCGCGTGCTGAGGCGTGGCACTCATAGTTTTATTCTAATTTATATTGCAAAAATCCCAAAAATACATGCATCTTAAACTTGGCGTAATTAAATTATGGCTCATGATGGCCCAAAACTGAATACGCCACTGAAAAGTACTCACTTTGATGCATATTTTTCACTAATTAAAATCCAAAATCCATCGATTTTACTGCGAACTAGATACCTTTGAAGGTACCTTATATGTGCAAGCAAAATAATGGACTGTGAGTCTCCAACTTCCGCACGTGCTCAGAAGTACAGGAGTGGGGGTAACGTAATTCGGTTGCTCGTTCTTAGACACTGGATATATGCATAACACATTGACACTATTCACGTTTCCTTTAATTGAGATTTATTTTTCGTCATTTCGCGCGTTTTGAGGGGTCTCCTGGACCACTGTGCGTCGTCAATTTTTTATGCAGTTGTATCACAAGATAAGAAAATAGTAACAGCGTTTGTCGATTCGAGAAATATGTGTAAACTAGTTCGAAAAATGAGCAGTTTAAAATGAAGCTTTTCAAAACGTGATTCGGTGCCACAGATCATTTTGTCCCTATGTTCATGATGAAAATGGTAGAGCTGAGAAACGAACGGTTTGGAGGTTAGTGTACCATATTCCAAAATATTTCACTTTGTTCTAGAAATTGTCGATGATTTTGAAATCAATTCTTTTCTTCAAAAGACAGTGCTTATTCTAGAACAAAATATCCATTAAGAATGATCATTCTGTACTTTTTTTCGAAAGTTGAATGAGGGAGGTAGCTAGAAAGGCTCTGGTGTGATTTGGGGGTCATTTGGCCCTTGGTGGAACTTTGACAAAATTTTTATGCCATTCGACTTGCCTATGTAGAAGATGATTTTAGAGCGCAAAAACGAATTTTTACCACACCCCCCGGGTGCGGGGGCCTCAAAATACGTGATTTTCACTCTAAAAATTCTATCTCCGCGAGTTTTCAACCGATTTTTTTTTCAAATTTGGCATGTAGGCAGACGTACTTGAGGAGAGTACCCTGAAATTTTTTCAGATTTTTTCGACCACTACAATGACCTTAAATTTGACCTTGAAAGTTTAAAATCGCCCTGGGGGCCCCGTTTTGGCGTGTGGTATAAAGAAAAAAATATTTTCATGTTTCTCACTCTATTTTACACTACTTAGAATTTTTTTCAATTTTTTTTGAGTGGTGGCCTATGCGTGGCGTTCAAAAAACCGATAAATCGGTCGTTTTACCTAGTACTTGAGAAATACACTTTGAAAAAAGACAAACATGTTAATCGCAATTTTATAGCTGGAAAAGCTTCTATATGATGTCCAGAGTCTTTAATAAAGTCGCATCGCCCCAGCCCCTATTGCTTTTTGAGGGGGGGCCTTATGAAAGAAAAAATTGTTTTGCACCGATTTCGCTCAAATTCACGTAAATGGTTCTGTAGGTGTAGAAGTACTCCCTAAAAATTTTTAGCCCCCCTCGACCTCAGGGGGCTGAGCGATCGTTTCCCAAAGTTGGACATTTTTGGTTAAGATGACAAAAAAATTGAGTTTTTCGACTATAAAACCGCTCCAAAATTCTAATTTTGAAAAACTTTGTATTTTCTGTGCACATTTTGAGGTAACGAATCCGACTAGCCCATCAAATTTTTCATTCGAATGGTTTACACCCCCTCCTCATCACTGCCCGTTTGAAAGTGTACAGATCGTGGGGTTTTCAGAAAAAAATGCCCTCGTAATATTTTTTTTACAAAATTCAGCTCGCGACACATCAGGAGGCAAGTGGAATTGTATCAACCTACTTAAATTTTCAATTAGGTGAATGAAAAATATTCAGATACTAACCTGAAATTTTAGGAAGCAATGGCTAAACCTTTCTCCTAAGTCGCGGGAGCCTAAAATTTTTTGGGGAATATTTCTATGTAATTTTTAAAAAAACTGCTCAGATTTGAGAAATAATGGCTCAGCCCCCTGATGTGTCGGGAGCTGATGTTCGTAAACAAATATTTTTGTACCTTAATAAGTTGACATGTAAAGTTGACCAAAATCGATGCGAAAAAAAAACATTTTTTGAAACGGGCTCCATCACTCCCCCCCCCCCAGCAAAAAGAACGAGGAGTAGGTGCTTTTTTACCACACACTCGAGACATCATAATTGAACATTTTGAATCAAAAAATTTTCACTTTCTCGCGAAATGTCATTTTTGGGTCACCTATGTAACAAAGTTATTTTTTTTGAAAAACCCACGATCTGTACACTTTCAAACGGTCGTGATGGGGAGGGGGGTGTAACCATTCGAATGAAAAATTTGATGGGCTAGTCGGATTCGTTACCTCAAAATGTGCACAGAAAATACCAAGTTTTTCAAAATTAGAATTTTGGAGCGGTTTTATAGTCGAAAAACTCGATTTTTTGTCATCTTAACCAAAAATGTCCAACTTTGGGAAACGATCGCTCAGCCCCCTGAGGTCGAGGGGGGCTAAAAAATTTTGGGGAGTACTTCTACACCTACAGAACCATTTACGTGAATTTGAGCGAAATCGGTGCAAAACAATTTTTTCTTTCATAAGCCCCCCCCCCCCTCAAAAAGCAATAGGGGCTGGGGCGATGCGACTTTATTAAAGACTCTGGGCATCATATAGAAGCTTTTCCAGCTATAAAATTGCGATTAACATGTTTGTCTTTTTTCAAAGTGTATTTCTCAAGTACTAGGTAAAACGACCGATTTATCGGTTTTTTGAACGCCACGCATAGGCCACCACTCAAAAAAAATTGAAAAAAATTCTAAGTAGTGTAAAATAGAGTGAGAAACATGAAAATATATTTTTCTTTATACCACACGCCAAAACGGGGCCCCCAGGGCGATTTTAAACTTTCAAGGTCAAATTTAAGGTCATTGTAGTGGTCGAAAAAATCTGAAAAAATTTCAGGGTACTCTCCTCAAGTACCTCTGCCTACATGCCAAATTTGAAAAAAAATCGGTTGAAAACTCGCGGAGATAGAATTTTTAGAGTGAAAATCACGTATTTTGAGGCCCCCGCCCCCGGGGGGTGTGGTAAAAATTCGTTTTTGCGCTCTAAAATCATCTTCTACATAGGCAAGTCGAATGGCATAAAAATTTTGTCAAAGTTCCACCAAGGGCCAAATGACCCCCAAATCACACCAGAGCCTTTGTGCCTAGATCTCAAAGTGACGTGGTAAAAATTTCACCCCTCTTGACTCTACATTTACCCTTCTCTCTGCCAAATTTTTTGATTTTTATTTGAAAAATAATTTTATGAATGGATGTTTCTACCCAAAAATACCTCCAGAGCCCATTTTTCGTCACCTTATTTTTCAGGGGTTCTTCAGAAATATCACTTTTTTCATATTTTTCAACATAAATACCTACATTGATGAAAAATTGAAAAAAAATCGAAAAAAATTCTCCCTGAAATGTCCAGGAATTATAGAGAAATTTTTACGCGAACTCCTCAAAAATTTGGGGAAAGCTGAATTTCTTATTATTTGTGCAAAATGGCCTCCCAAACATACTCCTTATTTGTGCACACCGAAACTTGCCGGCTATCCCAGCAAGAGGTCAATAACCTTTGCCGATATACGTTTTTTTACTGTTGCGCCAAAAGGAAGGATCGAAGAGCAGAAAGTGGCGAGATAAAAAATATTCTACGTAAAATTTCCTACCAACTTGACCAGTTCAGTTGTTCCCAAAATTGTGGCATTCGACTTACAGTGGGGATTAAACTTTTCAACTTTTGAAAAATTTGAAAAAATCGGTCATTTCAAATGTAACTTTAAGCTAGGATGGGCTTAAAAATATGCTGTCAAAAGTTGCACCCCCGCAACTTGCACACCACCCACGCATGAGGTCAATAACCCCAGCGTGTATGCAGTTTTCAGCTGCAGCGCTGAAATAAAGGGTTGGAGAGGAAAAAGTCGTGGAATAACAATTGTTCTCAAAGTTGTAATTTTTCCCATGCTGTAGGGGTTAAGCAGAGGTGATGGACCTCTTGAGGAGGTAGCGTACATGTTTAAGAGTGCAAATGTTGGCAACATTTTTCTTAAGTTTGTCCTAGTGCGAAGTCTTATTTTTCACACTTCTTCCAATTTTTGAAAAACTGGCACAACCTTATTTCGTAGAAATGGCTTGGACGTAGGGTGGATGATGAAAAATCGTTTCCGATGATTTTAATGGCTTAAAGTATTTATACGAACATCAATTCTGGGAAAGAAATTTTCAAAAAAGGTATTTCTGGGTAAATAGATACATTTTTCCCAATTTAAACAAAAAAAAGTATTAAATAAGCTTCTAATTTTTTCATTTTGTTCATTTTTTTTAAATTTTTTATTATATTCGAGATTTTTTTTGTGAATTCGAGCTGGTTTACAAAACATGAATACTTCAATTTTTGTAGAGATAATTTTTTGGGGGAAGAGGGATCTCACCAATCTCACCGAAGAACCTGTAAAGATTCTGTATACCTAAGTCTTGAAAAACTACTACGTTTTGTTGGAATACCTATCGAAAAAATTATTCGCAAAAGTTTTATTCCAGAATTTTTTTTGTATTTTTCCTAATTTTTTTATAATTTTTAAAATTTTTTGATGGAATAAATTTTATTGTGTAATTTCAATTTTTGAGCACTTCAAATAATTTTCATAAAAAATTCAACTTTTGTTTAAAGTTGAAAATTTTTTCCCATATTTTAGACAGTTTCAGTAATATTTGTACTTTTAATGTTTTATCGATTTTTATTTTATTTTGAGTTTGAAAGGGACTTGAACAATTTTTTCGCATTTCGTAGGAGTTTTCAGCGAATTTTCAATGAACTGAATTATGTATTTCAAAAGTTCTATCGATTTTTCAAATTTACCTATGTAATCGTTTTCGAATGATTTTGTAGACCATCGGTCAATAATGATTTGGGAAAAAGTCGTTCATTTCTTTCATGCGATTCATTGAACGATTGCTCCAAAAAATGTAGGGCAGCCAGTGATGGAAAACTGAAATGGTATCAGTTCCAGTTTCATTTTCAGTTCTCAAAATTTTTTAGTTTCAGTTTTCGTTCTCAAAATTTTGTAGTTTCAATTTTCAGTTCTAGATTTCAGTTTTTTAAATTTGGAGGGGACAAAAAATCCAAAATTTCCGACTAAAATTGAACTTAATTATTTTCCCTTTCTGATTCGAAGTAAGTACGTATAATTTTTTCCCATTTCAAGCTCAAACCAAAATTTTACCAGAAAAAACAAGGATAATGAAGTCATCTTTTCAACCCTACATTTTTCGGCAAAAAATTTCAAATCTACTATTAAGGGAAGGGTGAGGCAGGATTTCGACATAAAACAGAAAAAAATTACAGATCTGACGGATTATTTGTCTATGAGTTATTACCAATAATGTGATTTTACGTGATTTTTGTAAAATTTTTGAAATTTGAATTTTGTGAAATATCATGTTTTTAAGTTTTGAAAAAAAAATTCAGGTAATTTTTTTGTAATCTACATCCAATTACCTATCAAATGATGTATTTGGTTGGCACTTTCCCCTATATTTTCTTCCCAGTACATTGCGTTAAAGAAAAATAGTACCAGTGGGGCAAGATGCAAATTGAAAATGGGGCAGGATGCAAACATTATTTTTAAATACAAATTTTTCGAAAAAGTTAGATATGGTATTGAAGATGGCCCAATTAATATTTTTGTGATATTTTTTCCAGGACATCACATTTTTGCTTTAATTTTTAGTTAGAATATCAAAAATATCAAAAGTTTGCCTAAAAAATCAGAAAATCAACTAGGCCAGCATAAATTATGAATACAAAGATTTTAGAACTCCTCTTTTCAAAAATTACGCTTCTATTTAAATCTGTAGTAAGTATCCACCTCGAATGTCCTTGAGTAAATTTTACAAAAAAAATTCGCGATTTTTCATCATGTTTTCACTGTTTGCATCTTGCCCCATGGCATTTTGCATCCTGTCTCATGGGTGAGCCAAGATGCAAAAAAAGTGGAAAAAAATCAAAAAATTCTGCAGGGTTGAGGTATGCACCAAAGTGGAATTTTTTCGGCGAAATGAAAGGTAAATGTTTGAATTTTAATTTGTCGCAAGAATCAGACAATTAGGCCAATTTAAATAGATTTGGCAGAACATTTGGCCAAGGTTGGTGCATCCTGCTCCACCTTCCCTTATAGGTGGATAGAGGACAAGCTTCCCTCACTACCCTCCCCCTCACCAATTTATCTGGCTCTAGAAGATTCGTGTACAAATTCGTTCGAAAATGTGAACTACTTAACTTGGCATCGAATAGGTACATTGATTCAATTTCTTACCAACGATTCCTCTGAAAATCATAATATCTATGGGTGTTCATTCGTCGAGGAATTTTCGAAAAATTGCAGTCTTTCGTAATAAACGAAAACATTACTTTTTGACTCCTGTCGATAAAATATTCGATGTGAATTCGCCACTTGGTTTTTTTTTGTAGAAAATGTTCACCTATTCTTTTTCATTTCTCGTCTGCTCTTCGCTTTCTTTTATTTTCCAACAAAAAGTGACGTTTCATGAATGTACACCTTCGTAATTTTACGATCGAAAGAGAAGCGAATATAGAAATGTGAGGCGAACGATTAATAGCTGTCAACTTTTTTCAAGGATTTACGCGCAAGTATGTTTTACAAGTTGTTAACAGGGTATAAATGCATATTGTATTAGGTATCGGTACATAACGTACTGTATAATTCGCGTACACACGCGGCAGAAATGCATACTCAGACACGAAAAACAACCGACGCGACGTTATTGAAGTATATTCGAATTTTATAGCCTATAAAAAGTCATTACTCGTTAGCCCAGATAATACGAACACATGTGTGCGGGCGACGTACCTTATGTAGTATACCTGAAGTCGAAACAGCTGAAATGAGTAGGTACCGTAATTGATTATGTTTCGCGAATTTCCTTCCTCGCTTCGTTCGCGAGCCGAAAGCATTAGAATGGAATTTTTTTTTAGCTTCGCTTTTTCTATACATAAGTAATTTTTCCGCAAATAATGTACCGCATAGGTACGAGTACTTAGGTGATTAATAATATTCGCTGCGCCGCCGAGTATCGGATAAAAAATCAGGTTAAGGATTTGACGCTTACTACCTATACTAAATTACGAAACAATATTAAAATCTGTCCTCACTTGGTGTGCGTACGTATAGTGAAATGAGAAAATAAGTTAATTCGAAATAAATATATTTATAAGAAAACACTAGAGGCGTATTTTTAAATTACATCGGTTACTTGGAACTTGGAAGCGACTGGAAGACAGACGAGAGGTGCGGATTGCAATATATCATGAATGTATTCTACATCATAGATGAGAGGAATAATACATAAGTACCTAAGTTATATTGTATCCAGAGGATATCAATGGCAAGGAATTTATGCCTGTGCCTCGCAGGCTGCGGCTGCCGAATACGTGGTAGTTGGTCGATTCTCGTTACCATCTGGGCTAAACGGATCGGCGATCTGGGTGTCATTTCGATTCGAGAAAGTCGACGATTTTCGTAGAAATTAACGGGTTTAAAATCTCGAAAATTTAGATTTTAGATTAGGTTGGATTCGTTGCAATGTAGTTCAGGCAAATAAGAGAAAAAATGTACCAAACCTCCCAAAAATTCAATCCTGCTTTTTTTTAGCGTTTTACATTCGTAATGGTCCACTACACAACATACTAAAATGGACACCCCCACAACCCTCCGCTACCCCTAGGAGAGGGGTAAATGTCTGCTAAAAACCGGGTTTTCGAGAATATCTCCTCAAATAAGCCTCAAAATTGAAAAATAGTTATGAACAATCTTGTTCTACGTGTAATTTCCTATCAGAAGGTTTTTTTATTTTTTCAAAAACATTTACTTCTTTGGCCAAAAATTAAGGGTATAAAACACCTATTTTTCAACAATTTACATCATTTTTTGAAAAAATCGAAACTTTTGTGAATATCTCCTCAAATAAGCCTCAAAATGGAAAAATGGTTATGAAAAATCATGTTCTACGTGTAATTTCCTATCAGACAGGGTTTTTTATTTTTTCAAAAACACTTACTTCTTTGGCCAAAAATTAAGGGTATAAAACACCTATTTTTCAACAATTTACATCATTTTTTGAAAAAATCAAAATTTTTGTGAATATCTCCTCAAATAAGCCTCAAAATGGAAAAATGATTATGAAAAATCATGTTCTACGTGCAATTTCCTATCAGATAGGTTCTTTTTTTTTTATTTTTAGAAAACACCCTCTTCTTTGCCCAAAAATTAAGAGTGAAAAACGCCTATTTTTTCAATATTTACAGTATTTTTAGAAATGATGGAAATACGAAGTTAAAAGTACCCAAAATTATACCAGTGAATAGTAATTTTTTTATACATGCTGGTAGGGTATTCCAAAAAAAGTCACCGCAAGAATTTCGGGAGTTGGTGAGTTGATTCCCAGCTTTGAAAAAGGTTCTAATTGATTCCAATTTTTTTTTGAAATGTCCGAATTGATTCCCACTTTTTTTCAATGGTATGTACGAATTGATTCCCCTTTTTTTCAGGGGTATATACGAATTGATTCCCAACCTCTTTCAACAAAGGAATTTTTCAGGAGAACGAATTAATATGCACAAAACGTTTCTACGACTTAAAATTAGGTTCAGCAAATGTTGGTTTGTTTTAAAATGTGGATTTGGGGCCTACAGAGCAGGTTTCACTCCAGTTCTCAAGAATTGAAATGAAAAATTTTCCCATATGTTTCTAAATCACAGATCTTCGAAGTTTTCGAGCTTTTTATTTAAAAAACACAAAAAAGGTGTTGAAATAATTTTTTAAATCCAAAATAAATAACACCATTGTTTTTTTCGTAAAATTTTATTTCCGAAACTGCGATTAAAAAATTTCCAAGCATAAGCGCACCCAGATGGGAAAATTTTTCATTTCAATTCTTGAGAACTGGAGTGAAACCTGCTCTGTAGGCCTCAAATCCACATTTTGAAACGAACCAACATTTGCTGAACCTAATTTTAAGTCGTAGAAACGTTTTGTGCATATTAACTCGCTCTCCTGAAAAATTCCTTTTTTGGAAAATAAGTGGGAATCAATCCATACATATCCTTCCAAAGAAATGGGAATCAATTCGCACATTCACTCTTGAAAAAGGGGGAATCAATTCGTACATCTCCAAAAAAAGATAGGAATCAATTCCCCTGTGTTTTTACACAAATATTTCTTTGGAAATCAACTCTCCTACAGCCAGAATTTCAACCCCTACCATTAACTACCTATAAGAGATATTATTGAATACTGCAATAACCTTCCTACCCTTAATTTTTGGGCAAGAAGTGGGTGTTTTCGAAAAAAAAAACGAACCTGTCTGATAGAAAATTACGCGTAGAACATGATTGTTCATAACCATTTTTCCATTTTGAGGCTTATTTGAAGTGATATTCACAAAAGTTTCAATTTTTTCAAAAAATGCTGTAAATTGTTGAAAAATAGGTGCTTTATACCCTTAATTTTTGGTCAAGAAAGTGAGTGTTTTTGAAAAAACAAAAAAACCTTCTGATAGGAAATTACACGTAGAACAAGATTGTTCATAACTATTTTTCAATTTTGAGGCTTATTTGAGGAGATATTCTCGAAAACCCGGTTTTCAGCAGACATTTACCCCTCCTCTGGGGAAGCGGAGGGTTGTGGGGTGTCCATTTTAGTATGTTATGTATTGGACCATTACGAACGTAAAACGCGAAAAAAAATCAGGATTTAATTTTTTTTTTTGGGGGGGGGGGGTCAACTCCTAAAATGACTGGACTAATGGTATTTTGTGCTCAGACAATTGAAAATTGATGAACACGAATAAAAAAATTTTCATATCGATTTATTGGCTTTTATGGGTACGTTTCGAGATACGTCCTCAACGACCAGTAACCAAGTGCACGTGTAAATGCTTTAAAAATATTCGCTTTTATAAGATCAGCTCGACGGTTACATAGATTTCTCAATAGTTTAGTAAAAAATCGTCGTTTTACAACTGTTTTCCATTAAATATTTATGTATCTGTGAATTAATTTCTTAATTTATATTATAGCGATCAGTTTTATTTCCTATTTAAGTCGTGTACCACTGAATCGTACACCAATCGAAAATCAGCCTATAAATATCCGACTTCGAAGTCTTATTTCAGTAATTAGAAAAAACTTGTTTTTTTTTTTCCTCATTTGACAAGTAATTTATGTTAAAAGCTATGTAAATGTGTGAGCATTGCCCATCTTGATTTTTGTTCGCGTTCGGAGATCGTAAGAGGGAGATATTTGTGGGAGTTATGTTCTGTATTGGACTCGCTGTTGGGAAATAGCGGCGTGGAAGTTGGTTTGTTTGATACGATTTCGCTCATAGAGAAGGTGAGAGGGGAGGAATTTGGGAATTGCATACGGGGATGGGGAATTCGACAAGTTTTCATTACAGAAAGTAGAAGATAGGTAAATGTGAGAAATTTGTTTGAGAAAATTTAAGGAAATTAATTATTTATAATGAACTCGGTAACAACGAACGATTATGTGTCTTGTGATTTACTAACTATTTTTCAGAGATATTCCGAGTCCTTTAAGTAATATTTTCATATGTGACTTTGGTGTCATTTTTCAATGTTTTTGCCGACAAACAAACTCAAACGTGATGCACTCTATAAATTTTAATCAGTCGAAATTGACTGATTTAAATAGACAGAATTGAGTCACTGTTGAAATCAGTGAAAAAATTTACTAATTCAATCAGTAAATTTTGATTGATTGCAATCTGTTGATTAATATTTACTGATTGAGAGTAAAATGTCACTGATTAACAGGGGAATCAGTGGAATGAGACTGATTATCAGTGACTTAATTTTGTCTATTTCATCAGTCAATTTTGGCATTTTTGACTGATTCAAATTTTGAGAGCTTGGTTCAGGATCTTTCTGTTTTTTCTTGTTTTTTCGAATTGATCTTTATCATTTTGATCATTTGAATAATTTGTTGACAATTTTTTCGAAATTCATTAGAGTAAAAAAGTGGAAATTAATTGTCCAACAATTGTTTATTGTTAAATGCTTAGTAAAAATTACTCATTTTTTAACAATTCAGAATGTAAATTTACTCAAAATTTAAATCAAATTTTTTTCATGGTTAAAAAAATTGAAAAAATTATAAGATTCAATGCTTGTCTATTTTTTTATAAGTTACATATTTTTCCTGATGATTTTTCAAGTAGATAAATGTTGAGGAGAAGTGATGAATAAATTATAAATTTTGATCCAAAACTTGTAAGAAATCAACTTCTTCATCTACGTACGTATTTTTGAATTTAGGTTTGAAAAAATTGCTTTTGAGAAAACTTTGATTGAAGTGAAAGTAATATTAATTAGGTAAGAATATTTTTATCCAAAAAAGTCATAAGGGATATTCCCACCTTTACCCATTCCCTTCCTGACCATTTTCCGAAAATGGAGGTTGTCTATGAAAAATAAACACCATTGATTATTTTTTTCATTTCAACAGGAAATGTTGGAAAAAATAATTTAAACAAATTTTTATCGTTAAAAATTTTAGAAACACGAAAAAATTAATTTTTCAAATGGTCATCTCTTATAAATATGATAATGGCGAAAAAATAGGACTTCCATGAAATTTTTGAGCAAAAACATCTGCATCAACAACCACTTGAGGAGTCTGCTTTCAATTTTAATGGGAATGTGAGATTTAGAAAGAACATTATCTGAAACTCCTCTGGCTAAAATTTCAGCTGTCCAAGTTAATTATTAGATTTTCGATGAATTTTTAAAAATTTTGAGGACATGATGTCCCAAAAATCTTCAGATTGGATAATTATTGTGTTCCGAAAACTTGCCCTTTTGACGTTGT
Source organism: Pseudococcus viburni (assembly GCA_033439095.1). Classification (NCBI taxonomy): domain Eukaryota; kingdom Metazoa; phylum Arthropoda; class Insecta; order Hemiptera; family Pseudococcidae; genus Pseudococcus; species Pseudococcus viburni. Next base: position 49,921 of record JAVBJF010000304.1, read on the forward strand.
GCCTAAGGAAACCTCACCTCCCTTGACTAAAAAAAACTCATTTTGAACATCATAGTCTTTCATCACACCTCAATTAGGACATCATGCCCCAAATACCTCAATCTGGACATAGAGGTTCGAAAAAATTCGATTACGTTATATGTAGTACCCAAAAAACTTGATTGACACGTAGGTAATGTTCTAAAAGAAACAGTTTCTATTTCGGACATGATGTCCCAAAGAAGTTGATTTGAATAATTCAAATCCAGTGTCCAGAAAAACCAAATTCAGACATTGTGTCTCACAAATTCCTAATCGGGACATGATATCCTGAAATACCTTCAATTTGGACGTAAGCGTCCAGAAAAAACTCATTTCCTAGGTTGTGGTGCTGAATAAAACTCAATTTGAACATTTTATTCCAATGAACTCGATTGGGACGCTATGTCCTAAAAATGAGGGGAAAAAATCAGGTAGTTACTCGTAGATAAGTATTTTAATTTTTTCTTCTTTTCTGTTTTATAAAATTGGTGAGCAGTTCAATGAAAATGATAACAATCAGTGTTGGCATTTTCGTAACTTTTAAATATTTTGTCAGACTGTGGAAAACTGATACGAAACAGCAATGATAATCACTTATATAGGGTGTAGGTGTAGGGAGTGGACGATGATATTTCATTTTTGGATATAACCGGACACCACTAAAAAAAAACCTCGAAATAAATAGTTTGTCTATTTTGATAATTGAAGGGGCAAATGCTGGTTTCAAAAAATCATGTAAAATTTTTTTTAAACATGAGAATGGATAGTACTTTAAAAACTGAACAAATTTTCATCTCATGACTTTTCGTCCAACTTTAAAATTGAAGGGACTACAAAAAAATTGATTATATATTTTTTTAAAATGAGAACAAATTTTGTTTTCAAGACTTTTTGCCTAATATCAAAAATGAAGGGACTACAGGTTATTCAAAATAAGGGAGCTTCAAAAAATTTTCTCAATTTTGAATGACCCGTAGTCTCTTTATTTTTGATGTTAGACTAAAAGTCTTCAGAACAAAATTTGTTCAGTTTTCAACGTACTATCCATTTGGTTGATTTATTTTTGCAGAATTTTTTTAAAACAATTTTTTTATCCCCTTCAATTTTGAAGTTAGGTAGGCAAAAAGTCATGGGATGAAAATTTGTTCAGTTTTCAAAGTACTCTTCAGTTCCATGGTTGAAAAAAAAAATCCTACTTGATTTTTTTTGGAAACAGAATTTGCCCCTTCAATTATCAAAATAGGCAGCATGTTCATATGCCCTCTTTTTTAGTGGTTCCCGGTTTTATCCGAAAATGAAGTATTACCCTCCACTCACCCGCGACACACTGTATTCAACATTTCATTTCCATATACGATTTTTCGATGTTATTTTATCAGATGTCTTATCAATTTGCCAAATTTTTTCCAATTTTTTTTCAGGTCCAAGTCTATCTAAATGTCATTATTTCAATGGTGTCTTAAAGGGTATGGTCATGGTAGGACTAGGGGGTCGAATTTGCCCTCGAAAGCTTTTTGAACGATTCCAAGACCAAAAGGTAGCGCCTATATCGAGAAAAAATTGCATTAACATTTTTTCTCGATACAGACGCTACCTTTTGGTCTTGGAATCGTTCAAAAAGCTTTCGAGGGCAGATTCGACCTTCTTATTCTACCATACCTACTAGGACGCCAAAATTTGGCCCCCTGTATCACAGATTGACCCTTACTCATCAACATTATGACATATCCAATCCATGTTAAAATGCAAATCGTGCTGAAGGTATCCAGATCCACTAAAACGGCTGGCAACGATGGAATCCAAAATTCGGGTTGGGAGTTGATGGGTACAAGGTCAAGACCTAATTTATATAATTTTTACTGAAAACGTATTTTATTCTGTACAATTTAGACCAGAAGTCGGTATATTTAAATTTTCGAAAATTGACCAAAAATCAAAAAAATCATTCAATTTTTGGAGCTTCAGTTTCAGCCGTGGAGGTTTAGACCACAATTTTTTTCAAAAATCGCATTCTCGTTCAAATTGGAGACGTACCTACATCTCAAATGGTTTCCTGGTAAAACCATTTTTGGTAAAAAATTTTCAAATTTCGTTTGAATTTTCGTAATTTTTTGAAAAAGTACATCAGTCAGATTTTAAGCTTAACGGAGAAAGAAAAAGGCTGAGCCAGGGAAATGAAATTTTTGCCACGTCGTTTTGAGGTTCGGACACATTTTTTGTGCTTCCCCTCTACCTTCTTCGAAAAAAATTGCAAAACGATTCACTCTTGTATTTTCCTATACATAGATACTTTTTTAGTCTGGTTTTTGGAAATACAAATACAAACGATTATTCTTCATTTGCCTCTACCTCGATTCAAAACATCGGTAAAAAATATACGGAGGACGAATTTTGAGCAATTATCTACTCGTACCCACGTACTCGTCACGGTGGTAAAACAATTTCTAAGGATTTGGGGCGCGAATCGCGTCGATGCGCAAGAAGCAACGAGGAGTAATTTTTGTTTTTGTCCATCGTATACCCACCTACAACGACGTCGTCGCTGGAAGAACAAGCCATCGGTGGCGGTGGGTGCATTTATTTGATGTGAATCCCTTTTAGTTTGGATTTTATACACGAGTCATTGATTATATAACGTTAAGGTCCCTTTTATTCTGTACCTTGCGTATATATATGTATATATTATATACCTGTGTAAAATTGTACTACGTGTACGTAACCCCCAAATGACTTGACAAAATTACAAGTACCGATGTTAATTGAAAATAGGACGGAAAAGGTGTATGAATTTATATATTTAGTCGAACGATGGCGAAGAACGTTAGTGGAATGTCTCCGGGTTCTATTCAGTTTTGTAAGTTCGCAATTAAAAGGCCGGACACCTTAATTACGTTAGTTCGCTTTAATTTTGAACGATGCTAATTTCAAATAAATCTGAAACATCTTTCAGGTAATGAATTTTAATCAAAATTATTAATACCGATTTTTCCTCGCACCTTCACCCGCGTTCCCAGCTCAGAAAAAGAACAACTCTTACCCTAGGGTAATATATTCGCGCGAAATAATGTTAATGATGGGATATCCGTTGCGAATAAAGATGATTTCAAGTGTAACTTTTTTCTTTCACCTCTATTTTTGCTACAACATTGTATTCTCTTTACCCACTGGTTAGATATTTTATTGTAAGAGGTGTCGAGGTCTCCGGGGTATTTATTTTCCACAACGAGAATTTGTCTCCGACTTATTTAAATATTATATTGTATTTTTTTTAAAAAAAAGTGGTAGCCGAAAATTCTTTCGCTAGGCGGCGAGATCAAGCGGGGAAAAAAGTTGATGCTTTTTTAATGATATCCATAAGGCGGAGTGTTTTTAATCTGCGACGATTTGCGGGAATGAATTTCGTGCGGTGTAGAAGTGACACCGCTATACGTTGTTGCGCTGTGAGAAAGTTTTTACACGGTTCGAGGAACCGAGCATATCTTGAGAGAAAGGCGTAAGACGCGAGACGCGGGGCCTCCCGAATAAATCACACCATCGAATCCAGCAACCATTACAACACAGCGAGTGAAACATTAAAGAGTTCGACGTTTACAAGGAACGGAAAGTTGCACTGGTACAATTAATTTATACTCGTATCTCGAAGCTGTTTGAAAATTTATGTCGGTGTAGATTTTCTCAGAATTATACGTATGTACGAGTTGATTTGAGCTTTTGATCGCTATCTCGCGAAATACCTACACATGTGCGCAAATTACGTACGTTTTGACGTTTCTATTATGTAGTGTAACTGAATTATGCACTTACGACTATCTCCTTATGTAAATGGTCATTTTTTTTGTATGACTCGATGCGACGTCGTAATTATGGATAATTTTTATCGAAAGAAAAATTCCCGGCTACTGTCACGATTCGAAGAAAAATTCAAATCATAGTTTTTAATTGAAGCTTAACGTTTCTCAGTATCTTAGTTTGCTTTCAGCGGTCACGAGACCGAAATGTTTGACTACGATGTGGGTTGCATGAGTAATTATTTGTAGTATACCTTTCGACATAGGATACCTGATAATGATGATGATTATTTTAGACCAGATTTGAATTTGATTATCTAGGCCTACGTTTAGTTTTAATTTTTATCATTTTTGAGGTCGGTATGTTTGAAATGGTTGTATTAAACTAACAAGGTAGGTATCCCAACTTAGTTTAAACCCAGGGGGAAAAAAGAAAAAAAAGTAAAATTTTGAGCCCATGCAAAAATAAATTGAAAGAACATCGTAAAAGAACCCCATATAAAAAATTTCAGGTGCTAAAGTTCATTTCTCGAATTTTGGCGAATTTTTGAAATTTCAGAATTACTTCATCTCCCTGTAAAATATGAAAATTTGATTTCATCAACGAAAAAATCTGAAATTTGGTATATACCCTATTTTCGACCTGCTGAATCGATTGGAAGCGGTCTCGAGACATTTCGGAGCTTCCAGAAAAATAGAAAATTTTGGAATTTTCCAGTGTTGAAGAAAAGCTAATAAAAATAGTCCATATGAAGTTCAGGACCTATGATCACGAATAATCCATATTGGAAGATCGAAAAAGAGTATCTACTATCTACCAACTTTTAGATTTTTACCTCGATGCGTGTGATATGGATGTATTTTTTAATTTTTTCCAGAAAAATTTCCTGCTTAAAAATGTAAATTTGAACTCAAAGTTACCAATTTCAGAAAATTGTGCTTTAATCTCTCAAATAGGTTTCCAATATGGGTAATCCGCGATTATATAGGTGCTAAAGTTCATATGGACCATTTTATAGGTTTTTTTCCAGCCCTGGAAAATTCCAAAATTTTCTAGAGGTTCCGAAACGTTTGGAAACTGCTTCCAATCGATTTGGCAGGTCAAAAATAAGGTATATATCAAATTTTAGTTTTTTTCGTTTATTGATCAAATTTTCATATTTTTTTTAGGGCGATGGAGTAATTTTGAAATTTCAAAAATTCCCAAATTCGAGAAATGAACTTCAGCACCTGAAATTTTGGATATGGGATTCTTTTATGATGTACTTTCGATTTATTTTTGTTTGGGTTCAAATTTTGGAATACCTCCTTTGTAAGTGTCAAATTTGTAAAAATGTTGCGAAAATTATTTAAAATATCAGAATGGTTTGGAATGTACCAAATAGATTTTTTTCTTCGAATTAAAAATTCTAAATTTTTTTATTTTCAAAAGTGACAGAATTTCTGAAATTTGACCGAGGAAATCTAAAAAAAAAAAAGAACGTCTATTTAAAAAAAAAATAGACGAGAAAAAGTTTTATATTATATTTCATCAACTGTTTGAAATTTAAACAGAGAAATGCGGTAAAAAAGTAAACTTTTATTCAAAAAATAACTGGAAAAAATTTGCATATTTTAAAAACTATATAAAGTGGAATAATTTTTGATGAAATTTCAAAAATTTCTTACGGCAGTGCTGCCAACTGGATTTTTACCGATTTAATTTTTAAAAAATTTCAGTTGGCAGTACTTCTACGAAAATTTTTTACAAAAGTAAATTATAATTTACATAATTCAGTGACTAAAAAATTTGTTGGTCTACTTTTCAGGCCTCTCGATGAATGGTTTGAATTTTATGAAAATCAGGTGAATCCAAATGCAGTTGGCAGCGCTGCCGTGAAAATTTATTGAAAATTTTCATCAAAAATCAAAAACTTTTCCTGGCGCCCGAAAAATTTTTTAGATTGATTTTGAGGTGTTTGAGTGAGCGATTTAAATTCGATAAAAATCAAAAAAAATATAATTCACGATCTGCAACTTTTCAACTCTTTCGTAGAGGTTAAAAAGTGGTATCCATTTTCAAAATCGGTGGTTCAGGGATGGGTAGAAACTTAAATCTACTTAAACATTTTAAAGAAGTGCGATAGAAGTTTTGAGTATGTGGCATTGCTGAAAAATAGCAAAAATCCCTGTTTTTTCGAAAATAACCCCACTTGAGGTCTCCTACTTTTGTTCCTCTTTGAGCTGGGATGTTCAACATTATTTTGGGAGATCTCTCATTCAGAATAAACTATCTCACGAATTTTCGTCAAAATTTGTGTGTGTGTGTGTGTGTTTTTATCCAGCCAGAGTTGTAACGAATACCGTTCATTTCGATTGGAATCACGAATCACGAATCTTTCGAATCATTTTTCGAACCTTTTAATTTTTTTCTCATTTCTCAGACATTCTTACAATTATTGGCGTAAATTCACATTTTTAAGCAGAAAATTTGACTGTAACCAACAAATTTTAAGTAGGGGGAAAATATCAAAAATTTCAGGCTACCAAAATAATGCTTTTTACTTTATTACAAAAAAAAACGTTGTGTGATCGGTCGTATATGAGTGCCCAAAGTTTCAATTTTGAAGACTCAACTTTTGCAATTTTTTAAAACAAGTTATGCAGAATATCGTTCATTTTGATTCGAACCAAGAATCACTATGGAATGATTCGAACTAATCCCAAATCACGAATAATTAGTTCTCAAAAAATTATAAAATAAGTTATTCGAATCAAAAAATAATGATGTGAATATGCATCGCCAGAAAAATTGTTTTAATTTTTTGAAAAAAAATGTAATACCGTGAATTTATTCACTTTTTATGATATTTGAAATCGTCCCGATCGTTTAAAATTAAAACTCGAAAATTTTACTACATTCTTAACTTGTGAGATAATTTTTTGACTTTGTTTTACTCAATTTTACTCATATTTTATTTTTTCTTAAAAATTTATTATGTTATTTTTCAAGGTATGGTAGCTTGGAAATTACATATTTTCTTCTGTTCGATTTCTATACCAATTTTACAATGGCTTGGATTTCAAATTATTTTCATAACAGATACTTTAAGCAGTTTTGACGATATACGTAGGTGCCCAAGGTCTATTCCGACGAAAGAAGAGAGTACTAAATTTCACGCTTAGGGCTACAGCAAAATTTTAGTTGCACCTTTTATAGTCGCAATATAATTTTATTTACTCGCGATAGGTAATCCGACGTTCAATCGACACGTTGAGCTGTGGTTTGCGGTATTTGACGAAGTAGGAGTAAAAGTACATTATCTTATGTTTAACTTTGAACGCATACCTCCGTATCCTAAGGATCTATCTACGAGTAATTCAAATTATACGCATATGATTCCGGAAGCAGAATCTTTCGTGAATGGTATCGTATTAATTTAAGGAAATTTTCTATTTAAAAAAAAAAAACGGAAAATCAAGTCCCAAAATTTTTGCAAAAATTTATAACCAACATTTGTATTCCTTTTGTCTCAGTTTTTAAAATATGTTGACCAGAATTTCAGAAATTTGAAAAAATTTTGATGATTGACTTGAAAATTAGAATATTTGGTTTATAGAATCTTGCATAGTAGGTAGCTAGGTACCTATACTCGGTACCTTTAGTTTTGAAAGATATAAATTTCTTGAATTTCTATAAAGTTTCCGATAAAATATTAATGGAAATTTTATCAAAGAAACGAATTTTTGTAAAAATCGATCATTTCCTACCAGAAAATACATCATAGTCGTTGAAAAGTTTGAACTCTTTTTACGATATAACTGACCTTTGACTGTAATATGGATACTTATTGCGGTACAATATTAGTGTACACGAACACAAAATTCTCTCCTCGACGAAGACGTTAAAATCTATTTTAAAAAGTTTTATGGCAACGTCGTGTGATGATTTAACGTACAATTCGGCGAGAAATTCCGCGAATCGTCTAAATTTTACAGCATATTACTCATTTTGTGGTTTGGGGATGTGGCTAGAGCTTTCACATACTTCCGCTTGTCTCGATTTCATTCCCTGAAAATTTGTATTCGCGGAAAAGTTTTTCGGGTACAGAAATGGTAATTTTTTTCAATTAGTCAGGTCTCAATTTCATATCCGCTCGACTGAGCTGTAAAAAGCAATTTTATCATTGATTCGTGTTCTAGACATTACAACAAACGAATTTAGCCCAGATGCCTTTTTTTACCCCTCCCCCTTTTCCGAGGGTCCACCCTCCTTTCTTAAAAACGCCTGTAGCGCTCCTCCTATGGGTTCTAGTGAAAAAAATTTTCCACAAAAGTTGTCCCTCAACATCTCAGCTACAAATCACTTTCTATAGAACATCCAATTTGGGGCCACCTGTGCCCCTCAAATTTGAAAAAAGTATTTCAAAAAATCATAAAAATCACAAAAATCATGTTTTTTTCATTTTTACCAAAAAGTTTCTAAGATGAGTAAAATTTGTAAATAACCAAAAGTATTCAGAATTAAATTTCCTATTCGGTGAGTTATATCACGACTATTTTCGTCCCGCTTCCCGTCACATACAAGTCCACCCCCCTCTCACACATCAAAAATTTCGGTCTTCTAGAAAAATTTTCCAGCAAAAATGTATTCTTCACCACTTAATCTACAATTTCGGTCATTATAAAAATTATTTTTTGAGCAATCCCTACCCCTTAAATTCGAAAAATATACCTCAAAAATACATAAAAATACACTTTTTTACACTTCCAATGCAAAGCTTTAAAGATACTTATGCAGACAGAAATTAGGTATATTCATTAGTTGCTTCTTCATACAAAACTGGAAATTAAAAATTACGATTATTAGACACTTTCCCCTCAATTTCTGTCTACATAATTATCTTTAAAGCTTTGCATTGGAAGCGTAAAAAAACGTATTTTTATGTATTTTTGAGGTATATTTTTCGAATTTAAAGGGTAGGGATTGCTCAAAAAATAATTTTTATAATGACCAAAATTGTAGATTAGGTGGTGAAAAATAATTTTTTCTGGAAAATGTTTCTAGAAGACCGAAATTTTTGATGTGTGGGAGGGAGATGAGCCTGTTTGTAACGGGGAGTGGGACGAAAATAGTCGTGATATAACTCACCGAATAGGAAATTTAATTCTGAATACTTTTGGTTATTTTCAAATTTTACTCATCTTAGAAATTTTTTGGTAAAAATGAAAAAAACGTGAATTTTATGATTTTTTGAAATACTTTTTTCAAATTTCAGGGGCACCGGTGGCCTCAAATTGGATTTTCTATAGAAAGTAATTTGTAGCTGAGATGTTGAGGGACAACTTTTGTGGGAAATTTTTTTCACTAGAACCCATAGGAGGAGCGCTACAGGCGTTTTTAAGAAAGGGGGTGGACCCTCGGAAAAGAGGGAGGGGTAAAAAAAGGCATCTGGGCTAAATTTGTTTTTTGTGATGTCTAGAACACGAATCAATCATAAAATTGCTTTTTACAGCTCAGTCGAGCGGATGTGTTTTTTCGTGAAATTGAGACCCTACTAAATGTCGAGTCGACTCCTATTTACGAACGAAATAGTACAATCGAGAGAAAAATAGAGATACTACACTGATATGTAAAGATAAAATTTCAAATTCCAACCAGCGCTGGTTTACGTAGTGAAATTTTCAAAATGTGGGAAAAGTGCAAGATGAAAGACCTTTTTAATCATATGAAAAGTTTTCGTGAAATATTATTGGCGAACAAAGTATGTATAGTTAGCTAGATAGATTTTATAGCTCCAGGAGGTGGTTTTTCTAATCAACGCGTACAAATTCAGAAGACAACCCCCGTCAAGTTATTTAGTTATTATGAGTTATTGTACGATTCAATGTGTATGTGCTACTTTTGCTACCTCTTTGGCGATAAATTTTACTGTCCTGTCTAATATTCGTTGCGTAATGTGTCTGGTATCTTGTACTCGTTGTACCAATTAATCGAATCAAGCACTTTTCCCCCAAATTTCAATTTTCAATTCATTTGACCGGTTAAACGATATTTCGCGTGTTGTAAAAGACGCGAATCTGTAATTCCGTCGATTTTATTCGAATTAATATTTATTTGGCACCCGACCCGGACCCTTTTTGATTTGTAGCAAAACAAATATACCCAGGTACGAGGTTGGAAGTCGTGTAATTTTACGTAGACGTAAAGTTCTCGAATAATTTGCTGCTGTTTTTGCTTGTTTGGTTCGATTGTATACCTATGTAGTTTTGTTCGTGTTCTGATTATGAATGGTGTAGCAAACCGTTTGTAAGATTTATAAACGAAGAATGAATGATTTACCTAAAGTAAGATATTTTTTTTTCATTCTCCTAGAATCTTTGTGAATTCTGAAATATGAAATTTCAGGGTCGTGACGTCAGTATTGGATCGTATTGAGCGAAAATTACCATCGATGGATTGATCTCAGGTCTGCTGCCACAGCCATCCATCGGATCGCTCAAAGCTGGATTTTTCTTCAGAGAAGGTATGTTCTTTGAAAATTTTCGTGGTTAGCATTTTTACATCATTTAGAGTATTTTTCGTACTTTTATTGGCACATTCCCTTGGTTTTAATTTGAGATGTCGTATTCAGCGTTGGCCTAAATGTACTCGCCATTAAAAAAATGGCAAACTGGAAAAATGACTAGATTGCGTTACGTCTCTAGTGTCGTATAAAAACATTTTTTTCCTTTCGTTCCCCATGAAACCCTTAGCAATGCTGATTTTAAAAGATGCGTAATATGAAAACGATGAGTATCATGTTGGCTCCGATATGACAGCTTGTGCTTTCCATTTTCATTTAAAGTTAGCTCTGTAATAATTTTTATAACTTGACTTCTGCTTTATTATAAGAATGCTTGATAATTCGAATTTGTAGGTACCTAATTGATGACAACTTTCATTTACCTAAAGCTCGTATTTTCGTTCTCCGTTTGCAATTTATAAGAGATGTAGTATAAGTTGCCTATATTTTTCGGATTTTTTCTCTTGTGATACCAGTAGTTCATTTTCAAATGACTTCGTCACTTTTTTTTTACCTTCAATAACTTTTTGTCAATATTTGACGAAAAAATTGAAATATATTTTTATAATGGGAGTAAAATGGTGTGTGGGGTGAAAAGAGGAGGTTATATGACCGAATGAAAAAATCAATCGTAAATTCGTGTTTAGCGAGTCAAATACCTCGATAAGCATCCTTATCACGATCGTTTATGACTTGAAGTCTCAAAATTCTATTTTTTTGTCATGAAAAATCAGTGAAAAAAGTGAATTTTGAAACTTCAAGTAAAACGATCGCGAAATGAGTGTTTATCGAGGTATTTTGACCATAGGCGCACCCAGAAATTGTGTAGGGGGGCTCAGAGTTTGAAAAAAATGGGAGGGAAGGGTCAAAATTCGATGAAAAAATGAAGAAAAATTGAAAATGGCGAAGTTTAATGATTTTTCTAGTCAGAATTACTGATTCTTTCTGATAAATGGGACGTTGACTAAGAAATTAGTCATTTTTGACCGAAAAATCAGTGAAAAATCACTAATTTTCAATGAAAATTATTTTACCGATTAAAAAAGACAGAATTTTTGTAAATTCAACTGATTCAAATTTAAAGAGTGGTATGTTTATTTAAGAAACAGCTATTAAAATACTGCCCGAGTGAAGCGAGGGCGATTTTTTTTTTAAATCATACTTTTCTTTGACATTTTTATGATAAAAAAATCTCCTTGCCAACCTCAGGAGGGGCTCGAGCCCTGAGCCCCCCTTGAGTGCGCCCCTGATTTTGACCTACTGAATACGAATCCGGCGTTAGTTTCTCCATTTGGCCATATTTTCCGCATAAAACGCTCAAAATTTGAAATACCTGCTAAAATACCTTACATTTCTGTACAATTTTTCCGATTTTTGGCTCTTTGTTCAAACAAACAGTCATGACTAAATATGCAGGAATACCTACATCCAAAAACTTATTTTTTTAGTCATTTTTCGTAGGGTGGGGGGCTGATCTTCTCTTATATAACGTCTTTTACGTTTGAAATGTCTGAAAACTCCAAATGGCCGAAACAACGAGAATGAGTGCACTAAAATTGATGGGAAAATTATTGTAAATACAATTCTACGAGATGTAATTTCGTGCCAAAGAACAAAAAATTTCCTTCATTTCGGTTGAAATTAGAAATATTGCAATAAAATGGCCATAATTTTGAAAGAGAGGGGTAGGGGGTCAAAAAATTTTCAGGATTTTTTTACATCTAGGGACACCATTTGAGGGGGTTGAAATGAAAATCGTACCTGTGGGACCAATTTCACCATTTTATGCGGTTAGACTCTTCTTTAAAAAAATGAAATTTTTGACCTTTTAGCTACACACATTATTTAACAATTTATTTTTTAATAAATTTCTTATGGATTCTAAATATTCTAAATTAGCATTGTTTTTGAATTTTTGTCTAAATTTAGCTGCAATGTCGTTGGGTTTAACTTGAAACAAAATATTTTTGAACTTTATTAAAGTTTTAATTTTTTTGCTGAAATCGACGTTTTTCTTCTGTTTTTCCAATTTAATTATATTTTCAAGGGTTTGAAAATGGGGAGAGGGATTTTAATTTTTTGGAGGAAGAATGAGATCCTAGAATTTTTACTCTGAGGTCTGCGCTCGTTCTCATTGACTTTATTAAATCATAAAAATCTGAGTTGAATCTTTTAAAAATCGTGTATAATTAATAGAAATTATGTACATTGTTCCTAAATCACCTATATTTGTAAATATTCGAAAAATGATGATTTCTGGCCACTTCTTGGTCACTTTTTTTTTTAAATATCGTTAAGATCACCTTTTTTGTCTATTATTCTTCGACGAGAGTAAAATGTTTCTGAAAATGATTCAGGCGCAGATCTAGAGGGAGAGGAGACTTCTCCATACGATAAAAAATGGCTTGTAAAATTTTCAAAAAATACATATTTTTTGCTTTTTAAAACTAATTTTTGAAAACAAATCGCCCTCGCTTTCCTCGGGAAATTTTTTGTTTTATTCTCTTCACATAATCTTAAAATGCATTGGAAAATTATTTTTAAAAATCATGTCACTTTTTGATTTCAATTTTTCAACATAATACGGATCTTCCTTCAGAGAATCTGAAAATTTTCCCTTCTCCCCTTCCCCAAACATTGTTGTCTGGAATAAACGGTAATAAAAAATTCGGGAACGCGGTGTAAAAGGTCACTTAAAAGTCTATAAAAGAAGCAAAATTGCGAAAAGAATTGCATAAAATGTTGAAAAACTTGTTGAAAAATTTTTATTAGTGAAAAAAAATCGCTGCCATTCAAATAAGTTCGTGTGTGATAAGTAATTATGTTGAAATGTTATAAAAATTGATGTAATATTACCTGCGTGAAATTATTTGGAAATTTTTCGAATTATAAAAATTGTTTAATTTACATTAAAAAAAGGTTCGAAATTTCGTACATTCGGCCATCTACAAATTATTTTCAAAAGATTGAAGATTAAAAAATCAAATTTTGTGTAAAATGTACATTAAGTACGTTGACGAATGTTTGTTGCATATCTGTTTAAATGATTTTTTAAATTTTTTCACAAAAATTTTAAAGACTATTAAAATGCTGATTTGTATTCGTGATACGATCTGGGAAAAGGTACAGTACAAAAATTTGTTTCGGGGACTTTGAAGTATGTTGTTGATGATACTGAGGCGAGCATTTTAAGAAAAAAATCAGCCAGATTCGTTGAAATTTGACGATGTATCCCTTTTTGAACTTTTGATAGTAAAAAACTTTATTTTTTAAGAAAATAAGCTTTAAAGTTTTGAAATTACAGCGAAGTATCAAATGTGGATCAGGACCCGGTTGTGGATCAAGCCACATACCAAGGAGTTGGGTAAAAAAAAGAAATTAGGCGTGTGTATGAACCACCAGATTACCCATTACATATCTTTAATTAATCATTATAAAGCAGAAAAAAATAAAATGGTTTTAAAGATATTTTTTGACGCGAAAAATGGATGTTCTAGAAAAAATTCACCTTCAGTATTTTTAAAAAAATGAAATCCGTAATATTTATGTAGAGGGAAGTGACTTTCCATATAACTTTTTTTCGAAAAATTATAGTCCTCTGCAAGTGGTTTGATCCACAAACGGGACCCCCTGAAAAATTCGGAAAAATCGAGGTTTGGGGAAAAAATTCCCACAAGCAAAGGACTGATGGAAAAAATCTGAAACAAAGGTATTTTGGTAGTAAAAACTCCACTTTTTCAGATACCGCATTCAGTTTTACCTGAAACTCAAAATTTCAGGGTCTTTTGGGCGATCAGAAAAGCCTGATCCACAAATGGTACTTCGCTGTATTTTTTTCAAAAAAAATTTTGGTCGTATTATCGCGGATTGATTGTATAAAGTAATACGTTTTTGGTAGTAATTTTTCGCTCTGAATCCGATTTCGGGATCAGTTTTTATGTATCACACTACACACGTTACTTTTTGACCATTTTTCGACTTGATTTTTTCTATAAATCTAACCAAAGAGCTGTTCTATTGGTTAAAATCAATTTTTTTTAATTTTTTACTGAAAATTTTTTCTGGCTCCTCTGCCAAATTTACTTTTGCGACTTGCTGCACTTTTTCTCAGATCACCTCACGATTATAATTTTAATCGTCATTTCAACAATTTTCTAAACTCGCAGTGTGAAATTGAAATAGGATACCAACGTAATATCATCGATTGGCAAAAATAGAGAAAAAAGGGGAAAAAATTCCGTCGACATTTTGATTGTAAAAGTATATAATTAAGCACACTTTGTCATCAGGTTATGTGCTGGAAGTGGCGTGGAGATTTCATTTACAGGTTTACAGGTATTTTTTGTAACAATGTATTGGCGTTCAGTATTATGATGTCGAACATCAAAGCACAAATACAAAATCTTTGTGTAAATAAATCTCCCGCCCTTTTGTAAGGTATTTTCACTTCCTATGAATTTGGCTTCAGGTGACATTTTTTTTCCTGTTGATTTTTAAATTCTAAAATTCTGTGTACTTTTTTTTCGATGATTTTTCCATTCTATGTACTTTGTTTTGTTTTCGTTAAAAACTATCATTTTCAAATGAATAAAAATTAGTCTCTATTTCAAATGAAATTTACGACAATTTCCGTTTGATGTTGAGCAAATAACAATTCGATTATATCTATTTGAGTATCTATGTACTTACTTGTTGGTTTTGTGGTGAATTCCACGTTGAAATGAACTAAGAGAAGAATATCTCGTATAAAATGTAGATTAAAATGTGTGTGCCTAGATTATATTTTACAAATTTCAAATTTCTTTTTAGCATTTGAACACGATACGTATTGTAAGTTTATTCGATACATCGTACTTTTTCGTATCGTATTGAAAAGTTGTTGACCTATGCGAAAATTTCCACCATATCTGGTATTCTGTCTGCCCGAGAGCTGGCTGGCAACAAAAAGTTAACAAATGCGAAACAAAATTTATTTCTTGGAAGAAACTCGTTCGTGGGGTGTGCAAGTAAATGATATAAGTACGCTTGGCAAAAAAAAACAACCAAATAAGAAAATATAAATTGGTCTGCCGAGTTGATCGGTAGTGACCCGGAGACAACCCGGTGGAATTTTTCAAAAAGTATTTAGAAACGGATGGAAACATGGAGATGCGACTTACGAGTTGGCGGGAAATTATATTTTCGTAAATGTACTCGGAGTAAAATACGAGTATAACGTGGTCACGCAGTCAGCCATTTATGTTTTCGTATGTCGAGTTGTGCAACAAATAAAAAATTTTTAAGTACCGAAAAATCTTTTGGCCGAGGAAACATACTCGGAACCACCCACGGATTGCGAGCACTCCAGCAACAGGACAGCACATACGACAGTTGTTTACTAAAATTATTTACGAGCGTAAAAAAAGCCAAGTATAAATGAGACGAAGAAGAATTTTCGGTCAAAAAATATTCCTAACCAGACTGAATAATTATTGTTGTGGGTGGAAATTTTTGATTGGACGGTTTGAATGAAGTTGCGCTGGCGCTGCAATTTATAAAAACCCCTTTAAAACTGTTACATTAAAGTCGGTACTTTTCAGTCAACGGAAGTATTTGTTGACTTGACTTTAAGCTTGCAGTTTAACATCGTATATTGTGCGACACGACACCCGAAAATCTCAACTGTTGCTTTCAAATTTTATACGTAAGTTTTTGGTTTTATCTTCTGTTTTTTTTTCTCTTCCGTTTGTTGATTTTTTTTAGATTTTATTTTCGAACGGTGTTGTATTATTAGAGATTCGCCGGTTTAAAAGGTGAAGCTGGGTTGGTCGATTTTTATTTCGACGTGATTTGTGTTTCGTAGTTGATTTTTTTATTAAAAAAATTATTTAATAAGATTATTTTCGTACGAATTTTATTATTTTGGTGAGTTTGTTCGATCTCGTTCCTATATCGCGTCGTCGGTTCGGTAAATTTTATATTATGGTAATTCGTTTCCTAATGAAAATGCCATCTAGCGTGTAAGTGGCTTTCTAAGCTGCAAAAGTGGTTCATTTGTTATCAGTTAATAGTTTACCGGTTATTTATCGCGAAATGAAAAGGGGGTTATGTAAGTCAGCTTTATCGTTAAATTATCCGAGAAATTGAGAGATGAGATTCAAATACGATGGAGTATCCGTTTAATAGAATTTCCTTCCGGATATGTACTTTTATTCCAAAGTAGTGTTTTTCTCTCGTCGATACTTTAATGCAGGTGGATAGTCGAGATTTTTGATTTCGTTTCAAAAAGTATGGTGAATTATGAGATTTTGTTGTATTTTATTTTGGAATGAAAATTTTTAATAAAGGTCTTACAGATGGTACCTGAAGACATTTAATGTCTGATTTATCAAAATTAACCTGTAAATAAGGTCAAAAAATCAATCTTTTTACTATTTTTAGATGTTTAGAACGTGTTGCAAATTTTCTGTGTGATGTTTTTAAGCTCATTCGTCGATATAATATTACTTGAAAATTAGTTGTGTGATTTTTCTGTTATTTTGCAACTTTTTTCTCTTTTTTTGAGTGGAATTTGACCATTATCTCAATAAAATTCAATTTTGTCGAAAGCTGTTCTTTTTGGATTAAAAAAAAATACATTGACATTTTCGTCATGATACATTTTTTAAATTTCATTTCCACCAACAAATTTTCTAAAAAATACGATGTTTTTGAAATTTTTAGCTCAAAATAAATTTGCAAGGTAGGTATACCAACTCAAAGTAAAATTTTGAGCCTAAACAAAAATAAATCAAAAATACATCATAAAAGAATCCCATATCCAAAATTTTAGGTGCTCGAGTTCATTTCTTCAATTTTGGTGAATTTTTGAAATTTCAAAATTACCTCATTTCTCTGCAATAATAAAAATTGATTTAGTCAGCAAAAAAAAGCTGAAATTTGGTATATACCTTATTTTACCCCCCCCCCCCTCCATCCACTGAAAGCAGTTTCAAGATGTCTCGAAGCCTTCAGAAAATTTTAGAATTTTCTAGCTCTAAAGGAAAGCCCATAAAAATGGTCCTACGAACTTTCGTACCTATATTCGTGGAGTCTCGGAACCACTTCTAATCGATGGGGGGGGGGGGGGTCAAAAATATGATATATATCAATTTTCAGCTTTTTACCTCCTTGCATACGTTGTTGGCGTTTTTTAAAAAATTTTCAGGGAAATTTCCTGCTAAAAAATATAGCGTTTAATTCGAAGTTACGAATTTCAAAAAATTGTATTTTCATCCATCAAATAGTTCACCAATAATTGTGGCGACGCGCAGTAAAAGGGACCTTACGTACAAAAACTACTTTTTGCAGGAGAGCGGTTTAAAGTTTACCGTTCTTTTTTTCGTATTTTTTACGAGGACCAATTTTGAATCATTTCTGATGAATTTTTTCCCAAAAAATGAAATAAAACTAGAAATTTTTTAGCAAAAAACCCTAAAGTCCCTTTTTACTTGATTTTTTTTCGACTTCACTCACTTAAAATGACTATATCTCACTCAAAAAGGACTAGGGGTCTGGGACCACTTCCATTCGAATTTTGAAGAAATTTTGTACCAGAATCAAAAAAAAAATTGACCTCCTGACCCTAAAGTCCCTTTTACTATGCGCCGCCACAATGAGTAATTCGCGATTATTAGTGCTAAAGTTTATTTATGGATCATTTTTATGAGATTTTCTTCAAAGCTAGAAAACTCCAAAATTTTCTGGAGGCTCCGAAACATCTCTAAACCGCCCCCAATCGATTTGGGAGGTCAAAAATGGGGTATATTCCACACTTTAGATTTTTTTCGTTGATTAGATCAAATTTTTATGTTTTCAGGTAAATAAGGCATAATTTTGAAAGTTCAAAAATTCATCAAAATTGGAGAAATGAACTTTAGTACCTGAAATTTCGAATATGTGGTTCTTTTATGACGTACTTTTGATTTAATTTGTTTCGGCTCGGGATACTTCTTTTCAGTCTAATCACAAATACCTCTTATTTCATTTTTTTATTTCTAGATTCGTTGATGAAAATTAAATTGAAAGAAATTCAACAGGATGAAAATGTTAATGTATTTTTTTTGTAATCCAAAAAGAATATCTTTCGACTAAAATTTTTTCCACCAAAACTAATAAAAAATTGAAAAAAATCCAATTTTAATTTTTTTATTGGCAATGTTTGAGAAAAATTCCATTCATTGTCTCATTAGTGGTGTTTTTTCTTCATTTTGAATAGATTTCCTATTATGAAAATTACTCAAAATATCGTTTGTTTCACGATAAAAAAAATATTAATTTTGATGACAATTACCACTCACTGGTGCATTCGTAATGCTGTTATAAAAATTGCATATTAGATTAAACCTCGTAATCGCATGTTTTGATATCCCTCCTATTTGAAAATTGATACGATATTTCTCGAATCTTACCATTCGCACCGTATTACGAGGTGGATAATATCGACGGTAATAATGAGAGACATGCTGAAGCGTTAAAATCTACACATCGCGAATGTTTCGTATTTGCGGATATAATTGCTGCGGATGTCGGTATTATTGTCGAGTTTCGCGAGACTCGAATCGAGGGAGAATTACCTTTTTTTTTTTTCGAGTTACGAAATTAGCTCTGTTTGTAGAGATCGAGTTACTTTATCAAGGCGTTGAAAAAATAGTCGATTTTCTATTTGAGATGTAATCGAATATTGTTATTCGACGTGTAAATAAGATGGTTCATTTTTGGAAGCGTCTGTAGGTAGATGTCTTCATTTTTTTCCAGTAGGTACCTGTATCGTTTGCTTATATCTACAGGCAAAATATAATTCGTTATTATCGGCGAGATGAACAAAATAGGTACCAAAAAACCGAATAAAGTCAAAATCATTTTATTTGTGTTGATATGAAAACCAGTCAGCTGTGAGGTGCGAATGTCATCGTTCATTTATGTATCATTTGAAGAAAATAAAAACAAAAAGAATCTGCGTTAGTAAAATCTGTAAAAACGACTCGTGTTCTGATATTTCTTGGTATGATGTGAGAAAATCATTCATAAGATATTATCTCGAGCATAAGATATCCAGATTTACACATAAGCCTTTCTAAAAGCAGTATAAGTAGTGCCTATACAATTTCAAAAATCATATTTAAAAAAATCAATTTCTTGCTTTGGGAAAATTCAAATATTTTGTTAACTTTGAGTAAAAAACGTGAAAATTTATTTTTAAACATTTTCTTTCATTTTTTAATTTTCACATGTTATCAAAGAAAAAGAACCATTCAGCACAACAAACAAAAGACATTAGGTATTCTTTTTTCCCCATCTTGAAAAAAAAATTCTGGTTACAGGGGCCCTTTGGAACAGGGACAGGGAAAAATTTCTCTCACAAAGAGACCGAAAATGTTGAAAATTGCATAAATTTCAGGAAACTAGCAATCACTCGAGAATCAATTTTTCACCAAGTCATTGCGTTTTCCTAAGTTTCGAGTAATTATTTTTTTCTGACCGAGGGAAAAGAGGACAACTTTCGTAGAACGTTTTTTTTTGCCCAGAAAATCGACTTAAATTTCAGACAGAAGCTGACAACGATTGGACGATTTCGGTCCTTGTAGATGAAAAAAACCAGCCTAGATGCCATCTGATGACAATTTGAAACCAGGACTTGGTGCTTATTCCCCTGAAAAGAAAAAGTTGAATTCCTTTTAAAAAAATGTTTGCTTGTTGGTATTTATCGCAAAATTTCGGACTTTTGATGCCTATTCCCAAAGCCATAGTTTTCTTTTTAGGAGAAAAATTTTTTAGATCTGAGGAGAGATTTTTAAAAAAATTTTAATCCTCTCCTCGTTGAAAAATTACGCAGGTTTTTATTAGGGAATTCTGTTGAACCATGAATTCGTTTGTGAGTTTTGTAAATCATTATTGAACATTTCAATGAAAAATCAGCCAAAATAATTCTTTATCAAAGTGCCTAAAAAAATATCTGTTTTTTGAACATTTTACGAAACAAGTATCAAAAATTAAAAAGAACTGTTTTATTTTTTCTCTAAAAATTCACCTACTCTTATTTCTTTTGTAAACTTTTTGATCAAATCTCAATTTTTTTCTTCTTTTGTTTCTTGCTTTTTATCGACATCCCCTCCCCTCCCCTCCTCTTCCACTTATTAGAAAACAAATTCCAGTTGAAAAATAGTAGGTGAAATGTTTTTTTTTTTTTTTTTTAATTTTAAATCGTCAATATACCTACCTGAGTAGATATATTAGTAGGTTATCTTTTTAAATCAGAAAACGAAACGTCGGTTGTCAAAAATGTTCAAAATTTTTTTGAAATTGTTGATAAGTGAAAAACAACTTTTTGAAATTTTTTCATAATAATTAGAGCAAGGAATTTTGTCTTGAAATTTTTTAAATACAACTAATTGATCAAGTACATTTATGTGAAAATGTGTGCAGAGTGAGTAAAATTTTCCATGATGGTAAATTAGGTAGTAACTCTTAAATCGTCGAAATAATAGGGTTTTAAAAATAAATTCACAGTACATCTGCAAGTAATTTAAAAGAGTTTAAATCTTTGATTTTTCAAGTTTGAGCTGTTGCAAATTTTGGCTCAGCTTCTCCGACTTTCAGAGGGCTCATTTTCTTGAAACCGGGAAAAATTAAAAAATTTCCCAATTTGGAAAAATTCAAAAATTTTGGAATTTTCACTCAAGACGTAGGAAATTTTTTCCAACCAACCACGAATTTTTGCCCAAAAATTCAAAATACATATTTTTGAATTGTAGGTATTTCTTGAAAAAAAGTACGTTTTCAACCTTTGAAAATCATAATTTGTGGCAGTGATTGTAGAAAGGGCCGTTAACTGCGATTTGTGAAATTTGTCAGGAAAGCGAAAAAACAAAACTGAAATAAATGTTATCACGTCGTATTTTTTCCCTCTAATTTCTTTATTTATGGTGAATTAATTATATTATTATTGGTTTTTCTTTTTCCTTCGCGTTTAATAACAGAATATTTATGAATATTAAAAAAAATTTATTTATAAGATTGCAAGCGGCGTTACAAAAACCAGTTCGGAAATATCGTATTTCTGAAGTTGGGAGGCTCACTTCAAACGAAAAATTAAGGGGTTAAAATTGATTTTTGGGCAATTTCAACTACATAGGGTTGTAGAGGAAGGGTTTTAGAACAAAAAAACAAAAAAAAACGAAAAACGATTTTTTGACATTTAACGGCTCTTTTTACAATCATTACCACATTTTCAATTCAAAGCTGTTCAAGTTTTTGTAGCTTCCACCTTTTCCTCACAAAAAATTTGAAAATGTGGATCAAAGAAGGGAGATGGTTGCAGTTGAAGATGCAGATGAACTGAAAAATTACTAATCACTATCAAAAAATTATAATTTGGGAATTCTTTTTTTTTTTTTTGAAAAATAGTTACCTACTTGATTTATGTTTTTTAAAAATTTGTGAAATTCGTTTCTTTTTTTACTGAGATTTTTCTTTGTTTATTGGCTCCCTGTCTGGTTACAGAACTCTTAAAAATCCGTCGAGTTAAAATGCTTGTTTCAGTTCTTTTTTTTGAATTTAAAACACCTGAAATTGAAGAATACAGGGAAAGAATCAGGTAAATCAGAAAATCGTATATGTGAGCCTGGATATAGAAACCACCCTTAGGTGTCAAAAATTGGTTTTTGAATGAACACTGATTTTGGACTTTTCAGGAAGAATCAAAGAAGAACCCCAACTCGGAAATCAATTTTTGACACCTCCTAAGGGTGGTTTCAATATCCAGGCTCATGTATTAGAAAAAGGATTTGGATGTAATTTTAAAAAATTACCTAAGCCAGGGTGTCTACCGGTCGCGAAAGTCGCGAATTTTTATTCAGGTCGCTGAAGTCGCGAAAAAGTCGCGAAATTGACCAAAAATTCATCAAAAGTCGCCAATATTTCCGAAATTACTTCAATTTTTTCACCTTTTACAAAACAGAAAAAGTAAAGAAATTTCACCTTTTTGAACTTTTTTTCTAAAAAATTTCGCCCTCGCTTCGCCCGGGCTTATAAATTTTAAAACCCTATACTTAAATTAAAAACCTTCCTCCCTTCTATTTCAGACAATTGAATATTTTGAAGTGGAAAAATATGTTCTTGTGGGAGACTGAGTAGCGATCACGATTGAGAATTTCAAAGAGAATTGTGTCTATTCTCAAGAAAATCTAAAAAAATGGGAAATTTTTGAATTTTCAAAGGGATGTTTTAAAAATTCAGAAGGAGAAATCATTTGGAAATAAAATATGTCTGTTTTTTGTTATTTTTTAAATAAATTTTTAGGGAAAATTTCGCCCTCGCTTCGCTGGGGCCAAATAATCACGTCATTATACTGGCAATCTGCAGCTAATATTTCAGACTTCTCATGAATTTATTTCTCAGTTTTAGAGTCAGTATTCGCGAAATCTATATCAGCTCATGTTATGCTAGCTTTCCTTTGTGTTAAAAATACCTTATTATGTAAATGCTCAATAATCATCTAAAATGATTTTTCGTAAAAATTTTCTCCTTTGCTTCGCTCGGGCAGTAACTATTTCTCTTCTTACCATAAAATAACTCAATTTTGGAAAATTTTTGTAAAAAATTGTCTTTTTTAAAAATTAAAAACGTATTTTTGTCCGTCTATGAAATTTTTTCTGTAATAAATTTGATCTTGTCGATTTTTTTTTGGGGGGGGGGGGTCAAATTGAAAGTTAGATACTAGATACCTTAGAAAAAGGTCGCGAAAAAGTCGCGAAATTTGATTTTGAAAAATCGGTAGACACCATGCAAGCCTTTTTTTTTAAATATGGGTGCTTACAGTTTTTTCACTTATCTGGTTTTTCCCCAGTACCCTTCAATTTCAATTGAAATCGAGTTTTTCGCAATTTCTTCCCCCCTTTCCCTCCTTCTGCTCCTCCTCTTCCTCATGCAAATCATGTTTAAAAAACTCGTATGAAAAATGTTGAAAAATTCGTGACTATTTTTTGAATACTTACACGATTTTTTAGGCACGTCAGAAAGGGTCTGAAAAACCTGGAAAAGTAAGAAAAATTCATTTCTGAAAAAATTGACTACTTGTCTCTTGTTCGTGATCTCTATCAACAATGGTATGAATTATCCTTGAAAAAAAAAATTATTGCTAAAATAATTTTTTTGATTTTTTTCATCGTGTTTCAAACATTTCTCATGTTTAACTGCTCAAAAATGCAAAAATATGTACTTCAGCCTGAAACACGTATTCAAAATATGCAAAATCTGCACTGGAAATTTTATGTAAGTATCACAAAGATAAAGTGAGTACAGTAGGTTTGCTCAGCTATTTTTTAAATAAAAAAACGTACAATTTCATAAAATCGTCCACTCACAGGAATAAACTCTGAAAAAATCTGGGTTTTCCTGAAAATTTTCAAAATTTCAAAATTATTATCAAATTCCAAACATTAAAACAAATTTTAACGAATTTTAGAAACCCTGTTTGTCTCTTATTATTTTCATCTAATTCACTTTCAAGAGAGGTCATATTGAAAATTTAAAACGAAAAATTCCAAATTTCGAAAAATTTTCCATTTCAACGAATTCGAGGTCCGTTGAAGCGTCCCTATCATCATTTTAGGCAGCAGAACAACACTGATGGGAATCATTTACTCATAAAAACAAACAACTTAGAAAGCCGGATCGTAAAGTTGGTAAAAGTTGAAAATATTACACGTAAGCGTCCTTACTCGCGTAGGTAGGTATGTGTAAAGTTGGCATAAAATTTGGTTTCTTTTGTTGGTGGCATTCGCAGTCGTACACGAGTAGATGATAATTTCATCGACTCGACGTGCGGTGCGGTGTCGACGTCGAGATTCGAAGTCGAAAGTTTTCGACGTAATGAAAGTGATTTTGAAAGATGTAAAACAAACGTAAGGGTAAGTTGAACTTGGCACCGGCGTATGTTTCAGTTCAGCACTTTTATTATACCAAGTTTCGCGCTAAACAAACGAAATACGGTAAATTGAATCAATTATAAGGTCGAATAACGATTTAAATTTCGAATTTTGCTGCGGTTAGCGATATTTGAAGAAAACTTTCATTTTTCGTCGTTTTTTGCCGAATTTCCTGCGTAGGTATGCTCCGTCGGACTCGCTATTGTAGCCAAATGCTCTCCGGAAATAGGTTTAATTTCGCTCGCACGTGTGTACGATTGTATCGCTGGTCAATTTATGACGGCTTTCGAACGAGTTAATTATGGATAATAACAGAATCACGGTTTTTTTTGTCGATTGTTCGACTTCGATGGAATTTCAAAACGGATACAGTGGCGTAACCAGAAATTTCTCAAGGAGGGGGTCCGAAATTTCATGATTTTTGAGAAATTGTAAGTTCACCTCCCCCCCCCCCCATCAAATTTCCTTTTACTATAAAAACACAAAATTCAAACTTTATTAAATTTTCATGCGATTTGCATAGCACATTTAAGGAAAAAAACTGATGATAATGTAATCTTGGAACAAACAACTTACATAGGTACTAATTATTTTGGCCTTAAAAGCCAATACAAATACCTAATAAATCCAAGAATTGGCGTCAGAAGCTTTTTTGGGGAGGGTGCAAAGTGGGTATGGAGACTTGGAATATTAAAAGGGAACTATTTTTTGCATTGTTGATTCAAATAGTTTATAGAATTAGTAATTTCGTTCATGCCCGAGCGAAGCGAGGGCGAAATTTTGAGAAAATTTGATTTTTAATGCTTCAAAAAGGCATTTTTTACATAAATTCCTGACTATAATTATACATAATTATTAAATGTGATTTCTTTCATGCCCGAGCGAAGCGAGGGCGAAGCTTTGAGAAAATTAGATTTTTCATGCTCCAAAAAGGCACTTTTTCACGTAAGTTTCTGACGCCAAGGGGGGGGGTCCAGACCCCCTGGACCCCCCCCTTGGGTACGCCACTGAACGGATACGTTGGTTATTTCGCGTCACACGCGAAATAACAAAAATTACCTATAAAAAGCCGGATGATACGATTAAACGCGAACCTTTATCGTATTATTTTACTTCGCATCTTCCTGACTAATGATCGGAAATTTTTTTCATTTTTAAATTCGTTTAGCTAAATTTTTATTCTATTTGGATAGCGCAGATTTTATTGCATGGAAGCATCGATGCTGCGATGAGGTTTTAATTTACCTTGTTTATTTTTGCAGCTGGCTTGATCGTGTTTCAAGATCTACGATTTAATCTATTTGTTGTATATGGACGGGGAATCACATCGAGGGGGACTAAAATGTTACGATATTGGTGAAAAAATTTTCTCGTCTGGTATTTCTACGTGTACGATTAATAAGTAAACGAGAAACACCTGTATTGTTATAATGGCAACCCAGCAGCAACAGTTCGGGTTCTAGGTACTCGCTACTCGAAATGGAAAACTTTTTAATTGTTATTCGAGATTGGTTTTATTATTAGAACGCATCTCGGTAAAAAATAAGTCGCAAAAAGTTCGTTATTCGAGATAATTGGATCGTGTAGTTTTTCATTTTCATTCCCAAGTAGAATTTTTTTCGTTACGATACGACCACCGAGACGAGACGAAGAGCGAAAGGTGAAATGGAGACTGGAGATTTGCGTATGTTTGGCTTAGGTTAGATATCTACTATGTAAACTATAGTATAGAGGATTGGAAAAGCTACGTCGAAGTTGGACCAGAAGTAACAAAATAAATATCGCAGACTCCGGACTCGAGTAATTTAATTTCACCGTATCTTTTTTCTTCTTCGTTTGACAAATACTTTTTTTGTCGAGTTTCATCGAGATTTTCTGCGGATTCGTTCGGGTCGGGTTTCTTATAAAATAATGCAAATTGGTTGAAAATATTGTTTTTCTCGTAATCGGATTTTTTTAACAAGTTGCTGGTTAATTCGATTATGAAAATAAGTAAAAATCTGCGAAACAGCGTAGAAAAATTTCCAAGCGCTGATTGCGAATTGTCGTTTCGTCGTCGATTTTATAGATGCGCTTAGTTCATACCAAAAGAGTTTGCCAAAAACAACAAGACCTTGCGAGCAATAACAAACAAAACATAGCAACAATATTCATTGGCTATTCAAAAAAATCATGAAATTTTATTGACCGCACAGTGTGAATAGCTACCTCTTCATCACCCCGCACCGCCTACTATAAATCGGCCATTTTGGCAAACTCATTTGGTACAGACTATAAAAGAGTCGAAAGTTCTTGGGTGAGAGTGAGGTTCCCTAATCGTGGAAAATTATAGACGAAATAATCGGTCTTGAAAAAAGAAGAAAATGCGTGGAAAATTTTGATATTTTCATCAAAAAATGATTGATTGATTGACTGATGTTTTATTTAATCGGATCAGTGAGAAAAATAAGGAAAATCTGTGTAAAAGTTATAAAGTAGCTGAAAAAGTTTCAAATTTGGCTGCTTCTTGGATAAAAATGGCAATCTTCAAGAATGGAAATCAAATTTTGAGACTTCATTTTATCCATTTTTATGTGGATTTATTCACTTTTTATTTTGCTATGATAAAATAGTATTTTCATGGTAAAGCAACCAAAGAAATGAGGAAATGAGGAGAAATTTATAGAAGTATCCAAAAGAATTATCCAAAGACGAAAATGGAAAATTTTGGCTGTTTTAAGGGAGGAAAAAAAATACAACTGTGATAATTTCACCTTTGGTTATTAGTCAGGTCTCAATCGTACAAAAAAAGGCTTCCGCACGAAATTCCTGTTAAAATTGATTTCATAATTGATTATTGTTCAGGACACTAAAACAAAGAAATTAGGCCTGTATGCCCTTTTTTCCCCTTCTCCCTTTCCCCAGGGCCCAACCCCAACATTTCAAAAGCGTGTATTGCCTTATCTGTGGGTCGTAATGAAAAAATTTTCAAACAAAAGTTGTTTTTCAGCACCCAATGTACATTTTAATTTCTCATCAAAATCCATTTTGGAGCAACTCCTGCCCCCTCCCCCCCCCCATCTGGAAATGAAACAGTTTTCAGAAAACTTCAAAATCGCGTTTTCTTCATTTTAAGCGAAAAGTTTCAGAGATACGGCAAAATTTGTTACTACAAAAAGTATTCAGAATAGGTTTTTCTTTCCAATAAGCTTTATCACGACCATTTTCATCAACTTTTTCCTAGAGAGTGGATCTCTCCCCCTTCCCCTATCTCAAAAGTTGGATCCACGAAAAAAAATTGAACGATTTTTGTTTTCCGATATCTAATTTATAATTTCATTTATTATCGGAATTCATTTTGGAGCAAATTTCGTTCGTGGGTCCAACTTTTGTGAAAACGAGGAAGGGGGAGAGGTCCACTCTGTCGGGAAAAGTTGGTGAAAATGGTCGTGATAAAGCTCATTGGAAAGGAAATTCAATTCTGAATACTTCTTGTGGTTACAAATTTTGTCGTATCTCCGAAACTTTTCGTTTAAAATGAAGAAGACGCGATTTTGAGGTTTTCTCAAAAACATGTTTTGTTTCTAAATTTGGGGGGGGGGGTCAGGAGTTGCTTCAAATTGGATTTTGATGAGAAATTAATATGTACATTAGGTGCTGAGGAACAACTTTTGTTTGAACCAGGGTGTCTACCGGTCGCGAAAATCGCAAAAGTCGCGAAAAAGTCGCGAATTTAGATTTAGGTCGCTGAAGTCGCGAAAAAGTCGCGAAATTGACCCAAAATTCATCAAAAGTCGCGAATTTTTCCGAAATTACTTCCATTTTTTTCGCCTTTTACAAAACAGAAAAAGTAAAGAAATTTCACCTTTTTGAACTTTTTTTCTAAAAACTTTCGCCCTCGCTTCGCTCGGGCTCATAAATTTTAAAAACCCATTCTTAAATTATATACCTCTTCGTCCTCTTCCCTTCTATTTCAAACAATTGAATATTTTGAAGCGGAAAAATATGTTCTTGTGGGAGACTAAGTAGCGATCACGATTGGGAATTTCAAAGGTAATATTGTGTCCATTGTCAGGAAAATCTAAAATAATTGGAGAATTTTGGAATTTTCTAAGGGATGTTTTAAAGGAGAAAACCATTTGGAAATTGTCTTTTTTTGTTGTTTTTTTAAATAAATTCATCGAAAAAATTTCGCCCTTGCTTCGCTCGGGCCAAATCTGCTAATATTTCAAACTTTCCATGAATTTATTTCTCAATAATCATTTAACAATTTTATCCGTTCTAATATGATTTTTCGTAAAATTTTCACCCTCGCTTCGCTCGGGCAGTAACTACTTCTCTTCTCTGCCATAAAATAACTCACTTTTGGAAAAATTTTGTGAAAAATTGTCTTTTTTCAAAATCAAAGACGTATTTTCTTCCGTGTATAAACTTTTTTCTGTAATAAATTTGATCTCGTTGATTTTTTGCTTGGGGGGGGGGGGGGTCAAATTGAGAGGTAGATACTAGATACCTTAAAAAAAGGTCGCGAAAAAGTCGCGAAATTTGATTTTTAAAAATTGGTAGACACCCTGTTGAACATTTTTTCAATACGACCCATAGATAAGGCGATACACACGTTTGAAATGTTGGGGTGGACCCTGGGGAAAGGGGGGGAAAGGGCATACGAGCTTAATTTCTGTGTTTTAGCGTCCAGAACAAGAATCAATCATAAAATCAATTTTAACAGGAATAGCGCGCGGATGTACGATTAAGACCTGACTATATCCGTACTGAGTTAGTACGAAAATCATTAAAAATATTATTCGAAAAAAATGTTCAAAAAATCAGTGACGTATCTGAAATGAACTGAGGAGCTGATAATCAAAACTCACTTTTGCCACCATAAGTGATTTTGAGAAAAACGCAAAAAACTGTTTTAGTAAAATTACCGACCATCGAGTGTGCTAAAATTGTCGTATAATATTGTCAAGTAGGACCTGAAAATAGGATGCCCTGAAGAAAAAAAAAATCGATCACATACCTACTCTTCTTATAATGAAGCGAGAAGAATGGCAAAAGTATGAGTTTTGACTCCAACATGCATTTCT
The DNA here is from genome assembly GCA_033439095.1 of Pseudococcus viburni. Taxonomy (NCBI): domain Eukaryota; kingdom Metazoa; phylum Arthropoda; class Insecta; order Hemiptera; family Pseudococcidae; genus Pseudococcus; species Pseudococcus viburni. The sequence goes on from JAVBJF010000304.1 coordinate 79,290, forward strand.
TTACAGCTTCCCAAAAATTTCGGACAACCAAATTAGTACAGATTGATAAAAGAAACATTTTTTTCTCTTGACATTTTTGCTCTAAATCAATTGTCTTCGAGTTATGAACCAATTTTAAAATGCATTTCGAAACTGGTTCACACTTAACTCTACGATTGATTTTGGACAAAAATGTCAAGAGACAAAAAATGTTTCCTTTTCCATCTCTACCTATTGGTTATATATGAAATTTGTTTGTAGATGGCAAATGTGAGTTTTGATTGAGTTTTGATTCCAAACCATGATTTCAACTGCAATTTTCTGCCCTAAGAGAGCGGGTTAGGAAAAAAGTAAAAATACCAGGTTGTAGAGCGTATAAAACTTCTTCAGAATCCGTCATAAAAACGAAAAAAAAAAAATTGTGGCAAAAGTGAGTTTTGATTCTCAGTTCCTCAACTCGTCTCGTGCGAATGGTTTATGTTCGATTTCGAGAAGAAGGATCATTTTAAAATACAATGTATCTTTGTAATAAATCAGTATGACACTGAAAGAGTAAAAGATTACTGTCTAAGCGAAGTGAGGGCATTTTCCCCCTAAAAAATTAGGTAAATATATTCAAGAGGAGGAAAACTGATCAAAATACGTTTTTAGCCAATTTAAGAAAATTAAGAATAATTCACATAATATTTCGAATTTACATGAATGGTGGAGGAGGAAAGAAGGTGGATGGGTTGACGAACGAATTCTTTGTGAGATTAGTACGAAAAATTACATTTTTTTTGGTTTTCATTTTCGGTACTAACCGTAATTTCCATTGATGTCGAAAAACGAGCAAAGAAAACAAAACTTTTCATAGTAGGTATAAGAATTCTGACGTTATGAAAACAAGAGATGAAAATGCGGCTCCGGACTGGAATTCTATATCAACGCCAATTTACGAGCTTGTTTTAATTGGTAGGTATGTAAAATTTGTTGGAAAACTTCGTTTAAAAACTGCTGAAAGTGAAAAGTTCCATTTATCAGAAAACAGATCTTCCAGAAGCTTAAAATTGGATAAAGTAATCGAGAAAAAGAAAGGCAGGGAAGACAGACATGTGACCCGTGCAGGGAAAAGTTACCTAAAGTCGGAATTTTCAAAAATGAGTTTTTTTTTAGCTAAAATAATACCTAAAGGAGACTATAAGGAACACATTGAGACCTTAATGAGCATCTAAGGTAGATTTTTCGCCGAGATAGAGACATTTGAAATTAAGAAATTCTTGAATTCCAAAAAAACAAAATTCTAAGAAAAACACGATCAAAGTTTTTATTCCTGTTTTTTATGTATCACCCGGTATGCAAAAAAAGCAGACAAATGCTGAGAATTTCTGCTCTTTTCTGCTCTCTTTTCTGCTCTCTTTTCTGCTCTTTTCTGCTCTTGTCTGCTCCTTTCTGCTCTTTTTTCTGCTCTTGTCTGCTCTTGTCTGCTCCCGATGCGCAACGGGGGGTGAAAAAGAGTCGTTTAACGAGCAACAGGTAGTCAAAAAAGGTCGTTCATCGCGCAACGGGGGTCCAAAAGAGCAGACAAATGAGAATTTCTGCTCTTTTCTGCCCATTTGTCTGCTTTTTTTGCATACCGGGCAGTTATCAAAAAAGCTGCCAAAACTACTTGTATACACTGAAATTTCACGAGGAATTCTTTTCTGACGTCAAAAATTACCTTAGGAGAAGAGAAAAATGAAAAATTCACCATTACGATGCGTTTTATTTTGAAAAAAAATCTTTACAAGAAGAAATCCTGTCTTTCATGCACTTATCATTCATCAAAAAAGTTGCCAAAACTACTTTATTGTACTAAAATCTCACGAGGAATTAGTTTCTGATGTCGAAAATTACTTACGGAGAGAGAAAAATGAAAAAATTACTATTTCAATGCGCTTAATTTTGAAAAAAAAAACTGCATTACAAAAAGAAATCTGGATATTACGTATTTATTATTAAGTAAATTACAAAAAGTATGACTCATTTTCGATGAAGGGAAGACGATTTTGAGATTTTTGAAGTTTTTTACGTTTAGACTGACGAGTCTCCAAAAATGTGACACATTTCATGGACCCCATTTTGCCGCACACGTCGATTTTTTTCGATAAAAATCTTCTTTTCTCGCCAAAAAAGTCGATCTTCGTTATTCGTTTATATGTATTTTGAAAAAATGTCGATTTTGAAATATTGTAATCCTATCAAATAGAATTTGCGATTAATTTTTCTTCGACTTATTTCATAATATTCAACTAGACGGAACTGTTCGCGTGTATGGTTGAATTTTTTCACCATTCAAAATCCACCAATTCGTTTGACTTTTGCTCGGCTACCTTATACGTATTTTTTTCTCTGCTGTTTATGTATACCCAAAAGTCGTAATTTCTCATAAATAAATACTCTCGTGGGTTCAGTTCTCTGCCCACGATTGAAGATGAAATCGCGATCTCGTTTTTTTTGCCTCGATATCTCAATCGGATAATAAAGTTTTGAAGAAATAAAAAAATACGTATTTTAGATTTCGTTGCTCCGTTCTTAAATTTACAATCGCTTTTTTTTGAAAAACCAACGTTGCGATAGACGACTCAAAAAAGACGAATTTAAAATGGTATATTTTTAGAGCTTCTAAATGTGTTTTTTTCATCCAATGTTTGGAGTAGGTATTAAGTATATTAGTAATTTTGAATAGTATACGAAGACGAAACAATTTTCCAGTCAAGCTGGTAAATTTGATTTTCCGGATCTGTTCCGTTGTATGGGTATTATCGAAGGGTAGTAATTTCAGGGTTGACTTTCGTTTGTTTTTTGTTATACGTACTCGTCCAAAACGAGGATGGGGGCGGTCGTACTAGAGGAGTAAATAGAACGAATTATCGAACCGATAAAAGTAAATTGTTTTATCAATTTTTATCCTCGCGATGAAAAATTATTCGATCATTGGCAACGTAATAAAATCGAGGTATTACGAGGTTCACCTTGAAACGCGTGTGCAAAGATCAAATTGAGCGATATCGAGGGTTTTTTGTGTACGTACAGTTGCGGTTGAGGAGGACGCTGTCGAAGGGACAGCAGAGGAGAGGAATAAGAAAGTTCGCGTTATAACGCAGCAGAGTGAATGAAATATGAGCTTTTGGCATACGGAACGTTGAAAGGTAGGAGAAAAAAATAAGTACAATATATTCTCGATGTATGCTGAAAAGCTCTACTGAATGTTTAAAGCTCGGCACGGTGCTGGGTATACATACGAATGCTGGTGGCGAAGACGAAGGCGAGTTAATGCAAAAATGAATGCGCGAGGAGAAAAAGGGAAATTTCATATAAATGTCGGCGCTTTCACGGATGATTAAATAAATTATGATAGCGTTTTCAGAATGCCGGAAAAATTTGTAGGTACTTGGAACTAAATTAATTTTTTATGATCGTTTTAACATATAGAAAACGTTGCATTATCGGGTAAAGGGAATGCGTATTGTTGTAGAGTAGTTGTTTAACGATGACCCCGATGTACACTTCTTTGCCTTCACTGCACTAGCTCCTAAATAATTTTGATGCAAATGGGATTTCGACGATCCAAGTTCAATTTTATTTCAAGTTATTTTTTAAACTCTGGATTTTTTCCAATTTCTATAATCCTAAATTTTTTTAAAAGCTGTTTCAACTTCATATTTTTTAAAATTTTCTTCCAACTCTAAAATTTTTTCCAATAATTTTAAAATTTTTCCTCAATTTTTTTTTAATTTGAGTTTTTTTTTACATTTTTAGCTTATTACAATCTTAAGAAAATCTTAATTAAGTAATACGTTTAACGTAATAAACTTTAATTGATCTATAAATGATGTGTGCAAAATATTCCTCCAGTGAAGAATCTTCGCTATTTACAACGTAAATACTTACCATACCTATCTATGACTAAATCATGTGGTTCACAGTCATTTTTCCGAAACTGAAATCCCGAAAGGGTATTTCCCACAATAAGATATTTCATGAAAAACTTTTTTACGAATTTGTTTTCCCGAATACAATTCTCGAATAACCTTTTTGTAGAATACAGAATTTTGCAAATCAAAACATGTGCAGTTGAGTTATACCTTCAATTTCATATGTATTTTTACCCCCTTTCATCAGATATTACACACTTAGAATATTTTTTAAAAACTGACCCACCCCCCCCCCCATATGAGAGGAAAATTGAAAATTAATAAAACCACCAAAATAATATGCTTTCAAATTCTGATAGCTGTTTAACCTCAAAGTCTAAACTGACACTGAGTGTCCATAAATCAGCTTCCAAAGTGGTGACAGAATCCAAAATCTTGAAAAATGTGATGGCTTCCTTTATAAGCCTTCAGCAAAGCATTCCGATGATGAAAATTAGTGTTTTCAAAAATATATGTTTTGATACCAGTTTCTATCATTTGGGAAACAGTTTTCAGAAAAAGAGATTTGTTTGAAAAAATGTATATTTAGGATTACAGTTTTGGGAAAATAGTGGAGGATCAAATCATGTGATTTTTGGCGTTTAAGGCATCTCACTTACACACTATCATTTAATAATTGGATAACCTCTATATTTACATGACTATGCAGACGCTGTTTATGTCTGCCTATACAGGGTCTATAAATGAACCGGGCACCCTCAGCGCAAAAATTCCCATTCTTTTCTTTTCTTTTTTCCCATTTCGTTGCGTTGCATCACTGATATTATTGTTGTAATACGCAACGAAACGAAAACAAGATCAAAAAAGTGACGAAGTTTAATGTAAGGGATGAGTCATCTTATAAAATATGCAGGTAAAAGTGTGAAATACGCTTCACAGAGTTGAAATGCCCACACGATAACATTACATGAATCTTTTTTTTAACATCAGAATGCCGTAATCTCGAACGTAAAATTATCAATTCTTTGAAATAAAAATTTTTTATTAATTACAATTATTGACAAATAAGTGATGAATTTATCATTAAAAATTAAATTCATCAAAATTGAAGGGCCTGCTGGAAAAAAGGCCCCGTGGAGAAAACATAGTTTTGAGAAAAACGCATTTTAAAATTCATTTTTGCGTAGCTCCGAAAATATAGCACCTAGAGACCTGCGGTTTGCTTTATTTGATAGATCGAACCTTTGACTACACATACAAAGTTTCACCCCCTCCTCAAAAAGTTTTGCCTTCTTCCTATTGGCCGTTCTTTTGACCTCCCGGGAGGCCCTTTTTCCATAAGGTTTTTTTTCAATCTTTTTTTCAATTTTTTTTGAGCTAAAATAAAGTAAAAAAATCATTTTTCAATTTTTTTCGAGCTAAAATGAAGTAAAAAAATCATTTTCAATTTTTTTCGAGCTAAAATGAAGTAAAAAAATCATTTTTCAATTTTTTTCGAGCTAAAATGAAGTAAAAAAATCATTGATAAAATAAAATCTCGTAATCAAAAATAATTTATTAATAATGATAAGTTGAGTGTCAACACGTTCTAGCACTCCAGGTACCGCCGTGCGGCCAAGTAATAAAAATTCAGTCGAGGTGCTTGTGAAGAAAATCGTTTAGCGCCATCTAGGGGCGAGATATTGAAATGTTGGGTTTGGTAGGTTGTAGTAGTAGGTTGAGAGAACACATTGACGAAAAATGCGGAAAAGGGTCCTCATCTCGATGAGGCCCTTTTTCCAGCAGGCCCTTCAATTATGATTTTTGGTAATTTAAAAACTATACCCCAGACCCTTTTAACGGAAAAAAACATAAATCAGAAATATCGCTATTCGCGATGCAAAGCATAGTGGCTGACATCTGGTGGATTTCCATGCAACTGACGAAACGGTGCTCCTGGTCGAGTTTTAACCAACCAGAGAAGAGGATTCGATGGTAACATTCGGTTACGTTTTGGCATCAGCTGATTGATTCAGACTGGAGGGGTGGTGGTTTATCACTACAGCATCACCTTTTCAACACCGATACTAGCGAACCTCGCGAACGTTGCATCGCAAATTTTAGGTAGAGTATTTTGCGCTGAGGGTGCCCGGTTCATTTATAGACCCTGTATACTCATGGATAACTTTGTTAACCCACTTAATCTGCATTTTAACATGTAGATGTAGAGCTTCATTTGTCTGGAGCTATTTTGCTCCAACAATATTTCTGAAAGCTTTATTTTGAACAGTTCTGATTATTTTCTAATTTAAAGGTTTAATATATCCCCATAACTATATTTTCATTTGTACTGTATCGAAAGTACGTTTTTTCATTGCTAATTCGTGGATCGGAAGTTAGTCTTTTCATTGTTGAGCTGTTAACACAGTTTTTAGTGTTTTTTGTGTTTACTTCCGCATCCTAGTATACGAACCACACAAACACGTATACTTTACATAAAAGTACTAATTGATGATTTTGAGAAGTACAAATGAAAAATATCTTACAATATAAGCATCAGTAGTGAGCATTTTCATGACACGCACATTTTCTCACTCGCCTTCGGCTCATTTCGCAAACTTACGCTCATCATGAAAAGGCTCACTTCCGCTGCTTGTATAGTAATATACTATTAGCAAGTCCATATTTACTTTATAACTGTTAGTAAATGAGTCACTTATTTCCAAGTTTTATCTTCTAAGTATCATCTAATCAACCTATACATTAATTTGAGGTATCTTTAAATTGATTTACGCCTTTTTGTAGGTAATGTGGTGCTTCTAAGTTAAGCCTACATCTAGGTACATCTCTAGATGCTTAGCAGAACTAACCACTGGAACCCCTTTTTTTTTTTGTTTTTTTTTTGTAATGGTGAGCATAGCCCTCTCTGTGTTCCCCTCTATTGGTGTAAGTGATTAGAGTGTGGGTAGAATGTAGGAGAAGAGTAGATCCATAGCTAGATGGATCTATGTGTATATTTCCTTCTTTAGTATGTAATAGGTTGCGATGTTCTGTGCCCCACAATTCAATGGATGGTAGATAATTTGTTTGTTAGTTCAATGTGCATCGTAAAATTTGACAACCTATCTGCTGAGGCCTGATAGGTCATCAACATTACACCGCTATGGATTGGTAATGTAAATGGAACGATTTGAAGCACCAAGTATGGGAAGAATTTTGAAAAAATTGTTGAGAGTCTGTGCCAGATTCTCACTACTACATCACTTATCATGAATGATTATTTGCGAACATCACTCACACACACACATGATGATGATACAACGTGAGACGTGCAATGCCTGGTTGGGAAGAGGGGCGAATAAGATGGTGCATGCACAGCATTTTTTTTCAAAGTTCTTCCCATACTTTGTGCTTCAAGAAACTTGTCGATTTTACAATACACTAGCAGCAGTGTTCAACGAATATCCGGATATTGAAAAATATTCAGATTTTTTTGAATATCCGGATATCCAATCTTTCCTGAATGTATAGGATGGGGGCCTAAATACGTTATCAGCAGCGAGCAAAATTCGTGAGAGTCCGACATTTAAACCACACCACAAGTGACTACTGTCATCAATTGACTGAAAAAGGGATGTCATGAGCGTCACAACCAATTCCATTTGTAAATAAATATCTGGATATTTGAATATATTTGTCTTATCTGGATATTTGTTGAACACTTGACTAGCAGATTATAGTAGTGTAACATCAATGTGGCAGGTAATCTTTGACTATAGAGTATATGGACCGAGCTAGTTGTATATAAACCGTATGAACAGCGCCATCGGGCATCCTACGGAGAAAGAACGCTTCTGATTGGGTAATCATACCGTCCACTTCCCCTCGCATAAACCACAACGACGAGACAAACGTTAGACTCACTCACTCGTTCGTTGTAGTAGTATATGCCGCTGATGCGAATTGCTTGAAAATTACTCGTTTAAATGAAAAAGCACAAGAATTGAAAAGTTGTTTATTTTTGAAGTACTTCAATATGAGCTATGAACGAATTTTCTATGATAAAAACTCGCTGAGATCTGATTTTTCACATTTTGCATGATAATGAAACAACCAATCAGAAGCGTTCTTTCTCAGTAGGATGTCTGACGACGCTATTTACTCAGTTAGCTCTATCCATATACTCTATAGTCAAAGCAGGTAATAGATTTATAAAGGAATTAAAACTTATGTGTTTTTCCGTTCTATTCTTTATAGTTTAATGCAAAGAATGTGTTAAGGACCACATTTTCTTTCAGCAAATGTAACATGAATAGACATTTACCCATTGAGCTGAATTTTCCACTTCTTCCAATTAATAATTTTATCAACATTAATTTATAGTTTTTCTGTTATATTAGCTTAATCTGAATCAACTGATAATAATGCTATTTCATTTATAGTTTCTGCAGTTATAGGTATATCCACTATGTATAGTATAAGGTACAGTAGTAGGCAGTGTACACTTCCTTGAGGCATACGCATACCTACCTTGATGGGCTGTTGGTTCAACTTTCATCTTCATGTTCATGGTGTGCAGTGAAGTGAAGGTTCTTCCCATGATATACAGGGTCTATAAATGAACCGGGCAACGTCTGCGCAAAAATCCCTGCCTGAAAAAATGAAATTTCAGATTTTTGTTTTTTTGTGTCTATAACCCCTGAAAGAAAGTTTATGAAGTGTCAAAAATTGTAATTTTGATGAATTAAATTTTTAATTATAAATTCATCATTTATTTGTCAATAATTGTAATTAATAAAAAAAATTTATTTCAAAGAATTGATGATTTTACATTCGAGATTATGGCATTGTGATGTTGAAAAAAAAGATTCATGTAATGTTATCGTGTGGGCATTTCAACTCTGTGAAGCGTATTTCACACTTTTACCTGCATATTTTATAAGATGACTCATCTCTTACATTAAACTTCGTCACTTTTTTTAATTTTGCTTTCGTTTCGTTGCGTACTACTACTACAACAATAATATCAGTGATGCAATGTAACAAAACGGGAAGAAAGGAAAGAAAAGAATGGGAATTTTTACGCAGACGTTGCCCGGTTCATTTATAGACCCTGTATACCATTATCAAACGAGCATAGTTTCTTAGGAGGAGTTTTGCTATTCTTACTTAGAGTCCTTCATGCCACATATGGTCAAATGCTAGTGGGCTATTCCGTGCTAAAACACACCAAAAGTGAAGTCGGGTCTTCCGATTTCGCTCAGATTTTTTTTATGAGTTCCCCTTGGTGGTCTATTCACGAAACCACGATTATTTTTTTTCTAACTCTCAAGGGGGCTGGGGGTGGGCCTCGTAATTTTCATGCAATTGTGATTTTTCGCCTAACTACCCAACTTTGAAGGCGTATATCTTGAAATAGGCTGTACTTTGAGGAAAACCGTTTATGGGACCTGAAAGAGAATTGAAAGTAGATTCAAAAGTAATAATCACATTTTGGAAATCTTAAAGTTGAACTTTGGTGGCGAAAGCTCAACTTTCATGATATGCACAATATATGAAAGCTACCATTTAAAAATCTGAAAAAATTACAGTGAGTAGTCCTTTTTACCCTTTTTTCAACCGACAAATTTTCAAGATGGAGTCTCCAGACCCCTGGGGGGTACAGGGGTCCACAATTTTGACCGAAATTCAAAAAAATCGATAAAGTCGAGTAACACACCGATGACTACTAATTCGAAGGCGCTCAGTTCGAATATCTCAGTTTTTTCATCCGACCCCTCTGAAACCCCCTATTAGCCCCCTCAATGAGGCCAAAATTTGAAAAAATGAAAAATAACGTGCGACCAGTCGTTTGTTAGGTTTTTGAGGGCGCTGAGTTCAAATATTTGATTATTTTTTAGATTTGACCCTTGCGTGCCCCCCTAGCCCCCCCAATTTTGGGGAAAAGTGGAAAAATGGCGTGTGGCATATCGATTCTCACTAATTTGAGTGCGTAAAATTCGAATATCGACTTACTTTTTGATTTGACCTCATTCCTCGCGCTTTAACCTAATGAAAAAATACGAATTTGAGGGGAAGTAGTCGGTTAGATCACGAGGAATGGGGTCAAATCAAAAAGTAAGTCGATATTCGAATTCTACGCATTCAAATTAGTGAGAATCGATATGCCACACGCCATTCTCCCACTTTTCCCCAAAATTGGGAGGCTAGGGGGGCACGCAGGGGTCAAATCTAAAAATAATCAAATATTCGAACTCAGCGCCCTCAAAAACCTAACAAACGACTGGTCGCACGTTATTTTTCATTTTTTCAAATTTTGGCCTCATTGAGGGGGCTAATAGGGGGTTTCAGAGGGGTCGGATGAAAAAACTGAGTACATATTCGAACTGAGCGCTTTCGAATTAGTAGTCATCGGTGTGTTACTCGACTTTATCGATTTTTTTGAATTTCGGTCAAAATTGTGGACCCCTGTACCCCCCAGGGGTCTGGAGACTCCATCTTGAATATTTGTCGGTTGAAAAAAGGGTAAAAAGGACTACTCACTGTAATTTTTTCAGATTTTTAAATGGTAGCTTTCATATATTGTGCATATCATGAAAGTTGAGCTTTCGCCACCAAAGTTCAACTTTAAGCTTTCCAAAATGTGATTATTACTTTTGAATCTACTTTCAATTCTTTTTCAGGTCCCACAAACGGTTTTCCTCAAAGTACAGCCTATTTCAAGATATACGCCTTCAAAGTTGGGTAGTTAGGCGAAAAATCACAATTGCATGAAAATTACGAGGCCCACCCCCCAGCCCCCTTGAGAGTTAGAAAAAAAATAATCGTGGTTTCGTGAATAGACCACCAAGGGGAACTCATAAAAAAAATCTGAGCGAAATCGGAAGACCCGACTTCACTTTTGGTCTGTTTTAGCATGGAATAGCCCTAGTGCTACATTAAGAAACATCACAGAAAAATATTTATTTTCTTCGAAAGCTTTTTCAATTATAATTTTTCAACCTTACATTTTTCAAAATTGTTTCAACTCTATAATTGAAATGAGTTTTGGAAAATATCTAAGTGAAATTGAAAATTTTTCAAAAATCAAAGTTGGAAAATTTTTAGGAAAATTAAGGTTTGAAAAAATTTGATATGGTTTGAATAATTTCAAAGTTGGATACAACATCCAAAAAATAGAATTGAAAAAATTTGGACTTGAAAATGAGAATAACCAAAGTTTTGAGAAGATTTAAAGTTAAAAAATTAACTGTTGAAAGAATATTTTAAAAATTGGATTCAGATTTGAAAAAATTAGAATTTCAGAAATTTAAAAAATTTAGACTTGAAAAAAGTTTAACTTGGAATAAATTTGAACTTGGATCGTCAAAATCCTATTTGCGGTAAAATTATTTAGGAGCTTGTTTCGCTGCGGTGGATGGGGACCGTAGCGCAGAGTGTAGCGAAGGTGCTGATGGTGTTGGCAGCGGCAGACCAACGTTAACGTATCGTGAATTTATAGAAAGGCTTGCCGCTTTTCTCCGTTGATTATTTTGTAAAAAATATGACAGATGGGTATTTTTTTTCTGACCGGTATAACTCGGTGAGGCTGATATTGGAAATTCTTTCTTCCATATACAAAGTTGGCTGATATAGCTTTGATATCGGCGCGTACTTGTTATTTTTATTTCTATTTTTACGTAAACATGCATTCGTTTTTGATCAAAGAGCTAGAGGTACCCAGCGCTGCGTTTTTTTTCTCTTATTCTTCGTTAATGGGCGCAGTTTTTCCAGCCTTAAGGCGATCAGTTTGTTTTTGTGTTTCATTATACGCTACACAATGTAGGTTGAGACCGTCGATGGTAGCAGCGCGGTTCGCAGACCGATGGGTAACTCGAGAGTAAACAAAATTTAACGAACGATTTGTTAAATTGAAATTTTACCACCGTAGGTGCGTGGTCATTAATCAATTATCATTCGTTTGATAGGTTCAAGAAACAGCTACATTTGTAATTGTTACGTCGGTCGCGTTGTTTTCATTGTGCGGCGAATGTGTTTTGTACGGTGATGCCGCCGACGTTGCTCTGAGCTTTACGCTTTTCGTATTTCCGACGTTTGTGTGTGATTTGGCGCGAGTTAATGGCTTTTCGTACACGTTTGCGGAGCGGTCCAAAGGTGTTGAAAAGTCGACTTCGGTAAAAGTGTAATATCGCAGCGGTGTTTCGTAATGATTTTAATTCTTTTGTAGGGAATTAACGCCTTCGCGAGTCTTTTTTTTTACCGAAGACAAAGGCGAATGAGAATTGGCTGGTGGATGTTTTTTCAGCTTGGTAGATTGAACTGTTAAAATGTAATTTGGTTTTATCGTGGGTTCAATTTTTTGATACGATTTTATTGGCGGAGGAGGTAGGCATGGGAGAGTGAATTTTTGATTTCTACATAGCTCTGGTAAGAATAAACTAAAAGTATAGGTACCTAATGTGAAAAAAAAAATAGAAAAAAACAAAAAGGCTCAAAAAAGAATGAGTATTTATAGCTGGCTAAGTACGGTAAATGTGTCCTTGAAACCAATTTTGACCGTTCCTACCCCAAAAAGGTCGCCTATCTTAATTTTGGACCCCTAGCATAAGTATTTGGGGGAAGGGAGGGTCAAAATGTGTGGTTTCTTTCATAATTTTCTCATTTTTCGCCAAATACAGATAAAAATTTCGTGTTTTCTTAGATAGCTTCTGGAGGGTTAAAGAAACCTTAGAAAATTTTTGGGCAATTTTTCGTTGAGTTACGTTTTTTAAAAATTTTGGACTTTTTTTTTTGTAATGAAGGATCAAAGGTGGAATGGAATTTTTTTCCTCAATGCAGGTGCCATTTATTCAAAAGTATAGTACGAAAATTCTAAAAATGTTGAAGTTGTGGAAGTTTGTTAAAAAAAAAATTAATTGACGCGCCGAAGAATAAAAAATTTAGTAGACTACTCGACTTTTCCATAAATGGAAAAGTCGGTAAAACGTGTATTTTTAGCCAATGTTCCATGCACTTCAGTGGCAACAAAAAAAAGAGTTCATTACTCTAAAATTGAGATTCAAGATAATATCTAACATTAAAATCGAAATAAAATCATAATTTAGGCATCCGAACACTTTGGACCCCATTTTAGGCCCCTCACCCCTCCCATTTTGAACTAATATGAGATAGGGAGGTGGGGTTTGCAGCATTGTATTAACCAAGTATAACACTATCCAAAATTGAAATAATACCTTCAAGTTCTTCATTAAAAAAAATTTTTGTCAGAAAAAATTCAAAAAAATTTTCATTAAAAAATTTTTATTTGAAAAATTGAGGTATATCATTCCTATGTTGTGTAGTGTTATATGTACTTGGTTAATTCAATGCTGCACACCCCACCTCCCTATCTCATTTGGTCGCAAAGATAGAAATTTTTGAAATTTGAAAAATCAAAAAAGTGGTGTTTTTCTTGTGTTTTTCTCCAAATTAAGCGCTCTTAACTTTTGATTCGAGCAAGATAGAGGAGTGAGGTTTGCTCCATTGGAAAGATCAGAGTTTTCTGTTCTAAAAACATTGTTAATAATGGTACCAAAAAGGACAACTTTTTTAGTTATTTACAAAAATAGAAAAAATCGTCGACTTTTTTCACGTTTTTTTTTTTGAATATTTGATGTGGTACACCCACCCTAGTTCACCTACAAAAATTGTCAACAATATAGAAAAATTCTAGAGAAATTAGTCTATATCCGTTGCCGCAAAGCGCAACTTTCTACCTATCTTGGTTGTCGAGTAGCGCTCGGTAGAAAGTGCCAAGCAGAATCAAAAAAAAAAAATTATTCAAAAAGCATAACTCAGTCCCTGCTGTTCAGAGGTTAGGCAAACATTCATACTTGGGCTCAGGGTGAGTTGTCCAATCACTGGTTGGAAGGAGCGCGGTCAACTATGAAACACCCTGTATGTATTCTCCCTTAAAATCAGACATTGAAAGAAATCGCATATTTGATTTCATATTCGTCCTCAGGGGTTCGAAGATTTGACTTTTTTTTAGTTCTTTTTCAAAAATTTGTATACCTACTTACATGGTACCTAGCCTACCTACGTATGACTTTTTACAAATATCTTTTTTTTTTTCGCAATAATTTATGTAGTTTTAGCTGAACATCTCAAGTGCTCAATAGATTGAGTCGTTTTACAATTTTTTTAAAATTTTGATGGAGCTTGACAAAAAGTTTTTGTAAAATGGTGTCAAAAAGGTGTAATAATAATTTGAAAGTTTTACTCCATATTTACCCCCCCCCTCCCCCCTCCCCAAGAAGCCTCAAGTTTCAAAATGTTGACTTTTCAAAAAAATGATTTTTTATTGTTGACAGTCGTATTCTTATCACTGAATAGTTTACAAATTTTTCTCCAATTTTTTCAGATTTTCTGGGAAAGGAGGGGAAAAAACGATGATTTTTTGTACAAAATTGAAATGTTCTTTGTTTAGATATTTCGGAGTTGAATGAAAAAAGTTATGTTAGGTGTGATCAATACTGAGAGGGTTGATTTTCACTTTGGATGGACGTAGGAGGACTCCTGACTCTATTTTTTTGTGGTCCCTAATTTTTTTTTTAATTTCAAAACTTTCAACTTTTGCTGATGTAGGTGGAGAGGGGGTGATATCAATGAAATGCTTCAGCCGATTTTTTTTTTTTTTTAATTCGAGATATATGTAGATCGTATTGGTACCTAGGTTTTCAAAGATATGAGAATGAATTTAGGCTAACAAATTTTTGGAAATATCTTTTCGAGACAATTTTTCGTAGAATTTTTTCAATGGAAAATTGGGTACGACTTGCCTCGTATCGAAATATAGTCTGCAACTTTTAAAGTAATTCAAATTCGACATTTAAATCGTGTAAAGCTTCGAGTATTTGAAAAAGTTATATACGTTCCGCTTAATTTCCAGTCAAAATATCGCGGTAAGCTACTCACATTTTAGGCATCGCAGTGTAGGAGTATAGGTGCGTTGACGTGCGCTCGTATTTCGACGTTGAAATATTCATCGATGTTTAAATGTTCGGCGGAAGTTGAGCTGTACTTTCTTATCACTTCGAAACTCTTAAGTACATACAAATAAATAACCTACGCTGGGTGTGAAACCAATGAATCCCTTTTGTTCCGTAGGAAAGGAATAAAACATAATAGACGATGTCGCGTTTTCGAAGGTTAAAAATACCTCTTTCTTATATTTTGAAAAAGAAAAAAGAATATAAATATTGAGCGTTTCGAAGAAAAATGAAAATTATACTGGAATAATGGCGTGGGAAAATTAAAATCCACGATTTTTTCTCTCCCTTCCTCTATTTCTGCAAATGTAGCAACTACTGCAATAGTTAACTAGGAATTCATTATCAAGATCTCTAAACTATTTCAAACATAATTCCTGTCTAATTAATCCTGAAGAAGAAAATGTGAACAAATTAGTTGGCAGATAAAATATGTAAAATAAAAAAGATGCTGCGATTTGTGCACTTCTTGACCATTTGAATTCGACGAGTTTGTTCTCTAACAAGAATAATCGCGCGTATTTACTTAAAACGTAAGCACTTTTATCATTCGA
Organism: Pseudococcus viburni; assembly: GCA_033439095.1. Classification (NCBI taxonomy): domain Eukaryota; kingdom Metazoa; phylum Arthropoda; class Insecta; order Hemiptera; family Pseudococcidae; genus Pseudococcus; species Pseudococcus viburni. The sequence goes on from JAVBJF010000304.1 coordinate 94,728, forward strand.
ATGATCATTTTACGTTTATATTTGTTACCCATATCGAACTACCTCTGTAAGTAATAGAGAATTTAAGGAATATGAAAATAATTAAAATAGTTATTTCTTGTGAGGATTTTATGTAGGTAGTTGATTTACCAGTGAAATTTACAATTACTACACGCGACTATCTAATTACACTTTGTTCGGAAGATGGAGATAAAATAGTTATTCGAATGGCCAACGTAATGTTACTGTCGAGAATTTATTAAATATTTTCAAAAGGTCTGTTTTGCATAAAAAAGTCGTTGTATTTTTTTTTGCAAGGCGATTTTTTTAATTATAGCAGATTGCAACGAGCTTACAGAATTGGTATTTAGCTGCGATGAGTTTTCTAAGGCCCCCCTTAAGATAGAATTATGAATATATAGCCGTACACTTTCTTATAAGTGTACGAAGTGATACTACGAATATTTTAAAGAAACATAGTTTGCGATTTTTTACCCATTTTGAACGATTTTTTGGCGATATTCGTGACATTGTGGGCTATTTCTATTGTTTTGGAATAAATGACGTGGGTGGCTGAAAAAGGTGGCGAAATCTGTCCCGGCTTCAATTTTTATTCTTAACTCCTTGGCGGGTGGCGTCTCTTTTGGTGTAAGACAAATGTTGAAAAAGTTTTGACCTCCACTCCTTTTTATTTCGGAATTATGGTTATTTTACTTATTTTTCTGCATTATTTTCAAGAATTTTCAATTTCAATAGAAAAGAACGCAATTTTTTGTGCTTTTGCATGAAGTTATATTTCGTAGAGACGTTTTCACGATAATTTTTTTTCAATTTTCGTTCATTTTCTGGAGCACTCTTATGGGTTTTTCGGCTATTTGGAATTTTAAACCCTAAAAAACACCTATGTATAAGCGAAGACCAACCACTCTGGAAGATTAACAAAAACATGTCTACGATTTCCCCGTGTATTTGGTTTTGACCGTTTCTTTGAAGTAAGCATCGAGAATAGAGAAAATTTGTCCAGAAATGTTTTTATTTTAATTTTTTGCATAAGAAAACTCGAAATTTTCGTAGGGAAATGAAAAAATTTGATATTTTCATATTTATTTCTCTCCCTTTCCCACACTTTCATACTATTTTACTCCCCTTTATTTTCATTTTAATGTTTTTCACGAAAATTATCCGGTAACATTACCTTAAAATTTAGTAGTTTTCAGACATGTTCTTTGTTTTTAAGAATTTTTTAATACGTTGTATGTCCACGTTGAGTTGAAACCCTCCTATACAAATTTCCACCCCCTCCCCCTCCTTGGAGCCACGGATGATGAAGTTATGGTTTCTTAAAATGAGGTCATTTTTAGAATGAATAATATTTTTCGAGTTTTTGTCTTACAGTCTCCTTCTATTCCCCCCCCCCCCCATCGATCGAAAATAATTGATGAAATAATCTCACAGAGCACTAAATTCATCTTTTGTATTTTTTCAAAAAAGATCAATCATTTAAAATTTTTTTCAACTTCCATGATAAGTACAAAAGATGAAAGCTACAATTTAAAAATTTTAAAAAATTACAGTGAGTACCCCTTTTACCCTTGTTTCAACCAACAAATTTTTAAGATGGGAATTCTACACCCCTGGAGGGGTAGGGGGTACAGGGGTTCACAATTATGACCAAAATTCAAAAAAATCGAAAAAGTAAAATAACAGATCGATTTCTACTAATGAGAAGCACTGAGTTTGAATACATATGTACCTACTCAGTTTTTTCATCCGACCCATCATAGAGCATTAAAAAATAAACAATTTTGTTATTTACAATTTTTCCCTAGGAGGTCATGGGGGGGAGGGACTGAGGGGCTTCACTTCAGAAAAAAATAAATGTCGAAAATTTCCCATTAACACAAATAATTACAGGCATTAAACAGAGTCACCTTTCTTAGTGACTTATCCACTGTTTTCAAGGTTGGTCACTAAAAGTCACTTTTTATGCCAAAAGGTCACTATTTGTCACTTTTTTCGTTCAAACGGCCTACCGCTCTTGCATAAAATTGAAAAAATACTGATATTTCTAAAAAAAAAAAGAAGTCCTATCAAATCTTTTTTTACCTACTTATTAGTTCACCAGCCTTGTTGATTGATGTGTATCTTGAGACAAAGATTTATTAATAGAAAAATTTTTCTCAGAAAAAAAGCTTTTTTGGCACTATTGCAGAGAGAAATACAGTATGAGTTATGAAAAGAATAGGGGGGGGGGGGGTATATTTATTTATGAGAAAAAAATTGAAAAATTGGTCCCTTTTGTCGAAAAAAAGGTCACTATTTTTTCCAAAAATCTGTGTTTGATGCCTGTAATTATCAAAACTCAGGTAAATCGACTTTTAGGAGCGGTTCTTTTGCATAGTGCATCCTATTATACTATGTAGAATAAAAAAAATTCACAACCGACCCCTCATATCAAGGGGAGGAGATGGACCCTAAGTAGAAAAATTCGCATTTTTACCCAAGAGTAGCTCAGCTACAGTGAAAAATTCGAAAAATTGGTTCAAACAAACGTTGTAGAGCATTAAAAGGCAAACATTAATGGATGATCTCTGAATGGGAGGGGGGGGGGGGGGTCGAAATTCAAAAATCTTTCAATACTTCTTCCTAGTCGAAATTTTCAAAATTGACACTTCTCTGAAGGCTCTAGCTTCCCCCCCCCCCCATGTTCTCCTAGGGAAAAAATTGTGAATAACAAAATTGTTTGGTTTTTAATGTTCTACAATTTTTATTCCCACTTTTTTTTTCGTCAGTGCATAATTTTGAAAGTTATTGCCGAAAAACTAAAATTTGAAGTTCGGGCATGTTAGTAGGTATACATACTCTACTGGAATTATATAATAATTATGAGACCTCCATTTTCTGTCGAATTTTTTTGAGTTGGTAATTTTTAAGCTAGAATGACTTACTTATATTGAAGTGAGTATCGAAAAAACACCAATATTAGTAATTTTTCAATCTCTTAATCGAATATTAGTCATAAATCGATACAAATTCTGAAATCTCACCTCATAGAATTTTTGACAAAAGGTGAGAGGGGGAGGTTTAGATGTAAAAATCTTGAAAAACTCGTGTTTTTTTTGTAAAAATGATTCAACTTTGAGGACCTATAACTTCACTATCAGTGGTTCTAAGGGAAAATTTTCATAATTTCTACTGAAATTAAAAATTTATGAAAGAGAAGAGGTTGAGGGTGAAAACGTCCTTTAAATTTTTTTTACATGTACATCGAAAGGGAGACCGACTGAGGAGTTTAGAATGGAAATCAGAATTAGGGATAATTTTATCATCGTATCCTGCTCGACCCTTTTGTAAAATTTTCCGAATGCTAGTTTTTTTTTATTCTGAACGAGATTTTTGTTCTAATTCGTCATTTTTGATTTTTGATACTAGATATTTCAATAACAACGTTTATAATATTTTAGAGAATTTATGCTATCGAATTAATACCTATTTTCGTTAATTCGATGAATGGATATAGGTACTTGCAAAAATACCTACCGCGATATTCGTTTGAACTTTTGAACCCTTTGTTTCACTTTGGTTATGTGATATTTGCATAAATTGCTGGAATACGCACCGACACTGCGGTCAACGCTCAACACCTACATCTCCTCTCCCATGTCAAAAAACCTGGCTTAGTCATTACATCTAAATTTTATGTTTCAACCTATATAAATTTTCTAGTTTGCGGTACCTTTAAATTAACGTACTCATTTTATTCGCCCAACAAAAGATGACTTCATTTGAATTAAGTTAAAAATACGACTGTTGAAAAGAACACCGGCAAATGAAATCAATGCCTCTGACAAAGCAGAATTTCCAAGGAAGAAAACAGCTCCAAATGGAAAATTCGTGTTTGAAATTCGGTCGACCCGTTTATTTTACACTTACTCGGTTAAAAGGCGAAAAAAAAATTAAGATGGGGATTCGTACAGTAATACGGTTCATTTAATGCAACAGTTTTACAGTTTTTTGGTACATTTTCTCTGTACAAGGTCAGAAAGCTGAGGAGTTATGTACGTTGGAATATCGTCGCGTTATGTACCGAAGGAAAATCGTGCTTTTTGGAATTTGGAAGTTGCAGTGTACGAGCGAGTACCGAGATTTATAAAGAAAACACACACATGTGGCAGAATTACACAGGGCGACAAAAAATTTTTTTGCTCTGTTTCTGGGTTCTCATTCCGAAATTCTGTTTCTAGGCATCAAAATACATCACCTTGCTCAATCCTGGCTTCCAAAGTTTGCTTTGGGAGGTGGGGGGGACAAAAACTGATTTTTCGAGGTCAATAAGCCTGAGCATTACAATAAAAAATGAAAAAAAAATTTTTGAACCAATCGTGTAGGAAATTTCACGGCAAATCCAATGCCTCAAACCGCAGACCTCCGTCTCTTTTTTAAAAAAAGTTACAGCTCATTCTTTCCAAAATTTTGTGAAAAAATCGCATTTTTTTGGTTTTTTTCGCAAAGAAGTGAAATTTGTGAGAAAAGTAAGGGTTTTAAGGCCATAATGACCATAGTGAGAGATGTAGGAAATTTCACGGCGAATCGAATGCCGCAAACCGTGGACCTCTATCTCTTTTTTAAAAAAAGTTACAGCTCATTCTTTACAAAATTCTGTGAAAAAAATCACATTTTTTGTGCCTTTTTCGCGAAAAAGTGAAATTTGAGAGAAAACTAAGGGATTTAAGGATGAGCTGTAACTTTTTTTCAAAAAGAGATAGAGGTCCGCGGTTTGCGGGCATTCGATTCGCCGTGAAATTTCCTACAACTCTCACCATGGTCATTATGGCCTTAAAAGCCTTACTTTTCTCTCAAATTTCACTTCTTTGCGAAAAAAACCAAAAAAATTCGATTTTTTCACAAAATTTTGGAAAGAATGAGCTGTAACTTTTTTTAAAAAAGAGACGGAGGTCTGCGGTTTGCGGCATTGGATTCGCCGTGAAATTTCCTACAAGATTTTAGTCCAAAAAATTTTTTTTTCAATTTTTGTTTGTCATGTTCAGGCTTATTGACCTCAAAAAATCAGTTTTTTTGCCCCCCACCCCCCAAGGCAAACTTTGGTCAAAAAAAATATTTTTTCCTTTATTAATTACATAAAAGCAACCCAAATTTGGCAATGAGAACCCAAAAACAAAATTCGTGTCGCCCTGTGTTATTGATGCTGATGTTTAGCATTTTATGTACATTTATGTCGAAGGAAAAAGCGTCGTAAGAAATACTCGAGAAGGTTGATGATTACGTTGGTGTCGAATATGACTCTTTTAAATTGTTTATCGTCTCGTCGACGTTGCGAAATTAACATTGTCGAGTTTTCATTCATTCTCATCGAGATGTACTTTTTTTTGCACATGTACAAACCAGCAGCAATTTAATACATATGGAGAAAAAAAGAAACGTATTAATGGCGAATTGAAATATTGATATTCGATTTGCTTGTCGGTATCCGGTAAATCCCGTCAAAAAAGAAGAGGATAAAAAATAGCGTATTTGTTATTTATATCCGGCGACGCCGATCAAAGCTTCAACAAAGACTTGCCACGCATTGTAGTCGCGAATTTTGCAGTTTATTCGCGACCTTGCGTCTTATGCTAAATGTCTACGATACGGTGCTAAAGTTTTGCTCGAAAGTTTACTTTTTTCCACCCCTGCATGCCCCATCTTCGTCCGTAGTAACTAGCTACCTTCTGCCTACAGGTCTTTTGTATTCGTAGTATACCCAACGCCAGCGTGTATTTAGATTTTCACTAATAGAATTTTAATTAATCAGATCTTTAAGTAGAGATTGCCGCTTCGTGGTGTTTTTTAATTAATTACGAAACTTGGATTGCGAAAAAATTCTCGTATTATGCGACGGGGTGAACTTTTCTACCTGTGTACCTTCCCGACGACGCATCCTACAGTCTGATGCAATTTGTATAATGTTTATGTAATCGAGATACAACCAAGTTTACGAATTAATTGCTTAATCCGAAAAACGTCTCTCAATTTGTTGCATAATACGTCGTAGGGGTTGGAAAGATAAAAGTCGATAAGTATGAGAATTTTTTATAAGTTTTTTCTCGCCTTATTCGGTGTACTTGAGTGTAAAATAAACGCTAAAGAAATGTGAAAAATTAGTAAACAGGAAAAGCTGCGAAATGAGGTTCAAAAAAGGATTGTCGAGTACTAGGCGTAATTGAAGAATTTTTTATGATTTTTGTTCGCTTCGGCGATGAGAGCTTTAATGGCATTGTTCCGGAGCACTCCCGTTTTCCATGTTTTCCTGTAGTGCGTTTCAGTTTGGTGCGAAAATTTTTTTTCTTTTAAATAGCTCTTTTTTCATCTCGAATGACTTTTTTTACTTTTGAAAATGTTCATTTGAAATGGGCGTGGTAAGGGGAGTGAAAGGAGGGAGGTGTATGGATTGAGAGTAATGTGAGCTAAAATTTTCAGTAATAGAAAATTTGTTTTGGGATTAATTGTTTTGCGATTTGCTCTTTTTGTTCATTCGTGATTTCGTTCAGTTTGAATTTGAGTGGGTTTTATTACGAACTTCATTTTTTTCCAGTGGTGGATCTAGTAATTTTTTTTGAAAGGGCATAGAAGGGCCAAGTATATGAGAGGAGAGAGTAAATTTACCAGGGAGAATTTTTTTTGAATGCATTTGTGGGGGGGGGGGGGGGTGGAAAATGAAGTCTCAGGTAATGTTTTTAGTAAATGAATATACAACAGAACGAGGAGAAAAATGAAAATACAATTAATGGTTTATAAATCTGATTATTAATAGGTAAAAACAATTCGGATGTTTTTATGAATTACGCCAAACTCTTCAACTATATACCTACTTGGTCCAAATTCAAACTTTTGGCCAGATTTTTTCAATCTAAAATGCACCTAAAAATCGCTGAAACAATCATTGATCATCGAATTTCTGAAATAATTTTTAATAAATCTCAAGGAAACATGAGTTGGAATTTTTTTTAAATCAGAGACCGAAAAAATTTAAGGAAAAATTTTAAAATCATTTGAAAAAGTTTCGATTTGGAAGAAATTAAAAAAAATATTAAGTTTAAAAAACTTTTAAAAATCAAAGTTGGAAAAAATTTTAGCAGGTAGGTATTCAAATTTTTTAAATTTTGATTTAGGTTTTGACTTTGACCCAAAAAAATTATCAGAAAGGGGAAGTTTAGCATATAAGCTTAGCAGGGTATGTATTTTAGCATTCTAAAATCTCCCTAAAATCTGTGGATATTTTGTTTCTCCCCCTCCCCCCTCCGTGAGGGATCAAATTTTGTTTTTACGGCTACAACTTTCGAGATAACTTAGTTATGAAAAAAAAGTTGAAACAAAAATTATACAGCATTAAAAAACGAACCATTTTGTTATTTTACAGTTGGAGAGCTGAGGCCTTTGGGAAAAAAATCAATTTTGAAAATTTCTCATCAACAGAAATAATCACCAAAAATCGGTCAAAATGTTCACCAATTTTATTGAAGTTCGAAAATATTGAAATACATACCTTATACTGAGCTTATATACGAAATTTCCCATTTCTGCTAATTTTTTTGAGATTAGAGCTTTATTTTAGCTGAACATATTTTTTTTAATCTCTTCTGACTCGAAAATTTTTTCAATAATTTTAAAACTTTCTCAATTTTTTTTCAAGTTTGAAAGTTTTCCAATTGAAAATTTCTTAATTTTTTTGCCAACTTTGAATTTTTCTACATAATTTTCAACTTAATTTTTTTGAAATTTTCTTCTAATTCGATGAGTAATTAAAAGAAATTAAAAAAATAATCGAATGAAAAAATCTTGAAAAAATCAAACTTGGAAAAATGTTGAGAAAATTGAAATTTATAAAAATTATCCTGTTTATGTTGGAAAAATTTTAAAATTGGATACTTACAATTTTTTTTAAAAATTGAAAAGAAATTGAAAGAAATTGAAAGAAATTGAACTTGGAATAAATTTAAAGCAGAATTTATGTAAAAGTTTCATTTTAAAATCACATTTTGACTCTGCTACATCAGATCCTAAACGAACTTTTACTAAAAGTCTTCAAATTTTTTCGGAATTTTTCGAACACGAGTCTTCGGTTCTGTATCATTTTCGAGACATTTGTTAATATCTCCGATTTGGAGTTCATTAAAAAAGTTGCCATTTTTCCTGCTATCTTCCATATTTTGAATTAAAGATTCAACGAAACTAAAAATTTGTCTTTTCTGTAGAAAAAAGTTATAATTTACTTATTTTTTTGAAAAAAATCGAAAATTGTTTGAAAATAACTGGTCTAGTCTAGCTTTTTTTCAAAATAAGTCCGACCTACCCTGGCCCTCCCTTTTCTCCGCCACTTTTATCGAGTTTATTATTTTAAACTCGGAACAAGGTCAGTATATTTTAGTTTCTAATTATAGAAATATCTTAGAAATTGAATTTGTTTTCGAACTTTGGCTCGAAAATTTCCACTGGCTTATTTTCCTGTGTAAATATCTGAAATAGAAATGATGGAAGCGATGATAAAATAAAATTGAATGTTAAAAAACAAGCGAGGATTCCCACAGAGAATAATATTTCATAAACAAATCTCGTTCATTTGAAGAAAAACATTTTGGAAATTTTATTTCTATACAAATAGAAATTACGCAATACGTACATAATTTCTATAAGATGTCGTATTTTAATAATTTCAAAAATAGAAATAATCCTTCCTCTAAGAGTTTCAATCATCGCAATCGTTCAAAAGAAATTTTAGAGCTTTGACGTAATGTGGCTGTGATCCGAACTCGCCCTGAAATACGATGATAGATATCGAATCAGCATAAAATCAAAATAACGTAGGTACCTAAATACTTGATTTTTTCAGATTGTATTCTTTGATCACCTTGAATCCTTCTATTCGTTTTATGAATTTTTTATCGTACATGCATTTGTACTCTTCGAGAATATCTCCCAAATATGTTTCGCAAGTGTTGAGGACTACTCTGTGTATTCGGTCTTCATCGGTACCAACCCCGTCGACGGCAGCTTTTAATAAACTGGCGAAATATCTATATCGATCTTCGATGCTGAGAGCTGGAAATATTCGAAAATCAGAATGACCTATGCTGATTTCATTATTCTAAGGGGAAATATGTTTTGTTTGGAATTACTCAATGCAATGTATGCTTCAGCCTCGTCGCTTTTCATTGCTTCTTTAATAGCTTCGTCAATTCCTCCTTCGTAAAATGATCTGTAACATTTTAATATGAGACGTATGTCTGGAATGCAAAATGTGTGGAATAAAGATTGGAGTTTCACTCTGAAAGCGTCGGATTCGGCTGCAAAATAGAAAAATGTTTAGTGATGCAAGTTTTTTTAGGTAAAAAACTATTCTTGTTACTGACGAACTTTTTGGATTCACGTAATATAATTTGATAGCTTCGGCTATTGCTTGTGGATAATCGAGACGAGGTGTTTCACAATAACTTCTCTGTAACAAACAAAAAAAGATATAAGTATGTACTCGTACAATGTGTTATTTAGTTCTAATTGACGCCTATTATTCTCTAATTCCAAAAATTTGGTCGCTTTTGATGATGGCGTAAAATTTGTTGGACTTTAACATACATTATCTAAATAGATATGTAAAAATTTCATAAAACATGACTTTTTAAAAAAAAATTCGAAGGGAAAGGGGTTATTTTATTCAGCCTCGGTTCCAATCTAAAAAATTGCTTATCGAATTTGAATTTTAAAACTAGAAATAAATTGAAAAAAGTGAGGTATTTGATTTTATCAATTTTCGATCAATTTTTGAAGTAATTTCTCCACAAACTTTATCCCATCTGTTTTTATATCAATTTTTGGTGAAGTGACCCTCTAAACCCTAAATTTTCTGTGAACAAATCTATTAAAATAACATGAAAAAGACCAATTCTTCTAGCTCTCATTCAATCATTTCACACTACCGATCAATTTTTAGTGAAGTGTGATTTAAAATTTTATGTGGAAAAGTATATTTTTTGAAAATATAAAGTGATAAGTATGGAAAAAATGCTGATTGTTTTCTTTCCTACCCAACCACCCCAAATTACTCCAACTTAGTAAGGTTGGATATCTTTCTAGTACTTGAGGTATTTTATGACAATTTTCTATAAATACTCGTACACTTCAGAATTTCAAGGATTTCACGATTGTTTCAAGAAAATTGCAAGTTTTTTTGTTTTTAGAGATTGTCTCTTCAAGCTTTAAAAAAATCTCTCCAAAATTACGTGAAAATGACAATTTTTTTCGAAGGTAATGTGTACATATGAGACAATTGAAGATATGACTTGCAAAGTGGCCCAAGTGCAAAATTATGATTTTTGAGATTGTGGGGCCATCTATTAGTATCTGTGAGGCACCACATTAGTAATCCGTTTTTAGCTGCTAAAGTTCATATGGACCGTTTTTACGGACCTTTCTATGCTACTTAAAAATTCTAAAATTTTCTGAAGACCCAAAACGTCTTGAAATTACTTCCAATCGATTTGCGATGTCAAAAATAGGATATATACCAAATTTCAGTTTTTTTTGTTCATTAGATCACAATTAATTTTCATTTTTGCTTAAACACATTTTACCTGATTTTATCAGTAAACGACCTTTTCATACCTGCAAAGTAACCTAACTGCAGCATTTTTTTTTAGCGTGCTGCAGCAACTTTGATTTTCTGTTTTTCAAAAAAAAAAAAATGATGTCACCAGGTGAGTGAAGGTTGACCCTTTCCATTCCCTAAAACAGATTTTAAATATCTCACTTCCCCTCCATAGGACAACTTTTTCTCATTTTTCTCGAAATCAACTTTTTGCAGTTAGGTCACTTATTTCAACCACTTCTAATCAATTTTTGAAGATGTTTTTCAGTGAAATTTGAAATTCTCTAAATAATTTTTAGAAATTTTATGGTCATGATTAAGTTGCTAATTTTCTACTGTTTTTCAATTTCAACCATTTTCAATCGATTTTTGAATATGTGTCAGGGTGTCCACTTACTAAAAAACCTGGAAAAGTCTGGGAATTATGGAATTTTCCCTGGAATTTTTTTTAAATAAAAAAAATATGATAAATCGTTTAGAGAAGTGTTTTTTTGCTTATTTTATACTCAATTTTTTTTTAAATTCACTCTCGCTCCGCTCGGACCAAATTATTACGTCTCTTGACTGCTTATTTTATTCATCATTTTTTGTTGACCGTAATGTACAAAAAATTGATATTTAAATGAATGTCTTTGCCCATTAAATTTTAAATTATTCAAAATAATTTACCCTCTTTCTTTTTACAAAATTCATTTAAAATTCATTTTTTTTTTAAATCGTACTTTTTAATGAGCTGTGATGCGAAAGAAATGGCTCGTTGCTCTTGATCTTGATTTTGGAAAAAAGGGAAGGAATGGAAGAGAATAAAAAATTACTGGCCACGTTTTGGAAAAACTGAATGAAGGAAAAGTAATGAATTTTCATATTTCGAAGGTTCTTTTTTTCAAAAAATTTCGTCTTCGCTTCGCTCGGCTCAAGACGTTAGCATCTTTCAACAAAAAATGTTTTATTTTACCTTCGACAAACTGAAAAGATGGTCAGGGCTTCCGTGGGTTTATAAATTTGAGACATGGTTTTTTTTGGGGGGGGGCAATGTTTTGTCTGGAAAAATCTGAATTTTCATTCGTATGATTTGGTAGACACCTTGACATAATTTGTTTCTTTTTTCAAAACTTTTATAATTTTGTCTTTAAAATAGTTTTTCCTTTTTATTTGAAATGTTTCCTGCAATAAATTCTAATTTCCACGTTTTTGTGGTGTGGTGAAGATGGGTGGAACATTTTTTTGGCCCGAAGAGGAGCATTTAAAAATCTTGTAAAAAGTAATGATTTTGGAAAAAAAATCGTTAAACTCCATACATTTCATATTATTCTTCTGCAAAATTTTGAAAGTAAGTACATCACGCCAAAAATTACCCCCTCCCTTATGCTTCATGAACATTTTCGAAAAATTGGTCTGGAAAACCTCGAAAAATCAAGGAAAATCATCTCCAAAGTATTGTGGACACTCTGTTTGTTTTTACTCACTTTGAAATTCTCTATTTATTTTAAAAATTTTGGAAGGATTCCATGAAAATAATGCCTAATAAAAAAAGGGTGAGTTGCCAATTCTTCCTGCTCCCTCTCAGCGATCTCACACTATTTCAGCCATTTTTCAAATTAGATTTGGGAAGTTGTCTCTACAAATTTAAAAAATTTCTCTAGAATTTCAGGGATTTGTAACCATTCTGAAAAGATGTGCATTCTACTAAAGAAATACTCATTTGTCGAGTATTTTGTAAACAAAGCATTTCCAGCGAAAATCGAAAAAAGAATGAGACTGTAGCTGAGAAAATTTCTCATCGCTGACGTCTCATGTCTGTTTACTTACTGAGGATTTTAGACTTACCCAGCAGTACTCATTCAGCGCAGATTGATATAGAAAATCGTCTTTTTTGTATTTGGCGGTCACATGGTCAATAACGGTCATATTGAACACTAATAAATTAAGAGAAAATCATCAGATATTTTGTAAAATGCGAAAATCTCAATTATTATATCGTTTTATTGATGCTAACTTGTCGCGTAATACACAGCTATGTTGTACTTATCGACGTTATCAGACGCGCATAGAATTTCGGTAACAGCCCCATAATCTCGACGTTTTCCCTCAATGGTCTCCGATAAATCGTGCGACAGGATGGCCGCTGGCGATTCCAAAAGCCTTTGGTATAATTTTTTCAAATCTCTGGACGTTTCGTCTTCTAACTTTTTCACCAAGCTCTTGATAAAAACATCGAAAAAATTGTTTTTTAAATGCTGACAATTCTTGCGCATTAAATAATACCTAGTTACATACTCCATGTTCGGCTTCGAACGATTTAGCTATTTCCATTCGCTGCTCGTACGTCCTTCGACATAGTATGCGACTTATTTTATCTTCGCTCGTACCCCAGCCATCGACAGCTTTCCATATTACTTTAGCATCTTCATATGGGTAAAATTTTAACGCTGGTACTACGGTAGGACCAGCTGCGACGAATTCCTGCGAAATTATAATTCAACTTTGCTTACCGTGATTTGACATTTGACCTTGAATATGATTTCATCAACTTACCAAGTAACTCAGCAGAGTTTGAAATGCAAGAAAAAATATAAAGGTCACTTCGTTTGGCATTTTTTTGGCATCAAAATACGTATAGAATATATTACAAATGAATTTTTCATTGAAGTCAGCTTGTTTTTCTTGCCAGACCTGGTGGTGTTTTTACAAACACTTGTTCAAATATGAGAATTGCCGCGTGGTAAAAGTGATGCTGTGCCCTGGGGTAATGTTTCATGCCGAATTGTCAAATACCTCCGCTCTTTCCTTCCATTATTATAATAAAAAATCACGGTGAAGGTAAAGCCAGGTTCGTGGCACATAGAACTAGGTACACATGGAATTATTATTACGTGTACAGCAATTAAATATGCAGATGCGTGTGAAATATTTATTCTAATGACGTCAACCGTGTGAAGTACTGCGTATTGTCGGTGCAAAAAATCATTTTCGTGGAAAATTCCGAGAGACATGATGAGCCTTTAGTAAAGACTTCGTTGTTTTTATTTGTCAGAGCGTTGGTAATTAGGAATGCAGCCTAGTGCACTAGTTTCCTTTTTCGTTGAATTTGCTGCTCGCATATTTTTTCATATTTTTATGCAGAATATCTCTTGTGTTGGCAATTTGCAGAGGTAAAATGGTGTGAGAGGTGTAGGGATATTGGTTTCGAAATTTAGATATGAAAAATTCCCATTTTTTTGGTGCAAATCGACGATTATGCGTAATTGTTTCGATATTAAAAACTTATCTTATTCAAGTGCTGGAATAATCTGAAAAGGGAATGGGAGATGGAAAAAAATTCAAATGCAATGCTTTTAGATATATTTTAATGTCAAATAAATAATACACGAATTTTACTTATTTTTATGAAAAAAATGTAATAGATAATCGACGAAATGTCGACTTATGAGATCTGCACCGAATCAGTTTCCTTCGAAATCTCCGAATAATTTACTAATTGCTTCGAAATATTGGTAATCAATGTGAACGGAGTCCTGAAACATTAATCAAGTTGGGAAAATTTGAAAATTTGAGGTGTAGTCGAGTTAACATCATGTGGAAAATTTGAATCATATTGTCAAGGGCTGGAAACGACTTTTGAGGCCCATTTATTGACAAAAAATATTGATGAGTAGGGTAGAGGATGAAAAATTAACAATTTCTAATTGAAATGAAATTTTTCTTTTTTCCAGTTTTCTAACTCGAAATAAAAATTTTCTTTAGAGACATCATTTTTGACTTCTGTGTCAAAACATAAATTTTTTTCCACTAAAAAACGTCGATTTTTCTGTCTTGAGGGATCAAAGCTGCTCCCTCTACCTTCTCTCGTTTTATTCTACCAAACACCACGGCCATACCCAAATGCTGCTTTGTTTGGAACAAGGAGCCCATTCTGCTAGAAAATAATACGAGTATTGAAACCCAATACTTCGACTTTTTACAAACTTACTCTAAAATCTTTCATGAATTCCTTGTTATATGTGCTTTTATAATTCTCTGCTATACTGCCCAAATCGATTTCGCATCGGATTGCAACTATTCTGTTCACACAGTCTAGATCGCTGCAAGTTTCGCCTCCTTTAATGCAGTGATTGAGGGTTTTTGCATAGAAGTGGTACTTGTTTTCGATTGATCTCACTAGATAAAGAAGTTCGATTGATGAATAACACGAGTTTTCTTATAAAAAGCATAAGTAGCTTCATTTATTTTTGCCCAACCTCGCGCCTGCCAATTCACATTGCGGTATAAAATTTTATAAAATTGTATGGTTTTTAATTAAGATGTGGTGGATGAATTTGGCTCTTTGAAATCTACACTCTTCAAGATTGTCTGCAAAATCTACGGATGTTTTTTTCGTTATATTGAATAGATTTCGAAAAAATTAAATTTGAAAATCATTATATTTTTTCGTGAAAAGTTCAAGAAATTTCAATTTTTTTTTCGAAAACTTCAATATAATGAGAACAGCAGCCGTACGATTTTGCAGACGATCTTGAAGAGTGCAGATTTCAGGCATCCCAGTAGGTTACTTTTAAAGTAACTTTGTTACTTTTTTCGAGGAAAGTCACTATTAGTTACTTTTTGTACTCAGAAGCTACTATTGGTTACTTTTCATTCAAAAAAGTTACTTTTTTCAAAAATTTGAGCAAAAAATCAATTTTTTTGGATTTTGCTTTAAAAAAAATTGGCTTAAAAAAATTTTGCTTAAAAAAAATTGGCTTAAAAAAATTTTGCTTAAAAAATCAAAAATTGCTTCAAAAATGATTTGAAAAAAGTATACTATATAGTTTGTGATTTTGTTGAAAAACAAGTAAAAATTCGAATGACTTTTTTACATTTTCTAGGTGAAATCATGAATTAAAATTTTAAAAAAAGGTTACTTTTTTGGACTTTTTTGGTTACTTTTCCGACTGTCGGAGGTTCCTAAAGTTACTTTTTTCTTTCAAATTTTGGCTGGGATGTCTGAGATTTCAAATTTCGGCTAATTTCTTCCATTGCATCTTGAGTACCCTTTATTTTTATGAAATTCCATGAGCGCAATGTAAATTGGCTGATGGTTATCCCGTACCAACTTGAACCAAAAATGAAGTTGGGCCTTCCGATTTTGCTAAAAAAATTTTACTAATACCTTTTGATGGTCTATTTACATCACGATCATTTCCCTTTTAACATTCAAGGGGGCTGGGCGATGAGCCTCGTAATTTTTATGCAATTACGATTTTTTGCCAAATTCGATCCACTCGCCGTGCTCTGAACGACTTGAGAAGTCAAATCCAAAAAATAAGCAAATATTTGAACTCAGTGCCCTCAAAAACCTAACAAACGACAGGTCACACATTATTTTTTTGAATTTTGACCTTATCAAGGGGGCTAGGACCACAGGAATAAACTGAGTTCATATTAGAACTCAGCACCTTCGAATTGGTAGAAATCGATGTGTTATTTTATTTTTTCATTTTTTTGGAATTTTGGTCAAAATTGTGGACCCCATACCCCTCTCCTCCCCCGGGGGTGTAGAGATCCCACCTTGAAAATTTGTTGGTTGAAAACAGAGTAAAAAGGGCTAACTACTGTAATTTCTTCAGATTTTTAAATGATAGCTTTCATCTTTTGTACTTATCACGCAAGTTGAGCTTTCACCACCAAAGTTCAACTTTGGGATTTTCAAAATGTGTTTATCTTTTTTAAATCTCCTATTAATTCTCTTTCAAACCCCGCAAACAATCTCCCCCCCCCCCCCCCAGTACAACCGATCTCGAGATATGAGCCTTCAAAGTTTGGTAATTTGGCAAAAAATTGCTATTGGATAAAAATTACGAGGCTCACCGCCCAGCCCTCTTCAGTGTTAGAAGGGAAATGATCGTGGTTATGTGAATAGACCATGGAGAGAAATTCGTAAAAAATATTTGAGCGAAATCGGAAGACAACTACATTTTTAGCTCGAGTTGGTATGGAATAGCCCAGATACGAGGTTATGCAAAAAGAAATGTGAACTGTGCCCTTAATGGAAGTTGATCTGGCATCAAACTCTAACCGAATACGAGCCACGCCTCCAATTCTTTTCCTTCGAACGATTTTTCAACTTTGTCCGCAACATGAGTATCTTGTTGCAATTCGGAGTATTTGAGGAATATTTGTTTAAGCTCGACATCGCCAAACTTGCCAACTATTTCTTTGAGTTTTGCAACGAATTCTGGCCCATCTGTAAAAAAAAAAAGTTACTTAATTTGATACATTTTACTGGTGAGTATTTTTGGAATGAAATAAAGTGATATGAAGTGATAAAACAATAGTATGACTGGTTAATTTGAGTGTTTACTTTGCTGGTATACATAAAATTGTTTGATTTGTAAAAATTAGTAAATTTTTTTCAAATTCTGTGAATTATTTTTCATATGAATTTTTGAATTTTAAAATTGAATTTCTCTTTTTGAAATTTACACAATGTGCCCTCTCATTCTGAATCAGTGAAAAGTCACTGATAAACAGTTAGAATTGCAGCACAGGAAAAAATCAGTGAAATTCACTGATTTTCACTGATTTTTCTGCTAATTTCACAAATTTTACTGATTTTCCAGTGAATTTTCACTGATTTTCCAGTGATTTTTCTCACTGATTTGTTTCTATTGAAAATGTTTTCACTGATTTTCTCCTGTGCTGCAATTCTGACTGTTCTCAGTGATTTTCAATAATTTTCACTGATTTAAAAATGAGAGAGTGGTATTGATTCATTTTATACTATCTGCTTCAATTAAATTAAAAAAATTCACTAATTAAGTAAGTACCTAACATTCTATTAATAAATTGTCAAAGGGGTTGAAAAAGATAGGTAATGATTACTTTTGCACTGTAATTCTTTGGCCGCAGTTTCGATACATTGAGGAGTGACACTCGGGTCTGGTGTTTCTCTACGTTGTTTCTGTGTAAAAAATGTTGATGTTTTTACTCAGAAATGCCATTGAATCGTATTTTTTACTTTTAACCCATTTTTAAGCGATAATTGGATTTAAAAAAAAATTCCGTCAAAAATTGAAAAAAATTATTTGGATTTTTTAATATAAGGTTACTGTAGTTTTAGTATAGGAATGGTAGAATGGATTGAAAAAATATACTTATCATATTTTGACAAAAATAATGAGACAGTTTACTTTAATGGGAGACCCCATAAAAATAATTTGAGGCCCTAACCTGAGGAAGGACATCGGAGCTCGGTTGAAAAATTTATGCACCTCCCTGAACCATTAACCTCAAAATTTGATACCACATTTTGCTCTCTACAAGGAGGTTGAAAAGTTGCAAAAGGCGAATTTTAAAACTTTTTGATTTTTACCAAATTCAAATTTCACACTCAAATAACTCAAAAGCGAGCCAAAAAAAATTTTGGTGACCTAGAATAATTTTTTAATGAAATTTTTCAGAACAATTTCATGGCAATGCTGCCAATTAATTTTTGATTTGCGAAATTTTCACAATTCAAATCGTTCGTTTTGTGACTTGAAAAGGGAGCCATACATTTTTCGGTCTTTGAAATATGTTTAAATTAATTTTGTTGGCAATTTTTCATCAAAAATTCAATAGGTAAAGTAAAATTCTTTACATTCACGATCTGCAAATTTTCAATCCTTTTTTAGATGGCAAAAAATGGTATCCAAATTTTGAATTCAATTGTTTAGGGAAGTGTAATAACTCAAATCCACACCTCCTGAGAAGAGGAGGTGCAAGGTTCCCAGTCGGTGACCTCACTTAAAAGTGGCAAAAAACTTCTTTTTCAAAAGTGACTTCATTCTGAGGTTTCCTATCATCGTTCCTCTTTGGACTGGGAGAGTCTACTAATTTTCGTCGAAATCCTAAATTTTTTTCTCGATCCATCCTCCAAGTAAGTACATGTTTTTACCCAAAAATCCCATTGGACCTTTTTTCACTTTTGTTCAATTTTTCAGAAGTACCTACTGGGAAAAAATCTGATATTTTTCTGTTTTTTTTTTTCACAAATTTTAGTAGAAAATTGAAAAAATTTCGTACTTTGAAATTTTTATTAAAATGGCCTTTGAAAAAGCTACTTTTATCCGAAAAATCATTGGTGACGATTTTCCACAGTTGTGCTCTATTATGGTTTTTTTTTTTTTGAAAATGAAGAAAAATGTATCAAGTATGTACCCTCTCATTTTGGAATCAGTGAAATTTATGAGAAAAACACTGAAAAACAGTCAGTATTGCTGCACAGTAATAAATCAGTGAAAGAAAATTACTGAAAATCTGTGAAAATTCACTAAAAAATCTGTAAAATTCTTTGAATAATCAGTGAAAAATCAGTGAATTTCACTGATTTTTCCTGCGCTGCAATTCTGACTGTTTATCAGTGACTTTTCACTGATTCGGAATGAGAGAGTACGTATGTTTTTTTCTGATAGAGTCCTGACCAATGATTAGAAAGGAAACATCTATTAGAAATTAAATGTACCTACACTTTTTGGGCAGAATTTTTTGATATTTTCAGTTTTTCAAAGTTTTTTGATTATATGGATGGTCAAATTTTAAAGACAATTGTGCAATCTGCAATGTTAAGGGCCAAGTCAGGTGGTGAATTTATTACCTACTCTCTCATTTTGAATCAGTGAAAAATCACTGATAAACAGTCAGAATTGCAGCACAGGAGAAATCAGTGAAATTCACTGATTTTCAGCGATTTTTTTTTACTGATTATTCAAAGAATTTCACAAATTTTTCAGTAAATTCCAAAAATATCACTGAGTTTTCAGTGAATTTTCACTGATTTCCAGTGATTTTCTTTCACAGACTTGCTTTCAGTGAAAAAATTTCACTGATTTATTATTGTGCTGCAATTTTGACTGTTTTCCAGTGATTTTTGATAAATTTCACTGATTCAGAAATGAGGGAGTACCCGGTCATTTTTTGAGAGGTCTAATACTTTTAAACACAAAATTTTCTTGCTACCTTCGCATTAATTCAGCTTTTGAATAAAGTGCAAAACAATTTACCTTGGCGAGTATCTAATTTTCATAAAGAAAAAATTAATGAGAAGTAGTGATTTACCAGACACGCGCCTAACAGAAGCGTTTTGTATCCTTCTCCTCCTTTACATCCGTAATCTTCGAGAACTTTTTGCACTGCAAAAATGTAAAATATCTCGTTAGAAATTTACCTAACAAGAATAATCATTTTTTGTCCACCTTACAGTCTGGGTAATTCTGTGCTAAGAGTGTCTTTTCTTGATTATTAGAAGAGCATATTATTCGCGTTATCACATCATCTTTGTTATTTTTAGTTTTTTCTTCTTCGATGGCTTGTTTATAAATCTCCACTGGCGAAGTTAACAGTATGCGCATCAAGTCTCTACATTCCGGAAGCATGAAAGTTATGGATTTTATTTTATCTATTAAAACCTGTTGTAAAAGATAACAATTGATTTGTTTGAGGTTCACGCAGTTCATCATTCAACGACACAGAATTAAGACTTACTCGATTATCACATTTTTGAGGAAAAGTTTGCTGAATTTGGTTACGTTGGTCCCAATTTCTATGGCATAAAAGTTTTGTTATTTTCTTAGGGTCTTTTTTGTAAAATGGACCGGTGATCACTTTGCATAATTTTTCGGCGTCTTTGAAAGCGTCAAAGTCGTCTAATTTGATGCTGGGTTTGTCTGGATTTGGAGGTGGGGTTACATTTGGACATGCTGGTCCTGGTGGTGTCGGTGGCGGGAGTGCGGGTGGCGGTGGTGCTGGTGCATCAGACTGACACATCAAGGGTTGTTCAATTTTATTACTGTGCATATAATTGAGTTTGAGAATATAAAGTTGTCATACCTGCACGTAAACCGTCAACCAAGTGAAGATGATAATTGATTTCTTCAACATTTTGCACAAATTTGACTGCAGTATTCCTAAATTGTAGCAGACTTTGATAAAACTGAAAATTTTTGTTGCACAAAAATGATGCACGTTTTATGCAAAAAATTGAAATGTAATTGTTTTTGTGTATCATTACTCTGATTTATGGATTTCAACGTACATATGTATGATTGTTTTGAAATTTAGTGCCGTTTTTTCACTTGTTCAAACTATGATGACACATTGTTCGTTAATACTTGAACGATTCGCGCTCGAAATGAGTAAATTTGGTAACTGTACTGACTGGTGTCACCTTGTTGTCCTCGTTTCCCATATTGAGCCTCATAAATTCCGTTTCCGTGCTATGGCAGAAAAATTTTTTGAACTGGGAGAAGAACAGGGTTTGAGGTGCTAAAAAAAAATCGATTTTTCAAAAAATGCCCAGAGTACCTACTAGTGCTGAGTAGCGTTGTGCGATTGGTGCAGTAAATATATATTTGAAAAATAAGAATCACACAAAAAATATTGGGCAATTAATCGGAACTTCCAAACATAAATATATAATAACAAATTATCTTATAAGTTTTGAAAAATTTAGGCAATTAAATGCACACCGTACTGCGATGTGGCAGAATCGTGACAAATAAAATTATTTTTTCATCTATATTAAATTTCAGAATGAAAAAAAACTGGAAATTTATTTTTTGTAATATGGATTTTCTGTTTCCAAATGTATGCTGGCTTATCGTTTTTTAATCTCTTATCAATTTTCGTTCAAATCTCGTTAACAGTTTCCCCCCCCCCCCCAAGTACAACCGATCTTGAGATATGAGCCTTCAAAGTTGGGTAATTTGAAAAAAAAATTGTTATTGCATAAAAATTACGAGTCACCCCCCCCCCCCCTGAGGGTTAGAAGGGAATTGATCACGGTTATGTGAATAGACCATCAAGGAGAACATGTAAAAATTTTTTGAGCGAAATCAAGACCCGACTTCATTTTTATTTCAAGTTTGTGTGGAATGACCCCGAAATCAATATGTGACTCTGCCCACAGAAACCCATATAGTGTGCGAAAATAACTGTTCGAGAAAAACATAATAAAAGAGAAAATTGTAAAAGTGTTTTTTGTAAATGATGAACTATTATGAAAATTTGGGGGATATTGAAACGTTGTAGAGACCCAACAGCCAGCTCACGTGAATTTTGAAGGTTTTTTACATAAGAATCCGCAAAAAAAAAGAAGTACCCAACTTTGACACACCATATGGGTTTCTTTGTGCAGGGTCACATATTTTTTTGTGCGAGGAATGAGGGTAATGAGCACTGAGCAGGCATTACATTTTTTCAATTCTTTACATTCCATTTTTAGGGGAGACTTCTGACCATTTTGAAAAAAAAGAACCATTTAATAAGCGATACATACTCGTATATTTAGTATAAATTTTGAAACAGAACATTATTATTCAAAAAATCAATTTTAAGTTTTTTTTCTTTTTAAAATGTGATAGGTATAGGTACATCAAGAAATCATGTTATTTATCTAAGTTGTCTCACATCACAGCACGGTGTGCATTTAATTACCTACATCAAAATTTAATTGTTATAGGTTGATTTTTCATGAAAGTATGTTTGGAAGTTTTGATCTATTTCGTAATATTTTTTCGTGTGATTCTTATTTTTTTTAAATATTATTTTACTGCACCGTCACACTACACTATTCAGCACTAGTACTTTGAGAATTTAAAAAAAAAAATCGATTTTTTCAGCACCTCAAACCTTGTACCTCCCTTGAGTAAACTCTCAACTTTTATTTAATTTGCACAAGTGTGCAAATAACTCTTTTAAGTTTTGACGCAACCAATCATTTTTTTATTTAATTTGTGTCCCAATGGATACCATTTGATATTCATTTTACTTTTGGAATTTTTCATTTCTGGATATATCATATGAAGGCAGAAACGAGTGGAGGAGCAAAAATTAAATTTTCAGCTTGGATGGCATTTTTACTGGGTTTTTAACTTTAAACATAGGCGCACTGAAGGGGAATGCTCAGGGGGCTCAAGCCCCCTCCTTAAGCTCCTTAAGAAATTTTTTCATTCTAAAAATACATATAAAAAGTAGTGAATTTTTTCGCTTTTTAAACACAATTTTTCAAAAAAAAATTCTCCCTTTAATGAGTATTTTGATCAATCTATATTAGGGTGTTTCTTCAGGGTATCTATTAAATCTAAAGAATGAAAATTCTGACTATTTTCTGGATTTTTTGCTAATAAAGTAAAATTCTCACTATTTTCTGTGTTTTCTGGGTTTTCTTGCCAGTAGACAGCATGCTCTTACAACACTATGAACATCTTTTTTTCAAATTTTGGAAGTTTTACCCTCTAGAATGGTTCATTTTTCTTTAAAAATAAAATTCCCAAAAATTTTAGCCCTCCGCATCAATTAGGGGCCATGCGCTGGACCCTCCTTCAACATAGAATAACACGCTAAAAACTAAAAAAAAAAAAATGGGGAATAGGGAGAAATAATGCAAAATTTCCAAATATTCTTTAAAAATCTAAATATTATATTACTCAATTCTGGTTTTCAGAGATGAACTTTAGACCCAAGGAACCATCTTTGAGTGGTTGAGGGGGCCCTCAAATTACATAAAATGGCTAAAATGTACTATTTGAGGTCCTTCTAGAATGGTTTCTCGAGTTCAAATTTTTTCACTGAATTTTCCCCTCCCCATTTTTTCTCGAATTTTCAGCCCCTCCCTTACATAATTTCTGGGTGCGCTTATGACTTTAAATAGGTACCTACTGTTTTGAAAATCTTTTTTGACTCAAACTACAAGTTCTCTTTGAAAAAAAAGTGCTTTCTTCCAATTTTTGGCTCAAACGTAGGTAATTTTTTTTTACCAGAAATGCAATTTTGTGATTATTGTGAAGGTAAGCCGCCTCTTTACCTTTCCCTCCCCCGTTAGATCTGGCCATGGATTAAATTTAAAAAATGTTGGCCCAGCTGGTGGCATATCTGACAATTAAACGGATCTGTGTTTCGTTGGCAATGGAGTTATACACTCGAGGGGTTTTCAGAACGGCCAGTAGGGTAGTCAGAGCGATATTCAAGGAAGGGATTTTTGTAACAAAGAATCGCCGAATTTCTGATTTATAAAATTTTTCAAAAATATTCATTTTATTTTTCAATAAAAATGCATAATTTAATAAAATTCGAGTAATAGGCTAAAATTTTTCAGAAAAGTCCATTCGATGCTAAAATTCCATCATATTTTGCAACATTTCTGTCGTCAAGAGAGAGCGAGAGGGTCTCCACTCTTGAACACAGAGGCGTCGTCAAGGGGGCCCGGGGGTGCCTGCCCCCCCGAAAAAATTCTAGCCCCCGCTCCTCCCCCAAAAAAACTTATGTTGTATTTATAAATTTACATTACACTTACATCAGATAGGATTTTCAAAGTATTAAAACACGAAAAATGTGTTTCTAGGGAATGAAAAATCCAATTTTTTCAAAGCTTCGCCCTCGCTTCGCTCGGGCATGAACAAAATTACAATTCTATGATTTATCTAAGACGAAAGGGCAGAAGAAGGCTCCCTTTTTACCCCCTCCTCATTTTTAGCGCGTGAAAAAAGTCAATCCCCACTCCCCCTCCCTTCCCTCTTTTCCATTTCGAAAAAGCAAAAAAAGTTGTCCAACACACGGCCCCTTTTGTGCCCCCCTAATTTTCGATTCTGACGACGCCACTGCTTAAACATGCTTTTGAAATCGATTATTTCTCCTTATCAAAAGAAGGAAAAAATTCGGAAATCGAATAGTTATGAAAAAATGGAACTGTTTTTTTTCTGTGATAGAAGTAGGAAGTAGGCGCATGGTAAATTTTTAATTAAAATGAATATCATTGCTAATTCAAAAATATTTATTGTATTTAATGCCATGATAAAAGTACACCATAAGGTAACTCGATTCGGAATGAAAATACTATTGTCGCTTATATCTATTGGTATACCTATTATGTTATTGGCCGAACAATTTTTTCATGCAATCCTTGTAGTTTATGTGTAGAGCAGCATCTCCTGCTTTCTGTAATCATCATCAAGTGGTTAGTTCATCTTCAACAAATCACGATTCGTTTGGCATTACAAATTTAAATTTTTACCCAAAATTTGGTGAGACGATCGACAAAAGATTCTTGATGCATTTCTTTGTACGCGCAATCGATGTCACCTAAATATCGCTCGCAGGTTTGTAAAACAATTCTGGCAATACGATCTTCATCGGTACCGCATCCGTCTACAGCTTCGTGTAACAAAAGGGCGTAATACTTGTATCTGACTTCGGTACTGAGGGCTGTGAAAATTGATTAAAACGTGGCGATTATTTCGTCGTGATTTACTCAAGTATGATACTTTTATTGTAAACTTGTTTCGTTCTTACCCAAAGCAACCCAAGCCTCGGCTTCGTCTCCTTTCATTCCTTCTCTGATGGCTTCGTTAATTGCTTTATTTTTGCAGGATCTGTACTGGGCGAATATCGCTTGAATATCCGGTAAACAATAAGTTTTATAATAAGTTTGCAGTGTTCCCCTGAAAGTTTCGCAATCGGCTGTAAAAAAAAGGGGAAAAATTATAATTGGAATGGGAGGACGGGTGGGGGAGGGAGGCCAGAATGGATTAATTGAAAATTGATGGTTTCGTGCCTTTTGGATCAATGGCGGCTAGAGCCTGAGCAGCTGCCAGAACTTTGGTCGCGTCTAATGTCGGAGTTACGCAATAAGTTCTCTGTAACAGAAATTTTGTCGTTTGAAAAAAATCAAGAATGGTTTCTCTTGGATGGAATCTAAACACCAGCATACCCAGCAGTAATCAAAAAGCACCGATTGATATAATGCGTCTCCTGCTTTGTACTTCTTAACGTGCTCCATTACGTCCATATTGTAAGCTGAAAATTAATCACGAAAGATGAGAATTGGAAAAAGCATCGAGAATATTCTATTGCTCGTCCTTATCACCTACATTGCATATAATAAGCTCCTATGAGAGCCTTGTCGTGAGGATCTGTACCGCAAATGAGTTCCGTCACGACTCCGTAATCTTTTCGTTTACCATCGATCGTATCGTGTAAATCGATTGACATAACGGCCTGAGGTGATTCCAACAATCGCCTGTATAGTTTTTTCAAATCTCCCGACGTTTCTTTTTCAAGTCTTTTGAAAAGGTTCTGAAAATTATCGCGTTACGTATTATAGCTACAGCAGGCCTACCGAATAAAATTCTATTGCAATATTTTCGCAAAAATACCTTTCCTTCGTGTTTTGATTCGAAAGCAGTCGCTATGTCCATACGTTGTTTGAACGGTCTCTTGCAGAGCACCTTGTTTATATCATCTTCGTCAGTACCGCATCCATGTACCGCCTTCCATATGATCTCAGCGTCCTTTTCTGCACTGAACGGATCTGCTGGAACTACCGTAGGACCTCCAATGGCATATTGCTAAACAGAAATCAAATCAGTTTCAAGAGTAGGTAATTGAAAATTTCGAACATTGGCGCCGGAAATTTATCTTACCCAAAAGCAGAATACGTTAACGAATACGAAAAAGATGAACTTGCTCGTCATTTTTCACGTTTCCAAGTACGATATGCGAAAAAAAAAACTCGCGATGTGAAAGTCAGCGGATGAATTCGATGCGAGTCGCGCCTGTTGAAAGATTTTAATTGATTTTCTGCCAGCACCTGAATAAACGACAATTGTAATGGGAAAGGTTACATTGCGCCAGTTTATCGTAAATAATGTTCGCGTGAATTTACGTGATTTTTTAATGCGATAGGCTTATGTTGTTTGTTGGAAATAATTTTTGTAAGTACGCGAATTGATCATCGATGACGTCAAAGATACGTGGTGTTGAGTGGGTGGTGAGTGTGACGTTAAGATTGTAAGATTTTTTTTGATTTCTTTTGGAGTGTTTTAGGTCGGCGTAGGAGATTCTGGTTAATGTTAATATACGAGAGTGGGATGTTTTTGACGAGGACAATTCATTCTGAAACTTTGAAAAAAGTTGTGATAGTTTTGGGAAGTTTTGACTCGAGCCATGTCAATCTATTAAAATGTATTGATTGAAATTTCCGCTAAAAAGAATTTCTGCAAATGGATAAATCGATAGAGAATGTCGAATATGACAAGTTTGCAATATTTTGTAATGCAGCCTAAAAAAAAAAAATGGGGATTACTCACATGAACCTCTTAATACTGGGATAAACAAAAGCAAAATTGTAGAGATGACTGAAAAATAGGATTTTGACATGGATATGTCTTTAGGCCTGGGGGTAAAATTTTGAAATTGTTACGCTAGAAAATGGTTACGCTAGAAAATGGTTACGCTTGAAAATTCTTACAGTTACGGTGGATCAAGACATTATGACATTATGTTAGACTTAAAAAAACTTATAAATAAAATTAAATATTATATTTTAACATTTTAGATTAAGACATAATGATATTATGTTAGACTTGAAAAAACTTGGAAAAAATTTGTATTTTAGTCGGTCGAAAAGTCGGTCAAAAAGTCGGTCAATGGTTACGCTTGAAAATTCTTACGGTTACGGTGGATCAAGACATTATGACATTATGTTAGACTTAAAAAAACATAAATAATATTAAATATTATATTTGAACATAATAATTTGCTGATATCATGTTAGACTTGGACGAATTACGGGTTATGTGTAATGATCACAGTGGATCAAGACATAATGACATTATGTTAGGCTTGAAAAAACTTATAAATAAAATTAAATATTATATTTGAACATGATAATTTGCTGATAACATGTTAGACTTGGAGAGATTAAGTCAAGACATAATGACATTATGGTGGACACCAAAAAATTTGAAAAACGTCATTTTGACATGGATATGTTTTAGGGCGGGGGGGGGGGGGTAAAATTTGAAAAGTGTAACGTAACACTGGAGGTGTTACGGAACGCTGGGATGGTTATGTAACGTTTTTAGATTAAGACATAATAATATTATGTTAGACTTGAAAAAACTTGGAAAAATTTGTATTTTAGTCGGTCGAAAAGTCGGTTAAAAAGAATTCGATCGGAAATTCGACGGGAAATTCGATCAGAAATTCGATGGGAAATTCGATCAGAAATTCGACGGGAAATTTGATCGGAAATTCGATCAAGAAATTTGATCAGGAAATTTGATCGGAAATATGTAGACGGATTATTAGACGGAAAGTTAGATGGAAAGTTAGACTGAGCGTTATATGGAGTTTTAGACAGTTACATTTTTAGATTATGACATAATGACATTATGTTAGACTGGAAGAAGTTAGATGGAACGTTAGATGTAGCATTATATGGAGCGTTAGACAGTAATATTTTTAAATTAAGACATAATGACATTATGTTAGACTCAAAGAAGTTAGATGGAGCGTTAGATGGAATGTTAGATGGAAAGTTGGACAGAATGTCAGACAGAAAATTGGGAAAGATTGCCGGAAAAATGATTGTCTGATAGATAGTAGTTGGGAAGGTATGCGCTAGTTTGGTAGAGGCACAGCACTAGAAGCAGAGTGTACGGTGCATCCTTCTCCTTAATGGTAATCAAAAGTGTCTTTAGACCTGTGTAATAGCGGTAACACAGTAACTAAATGAAGCTGCCATACCTTAAGGGCATTGAAAGAAGTACATCCCATGTTGAATATAAGTTGATGAACATCCTGAAGAATTATATTAAATTTGAGAGTATAGTATATCTTACTGACATATCCATGTTCTAAGATTTTTGCTTTAAAGCAAAAAACGTGTTCATTTTTTTTACATAACTGCAAATTTTTCTGATTTAAAAAAAATATGTGACGCATCCAGCTATTGGCTGGAATCGCGTCAAGTTGCGTCAAATCGGCTGGAATTGCGTGGAATTGTGTGGAATCGCGTCGAATCGCGTGGAATTATATGGAATCCAGACCTAAAGTAGAACAAATTGATTTTGATTTTTTTGCCTATTTGGAGAGAGAGATACTTTCTTACTATAGTTTTTCCATTTTCATTTCAAGAATTATTGTATTCCTGTCATTTTAAGAGTTGACCACCCAAAAATTCAATCCCGATTTTTTTTATAATGGTCCACTACACAACATACTAAAATGTACACCCCATAACCCTCCGTTACCCCGAGGGGAGGGGTAAATGTCTGCTGAAAACCCTATTTTTCAACAATTTATAGCATTTTTTGAAAAACCCGAAACTTTTGTGAATATCTGCTCAAATAAGCCTCAAAATGGAAAAATGATCATGAACAATCATGTTTTACGTGTAATTTCCTATCAAAACAAGTTCGTTGTTTTTTTGAAAACAACCACTTTTTTGCCCCGGTATTTCTTACCCTCGATTTTTGGTCAAAGAAGTGAGTGTTTTTGAAAAAAAAATCTTCTGATAAGAAATCACATGTAAAACAAGATTGTTCATAACTATTTTTCAATTTTGAGGCTTTTTTGAGGAGCTATTCACGAAAACTCGGTTTTCAGCAGACATTTACCCCCTCCCCTGGGGGTTGGAGGGTTATGGGGTGTCCAGTTTAGTATGTTGTGTTGTGAACCATTACGAACGTAAAACGCGAAAAAAAAATCAGGATTGAATTTTTGGGGGGTTGGTAGATTTTTTTCTCTTATTTGCCTGGACTTCAGAGAAACCCGATTTTGGAAAAAAGGACCTACTTGCTTTAAATATTGATCATATTCTGACTGGAAACTTGAAGATTTGTTTGAAGGTGTTTTCAAGTTTCCAGAAAAAGCCCCAACTCTACAAATTAAAAAAAAAATTCAAAATTCTGGAACTAAAATCTATACTTGATTCCCTTGAGAGCAAGTTCGAATTTTTTAACAATAAAAATCAAATTTTTATGGTAAATTGTTTTGAGCTGTTAGTGTCTTGGGCACTTGGGAGCACTATGAGGCTTACGAATCAACTTTTACGAATTCCTAGTAAAATTTCCTATCAAAATTGGTATTTTAAAAAATTCTTGAAAATTTTTTTGGTGTACTTGGGTTGAGATCCAGTCTTCAAACCAACGTTTTCAAAACTGAATTTTAATTCCCTGATATTTGAACTTGAAGCTTGAATTTAAACTGAACCTTTTTGCTTTCAGTTTTGTCAGCCTTGTTGAAGACAGTACCTAAAGCAATGAATAAAAAATAATAGGTACTTACTAAAACGTGCTAAAAAAAAAGCTTATCCCTATAAAAAACCATGGCTTGAATTTTTTTTTTACAAAATGGGTGTTTTTCGAAACGTAAAATTTGATTTTTTCACCTTAAACTAGGGTAACATTGAAAACACTCGTGAATTTATTCGCATAAACCCGCATATATAACAATTTGAGAACGAACTTGATGGTGAAACCAATAATTGTTGTACTTACGTTAGTACCGAGGATTACTTAAGAGTGTGAGATTTCTGAATTCCTCAAAAAAGTGCCTTTTAAATATCACAAGTCAATTTGGAAAATTTTAAACTATTTTTTGAAAAAAGTTACCAAAATTTGTCGAAGGTTTGAAAAATTGCGAAAGCTTTTTTGAGCCAAGTAACTCAATACGTTTTTTCCTACAACTCTAAGGTATAAAATTAATCAATGTTTTGGTTGTCAGGTAAAATTCGTTTAGTGTCATGAAGTAGGTAACTTTTAACACTTATCTACTAATTTTTGAAGGAAAATTCATAAAAAATAGATGAAAGTGCGAAAATCGACTCAACCGCGTTGAAAACATCGTCTTCTGTTTTTTACTTGTTTCGTGCGAAAATTTTGACAAATTCTCAATTTTTTTCTTGTTTCTCCAGAGATTTATAGTTTTTCCGACGTGGCGTATTTTTTATTGCTTTTTTGAAATTTCTGTCCTAATTTCGGTTTAATAAAATCAATTTTGATAAAATTTTGCGTTAGGCGTTGTTAAACGTATATTTGAGGCGTAAAAAAACGATTTCCGTAATAAAAAAGTAAATGTTCAAAGTTGAGTTAGGTACTCTAAATTCCGGAAAACTTTGAACGCCTCTATTTTGGCTCATTTTACACAAAAAAAAAATGTTAAAAAAGTAGATAGTAGGTACTCATCGAGATTTAAATCTGGATATTTTTTTTGAAGTTTTTACCTTCAACAACGAACGCTCAGTTGAATTCAGAAATTCCTAGAATGTTCAAAGTTACTCTATTTTACGATATAGACTTTTTTCTGCAAAATTTTGCCCCAAGGACATGATCCCCTCCTCCTTCCTTCCTCTCCACTCGTATTTATGTAGTTTGAATAACCTGAGAGAAAAACCCTAAAAAATTCGCGTGAGAATTCTACTTTTTAATAAAGATTGAGAAAACTAGAAAAAAGGAGGGAAAATCGTTTCTGAAAAAAAGTTGGCACCTCAAATATTTCAATATCGAGAGCTTTTTTCCTTAATTAATATCTTCTCATCACACTTTCATTTCAAAATATTATGGGAAAATTTTAGCATTTGCAATGGTGACTTCCTAACGTTTCGAAAAGTTTGATTTAGAAATTGAAATATTCTAAATTAACCTTTGGAATTGACACGTGCAGCAGTGATTTTTGGTCATCTAAAAATTCTCAAAAAACTTGTATTTTTTGTATTTGTATTGATAATGGCTTGTTTTGCACTTTTTCGTATACTTATTTGCAATTTAACCACCAGAGCTCAGCCACTTCGCGTGTTAGGTACCAATCTTCCATTGTTTTTCTGACCTTTCACTTTTTTTTCGCTAAAATAATATTCTCATTTATTTTTAATTGACTATTGTTTTGTTTTATAGGCGCCGCCGAAGAACTTGTACATTCATAAGCAACACATTCAAGAAAATTTCTCCGTTTCTGGTTTACTGGTGAGTGATTTTTTCTTCTATTTATCTAATTTAAATATAGATTACAAGGTTGTAGGCTGAAGAAACCAATGTCTTTCATCGAGATCTTTTCATTCCTATTTTTTGAAGATAAATTTTCCAAATCTCGCGGCGTGGTAAGAAATTTGACCGATAAATTTGAAAGAAAAAACCGCGTAGGAGTAGATTTTAGAAAATTTTCTCCCATTCTTATAACGACAAGGCTTTAATTCTGGTCGAATTACTTTTATTTTGTATACGTACGAACAAAATCTCTCCTTTTTCGACTTCGTACGTAGTAATGGCTCATTAGGTGTTGGTTATTTCTCATCGTGTACCTATTAGGTACATTTGTACGAAAATAAGGCTTTCGTAAGAGTTACTTCGTGTAGTTTTATCCATTAATTGTAATGCTCTACTTGTGGCTCACTTATCTAGGCGGTATTATTTGCGATTTTTCAATTTACTTATTCGCGATAAGAGACGACGTGAAAAAATTATCGAGGCTATTAATTGTTCTTTTCAAAGAATTCATTTTTATCCTGAGAAAGACCAGATCAATTAATCGTTCGGGATTTCATTGCCAATGTTAGGCTTACGCAACTGATAAGCGGGGCGAAGAGATGGCTGCAAGAAATATGGGCTTAACGAGTGTCAGATGTTGCAGGGCCATGATGATGCTGTATTTATCGTGTTGCAAAAAATATTGGCGTGCTTTTATTTTTTTTCATCAGGGCTACAAAAATTATTATCAATTTTCATATATTTAGATAGGTACTTCGTGTATTTACGTAATGTAAGGATGATATGTAGAATTTGCCCATCTTGAACATTAGACAAAAATTGAAAATTTTTTTCCATCGGTAAAAACTTACGATAGATTCCATTTATCGAGAATTTTGCAACGATCCAATTTTCAACTTCGTCGAGAGATTTTTAATTGAAATAGTCTTATAAAGGTAGCGTAATTAGGGAAAATACTTGTATCGTATTGTACGGTAGAAAATATGGTGTCATTGTTGAACGACCACGTTGAGGTTCTTTCGAATTTCTTGTTAATGAACTCGAGTTCGGTGTGCTTACTGCTTATTCCTCCTATTTGTGTAGTTTTCAAAACACGCCTTTCTTTCAAGTGCCCGTTTCGACTCGAATCCATAAATCTAGTTTTAACCGTGCGTGGAGGTGTTCTTATAAATGTTAAGAGTAAATTGTACAGGTCACATTGTACAATATACAACTCGGACTCGCTCAACTGATGGAAACATTAGCCACGCTGAGGAAACGAATCTAATGGGTTTTAAGGCAAAATGACGCAGGCTGCGAGTTGAGTTTGTGGACGAAAGGCAAAAGAACTTGCGAATCGAGAATCTTTACGGTGAAAGTTTTTTTTCCATATGTTCGAACTAACCTTATATTTTCTTGCAGGCAGGTGGTTGGTTGTCTTTATTTGTTAAATTATGTAGGTATTGTAAAGTTTTTTTTTAAAATGGTGAAATTAAAATTTTCATAGAAATTTTGTGGATAAAAGTATTTTGAAAATCTGAAAATATTGTAAAGGAAGCGAGAAAAGAATTTAAAATTATTTTTCAGCCTTCTTTATCTGTTTTAATGATTTTTTATTGAATTCTCAAAGATTTCCACGGTACCTATTTTAATTCGTTTTTGAGACTTTCCTGAAACGAATGTTGTTCATGGTTCGTACTACCATGAAAAAGGCTTTTTGGTGAAAAAATTTTGAAAAACACGAAACGTTAACAA
Source organism: Pseudococcus viburni (assembly GCA_033439095.1). Lineage (NCBI taxonomy): Eukaryota > Metazoa > Arthropoda > Insecta > Hemiptera > Pseudococcidae > Pseudococcus > Pseudococcus viburni. The sequence goes on from JAVBJF010000304.1 coordinate 127,860, forward strand.
AAAAAATACCATAATTTTTTTAAATCTATGGAAATCGGAGGAAATTATTTTGGATAAATAGTGACAATCGCGGGAAAAAAATCAAAATCTTTTTTGAAAGTCAAAAAAGCACAGTCTGAAGTTCACTTGGCAAAAGGTGTTCATTGAGGGTGCTTTTTTGTGGGCCAAGTTGGATTTTTATGGGTACGGATTCCATGGTCCTAGAAAAGCGCATTTTGAATTTTTGCTCTTGCACAATAGGGGGCTGGAGCCTAAACCCCCTGTTTTTTCCAGTTATGAAATTTGATCGAGCCAAAAAAATTTCATAGTCTGGTAGCGGACACTCCCCTAACTTCAAACATATGCCAACTAGCTTGGGCTACTTGCATAGGGGATGTCAGCGCCCCAATGTGCGATTTTTTGTGAAAGGTCTGGCAGTATAAGGGGTGAATTTGGCCCCGCACTGATTTTTGATCCAACTCTCCTCTCAGATTGTGTCCCTTAATGTAGCAAAAATCTGGAAAAATTTTTGACTCTCCATCCCCTTTGAAAATACTGAAAATTGGCCTGGTTTCGGGCTCAAGATTGTCCATAAATGCTCAAAATTGTGAAATTTTAACCCATTTTGGTAGGTCACAATCTTTGACTATAGAGTATATGGATCGAGCTAGTTGTATACAAACCGTATGAACAGGGTCGTCAGACACCCTACGGAGAAAAAACGCTTCTGATTGGGTAATCATACCGTCCTCTTCCCCTCAACCTCCACACGCATAAACCACAACGTCGAGACGAACGTTAGACTCACTCACTCGTTCGTTGTAGTAGTGTATGCCGCTGATGCAAATTGCTTGAAAATTACTCGTTTAAATGAAAAAGCACAAGAATTGAAAAGTTGTTTATTTTTGAAGTACTTCAATATGAGCTATGCACGAATTTTCTACGATAAAAACTCGCTGAGATCTGATTTTTTACATTTTGCTTGATAATAAAACAACCAATCAGAAGCGTTCTTTCTCGGTAGGATGTCTGATGACGACATTTACTCAGCTAGCTCGGTCCATATACTCTATAGTCAAAGGTCACAATCCATGTTTTTATTTATTTATTTATTTGTATTATACTGACTTCAATCCTGGGGATTATTTTTTCAGTTTCTTGAAAGCTTTTACAGTCTAAATAAATGTATAAAGTTTAGTATCTATCAAAAATTCAGCTAGGTTCCTAAGGTTGTTTATCAATATGTGGTTTATATATTGCATTTAGTTCTTTCAGCTTCGAACCAGCAACAGCGTAAAATCGGGTGATAAATATTGAAACCATTTTCACCACAAAATGGACATAATTCTGGTTGTTCAGAATTCTGTAGCTAGGGGTAGGCAGATGAAATATTTTCGCTTATACCCCTGTTGTCTATTGTATCAAGAGTTTATACCTACCACCTGCTGGAGTGCTGCTTAATCATTTTAAACCAGCTCAATGACTGGTTTTATTGCAGTATTTGAGGCATTTGTCCTGTCATCTTACACCTGCTGGTTGGTTTAGGCTCTATCTAACAATAGCCCCTCCAGTATAGTCAAGTGGGAGAAACAAGTTATGGGCGTGGCCCTCCCCTTTTTATGGTAGCTTCGGCGGATCCAGAGCTACTCAGCTCAGTCTAGTTTCGGCTCTCCTACTGGAAAGGTTACTTAGAACACTGGTGTTGGTATTTTAAGTAAGAGGTGGTTGTGAGTGATTTTGGTGTGGCCAATTAATATTCTTTTGATTGTGACGCTTATGATTTTTTCAAATTTTGAGTTCTGGAAGTGGATGGTTTCAAGTCGATTGGTGTTCTTTTCGAATTGTGAGAGGTTGGATGTGGAGATAAGCCATTCGGTCTTCCATTAGTCCATTAATATTTTCTCCAATGGTTTTGTAGATCGTAGTCTGAGAAAAATTCTTTGTAGTTCAGTGAATTAGTTGCTTCTTTGGCTAGATGATCTACGCCTCTACTGGCTCATTTCGTTTAATCCTTTGTGGCTTGGGATCCAAAAAAACGCATTCTTTTTTGTAGAACGTGGTTGATGTATGATAGGTGTAGGATTTTGTTGAGGACTGGATTATTGTGTTTGTTGTTTTCGATTGCATTAAGTGCACTGAGAGAATCAACGTGTACTAGAAAATAAATTGAGAGATAATGCAAGTTTGATTCCAAAAAGTTCTGCAGTAACCCGACTGACAAATTTGCTGACGATTCGTTAGCGAGACTAGCGAAAATGTAGCTGACTCTCGATTTCTTGTCGAGTAAACGATTTTTAGTTGACGAATCGTTAACTACAGCTGGCGTTTATTTGGGAAAAATCGTTCACGAAACGCTAAGGTTTTCGTGACGGATTCACCAGTGTTATAGTTGGAAATTCGTTAGTTTGAATTTGTTTCAATTGACAAGGAATTGTAAACAAAATTGTAAACTATTTTCGAGAAAGAATAAAAAAAAATCCAAAATACCTTTGTCAAATGCAAATCGATAAATAGCACTGGTAGCTCAATGGTTAGAGAGGTCGCCTATTATGCCGAGGGTCTCGGGTTCGAATCCCCAACGAGACATAAATTTTTCAAATTTTTTTATGAGTAATAAGGTAACAACTAACGAATTTCTAACTAATATTATGACGAATTCGTCGCGAAAACGTTAGCGTTTCGTCAGCGATTTTTCCCAAAAAGACGCCAGCGTTAGTAAGCGATTCGTTAACGTTTTTTTCAATTTTTTTTTTCAAATTTTGTCAGTCGGGAAAATATGAGCAGATTTGGGTTGAGGCATCCAGAGTAGTTGCAGTTGTCAATGATACATGCATAGCCACTTCCGCCCACTTCCGTTTCTGGTTTTGGATGTTTTTGATTTTTTTTTTTTTGATGCAGATCATATGACATCTTTAGAGCCATCATTGAGCCAAAAATGGCCAAATTTCACAAAAAATCACACATTAGGGCCGCTGACATGACACACCATTGGGAAAGTAGCCTAAGGAAGTTGACATATATTCGGAATGGGGGGAGTGTCTGCTACCAGATTGTGAAAAATTTTGTTTTCTCCGTTCAAATTTAAAAAATGGAAAAAAAAGGGATTTTTAGGCTTCAGCTCACTATTGTGCAAGGGCAAAAATTCTAATACGTTTTTTTGGAACTATGTGACCGATACACAATACACATGGAAAGCCAACTGATTTTTCTGGCCCACAAAAAAACACGTCAATTTCTATTTCTAGAGCACTTTTTGCCAGACGTAAAAACTGATATTTTTTAGGGCTCCGGCTCCTGAGAATTGGGGTAAAGGTAAAAAATGAATACCGGTGAAATTTTTTGTCAAAAACTTCCATACTGAGGCCAGTTTAGAATTTTTTAAAACATTTTTTTTCAATTTTTTGATCAATCAGGGTGTGTAACGGTCAGGATAAGTCAGTCCGGTCATTTTTTGTTGTGGGGGAGGGGGTACCGGATACATTTGCTCCAGGCACACAGATGCATAGAAATTTTTTTTTGGCTCAGAAAAATCATGCAAAAAGTCATTCCAAAAGGTCAGGATAAGTCAGTCTTTTTGCTCAACAAATTTTGTTAGACACCCTGTCAAGTAGTCAGCTATTAAGGGTGAGTATATGCCCTCTAAATCTGAATCAGTCAAAATATCACTGGTTCAATTTGTAAAAGTAAATTATTTTTCAGACAACTGATTGATCAGTGATGTTTTTCAACATTCGTAATACTGTAGAATCAGTAAAATATCACCGATTCATTTTGTACATTACAAAATCTACTACTTACTGAATCAGTAAAATTTACTGAAGTTTTGGTAATTTTACAAATTACAACTGATTTAAAAGTTTTTTTTTTTTACTGGATGCGAATCAGTGAAAAATTACTGAAGTTTTGGTAGATTTTTACTGATTCAGAGATGATTTTTTTTTCTCAATGAATGTGTGAAGTTCTACTGATTCGGCAGTAACTCAATGTTGTAGATTTCAATCAGTCATTTTTAACTGCAAATCAGTGAAAATTGACTGAACAACATTTACAGTGGAAAAAATCACCAGTTGAATCCGTTAAATGGAAAAAAATAACTACTGAATCAGTGAAAATTACTGAAATTTTGGTTGTTTTTCAACTGATTCGAAAGTACATAATTTTTTTCTACTGGATAAATCAGTGAAATTATATTTGTTGCAGTGATTTTGGCATTAACATGATTCTGACAATTTCATTCAGTAATTTTCACTTTATTTTGACTTTAAATCAGTGAAAATTAACTGATTCAAATTAAGAGAGTGGGTGTGAGGGTGGATTCAGTGGTTTAAACGCTCAAAAAAATCGTAAAACAATCGTCCTCATTGGTTTCAACCAAATTGAAGCATTTTCTTCAAATTTTTATTAATTTTTAAAACCTCGCCTTCCTCTTAAATTTTTTCCAAATTTGAATGCCGAATGTTTACTTTATGTACGTACTACCCCATTCACAAAACACAAATCCCTCCACTCTCATGAACAACTTGCACTAGTTACACTCAGATTCATCTTGAAACCATTACATTTTTTTAAAATCCTGCCAGACTTCCGCAATAAACTAGAAAGGTTCCCTCAATCCGAGCACGGTGCTTTGGAGTCTTTGAAAATTCTTCTTACCAAGTTCTTCTCGCGAAATTCTTCACCTACAAAAATTCTTCCCATCTCAAAATAATGTTGAAATTGATTCATGAAATTGAAATCGAACAAAAATTCGTAAAACCAAATTACTCACATACCAACGTATATTTTACAGTAACGCAACAAGCACACGATTTTCCTTCAAATATGTACATTTATGTAGGTGAATGCATCACGTCATTTTAATACCTATGCAAATGATAAAATTAATTTTTAACAGATATTATGAACTGTGTTTCTTATTTATTTGAGTATACATATTGGTGCTTTCAGGGGGGGGGGGAGAAGATTTTTCGCAAAGGAAGAATTTTCGTAGGAAAATTTACTTTTAAAAAAAAATTTCGTAGGTGAAGAATTTTGCGAGAAGAATTTTCCTGCTACCGGTGTTTTGATTCTAGACACCTTTGTAGATAATTACTCGAATCCAAAACTCATTCCGACGACCTTGTTTCCGTACATCCAACGTAAAAATAAAATACTCCCATCGCCGTTGTGGAATAAAAAAGGCAGAAAAAAGAACTCGAAACCAGGCAACAAGCAACAACAACGTGAAAACATTTACTTGTTGATAAATTATCTCAATTAGAGAATACACTTTATAAGAATACTGACGTTACGCTTGAAGGGCTCGAAAACGAAACACGCTTTTTAGCGCGCGTACAACACAAAAAAAGAGTCAAAAGTCGGTGATTCGAAAAAAAGGAAATAGCCATTAAGTTGTTTAAATACTCTGCGGGGTATTCGTCTCCGAAAAATATTAGCCTTTACTCTTCGGTGCCTTGTTTTGTTGTACAATATAATGTCTCGTGTTTAATTTTATATATTTTCTGATGAAAAAATTCCTCGTTCTGATTTACAATTAAATTTCACTCGTATTTATATTATACTTGCGTTGGAAAAAAAATATAAGAAAACGTCTCTACGTAAAAAAGAACAATTTCAAGATCAATATACCAACGCAACAAACTACGTTTCGAGGTGTTTTCTTTTTTTAATTTCAAAATTTTTCCAACTAGGGCATCGCGACCATATAAGGAGAACGAATTTCACCCCTCTGCTCCCCGTTTCGTCTTGGTTTTACAGCACAGTTATCAAATCTACATTCGAAGTAATTTCTTGGTGGCGTTGGCGTCTCGTATAACTGAAATGTTTATAACTTTTTTACTCTCTTAATCTGTAAATTTACTTTTAATGTAAATCTCTTCGGGACGAGGACGAGTAGCAGCGTGGCTCGCCCTGCGCCGGTATAACTTACGTTAGACCACGTATATACATTACGTGTATATGTAGTATTTCGAATTCGTACACGCTAAATTCACCACCACCGTGTTGTGGCTGTTGTCTGTTGTGCTACGCTTCGGAATGAATTTGCAGTTTGAATTGCGTTTATCGTTTCACATGTACAATTGTACAGTATACGGTATCTCTCCCTCGTTTACGTATAGTTCGCAGTTCGTACGCAATATATCTTCTTTCACGACAAAAAATTGCGGAAAATTAATTTTTAATCTTTTTATAACTTCAATCGATACATTCCCAATTTTTACTCGTACTTTATACGCCACAGCGTGCTAAACCTCCCGGTTCGAATATTTTTTTACCTCATTTCGCACAAAGCTTTCGTGTGATATTTTAACCATATTAAATGGAAAATCATTTCTGATCTAGAGGCATAATAAGGCGAAGGAAAAAGGGTATTGCAAACGAATAAATTACCGCCACGAATGGCGCGACCCTCTCTATTGGACGAGTTATTTTCATAATAATATGGGTTTTTACTTTTTTAACACGGTTTTCGATTTTTTTTCGAATTTCTTCATAACAGCATTGTATACCTGTGCTTGTTATCGTGTCTGGTATAACTATGGATATAGGAGGTGACAACGTTAGATTCGAGTACCCGATTAAATTCAGGCTGATTTTTTTTTTTTCTTTTGACACGATATCATTGTAAGGTTGCTTGTGCGCAAATTGTTTCGAAGGTTGTTTGTTTTTGGATTTTGAAAAAACGAGGTTCCGTTGCTCGAAATTGGTAATTTTTATAAAAACGTGATTGGCAAACAATCCCCTGCTGCTCGCTCTTCTAAAAAGGTGTTCAGCTGGGCAGCTTGTCATTGGCGGACCTAAAGGACGTAGATTTTCTGAAAAAAAGTTCTCAAAACTTGAACAACATTTCAAAATAAGAAAAACTTACAAAATCTTGCAAAATTGCGATATTTTTTTAAAAACTGAAATATTTTTCCAAAAATTGGTCATTTTTCAAAAACCAGGAAAATGTTCCAGAAGTTGAACAATTTTATAACAATTAGAAATTTTTTGAAAATTGTGCGATTTTTATCCAAAATTTGAACGATTTTCCAAAAATTGAACCATGACCCATGAATATCCATTTCTTTGAAAATGAGTGACGATGAAATTATTTTCGGGCTCTTAACGAATTTTTATTTGATTGGCATAAAATAATGGTATATAGTCCCAGTTATGAAAAGTGATGATCAGCTCCTCCAAAAAGGCGTTAGGAAGGTGGTGGCAGGTCATAAAAGTTGAAAACTTCAAACATTTTTGAAACTACCTGCAGCAAAAAATTGAAAAAAAAATTCATGACGAATTCAGGTTTGTTATGATTCTACTCAAGTCATGTACATAGTACAGTTTTTAGATTTTTAAACTTTTTTGGGGTGGGAGGGAATCAATTTTCAAAAATTTTGAAATCCTTCCCGTTGAGCGCCGGTGATACCCTTCATGTGGTTTATTGCAGACGTGCTACATTAGGTACTTGTGTAGAATCATAATCATAACTTTGAATAGCCATATAATTTTTTTCAATTTTTTGAAATGATTCCAAAAATTTTTCTTAGTTTTCAGCTTTGATGACCTGCTCCCCCCCCCCCCAATAGCTTTCTAGAGGAGCTGATCATGAATTTTTATCACTGGGACGGCCATTCAAGTCAAAATTCGTTGTGGAAATGAAAAACTCCATTGAAATAAAATGTTCAATAAATCCCCAAAACTCAAATTATAAAAAAAATTGGGTGGTTTGTTGAATAGCAGTTTCATTATTGTTTTTGAAGTAAAAAAGTTTGCTTTGAAATTTTTTGTGACTTTTTAGTTACTCTTTACGTTATTTTAAGTCACTAAAGTAACTTTTTTTTGAACAGTTGTACCACGCCACAGTGGATACACAGCTGGATCCGTCAATAATACTCGTCCCATACCCTAATCCAAAAAAAAACATGCAAGTCAATTGGTTTTATTCTTTATTTTAGAAATCACCAAAGTCATAAAAAAGCCGCATAATTGGCAATATGGTGCTGAAAAAGTCTTGCATCTTTCATTAAGTTTTGTTCTAGAATTTATCATCTGAAGTGAAAAAAGTTTCCCTATCTCATTCATTTTTCGTTAATTTTTTTATTTAATGTAGATATTATTGGAATTTTTGAAGAAGTTTGATCAATTTTGCAAAACATTAAGATGAATTGAATTTTTCGCGAGAGTAAATTTTTTAGTTGAGGGGGGGGGCGACGATTTTACAAAATTAAAAAAAAATCCTGTATTTCAATTCGGAGATTTTGTTGGACACTTTGTGATGGAAAATTTTGAGGTTATCGAGTATTTTTCAAAAAAATCAATGCAAAAATATCATAATGAATTTTTGTATGTGGTAACGAAAGAATTTTAATTTGATTTTCATTATTGTAAAATTCTCCAGCTGAACCTGACCATTTCAGAAGGGGAAGGGGCAGCTTACCTTAAATAAAGACACACTCGCACTTTTAATCAGGTAAATTGGGGTTGAGTCAGAAAATTCACAAACACAGCGAATTTCTTGAAAAATTCTGCTACCTGAGTCGAAAAAATTGGAGAAAATTCCATTCAGCTTCAGGTTTTTATTCCCTCGAATAATGATAACTTTGGATGTTTTTTGTTTTCGGATAAGTAATGATTTTAAAATCGAATGCCCTGTAAAATAAGAGGAGGGTAAAATTTTAAAATTGATATTTAAAACTCGCAGTTTGCTCGCAATTTTTTAGGTTTTCATTCAATTATTGAATTTTAATTTTGAACTGAAGCTAAAGCGTTGAATTTTGAAGGAAAAGATTTTCTCAAAATGTTACGCAGAGGAACTTGGGGCATGAAGCACCACCCTAGACCAAATGATCTGCCAAATCCATTTAAATTGGTCAAATTGTCTGATTTTTGCAACAAATTAAAGTTTAAACATTTCCCTTTCATTTCGCTGAAAAAATCCTTCCTTGGTGGATACCTTGACCCTGCAAAATTTTTTGCATTTTTTTTTTCAATTTCTTTACATCTTGCCCCATGGGTGAGGTAAGATGAAAAATGCCATGGAGCAAGATGCATACAATAAAGATAGGTACGATGAAAAATCATGATTTTTTGTCAAATTTACTCAAGTGCATTCGATGTGGATACAACAGATTTAAATATAGAAGTGTAATTTTTGGGAAAATGAGTTCTAAAATCTACGTAATAAAAATTTCAGCTGCCTTAGTTGATTTTCCAATTTTTTTCTGTCAAATTTTCGATATCTTATCTGAAAATTGAAGCAAGAATGTGACAGGTATTCTGGAAAAAATTGCACATGAATTTATTAAAGCATGTTTAGTACCATGTGACTTTTTCAATAAATTCGTAAGTATTTAATAACAATGTTTGCGACATACCTCATTTTCAATTTGCAACTTTTAAAGAAAATATTAGGAAAAGTATCAACCGAATAAATCATTCGATACGTAACTGAATGTAGTTCACAAAAACATATTTTACCTCTATTTTTTTTTTTCGACGAAATTTATGTATTTCACAAAAACCACATTTTGAAAATTTTACGCAACGTTATTAATAACTCTATTCAAACAATCCGTTAGATCTGCAAATTTTTTCTCGTGCCGTCAACAATAATCAAACCACTAAAGTAAGCAGAACAATTTTTTCAATTACATCACAGACAACAATAGGCCGAATTGCATCCTGCCCCCTGGTTCATCATGCCCCATGTTCCTTTACGTATGTTTGAGTTCATCATTTAAAGGGTACCGGCGGTTAAGATAGGCGAATCTGCCCCTGAGCCGAAATTCGAAACTAACCGATGGAATTTGGTTCTTAAGGGTCTGAAAACCACGCGGTAAAAATTTTGGCTCCCAACTCCACTCCTAGCCCCAGTTATTGGACAAAACGTTACTTTTTTCAGCCTTTCCATTAAAAATTTTTACTTCTGCGAGTTCTTCACCAAATTTTTTCAAATTTTCGTGAGGTGTACCCTATACTAAGGCGTATCAGTGGGTGGTTTGAAAAAAAATGTTGATGATTTTTTCAAACCAAAAATTGCGTTTGAAAACTTCAATTTGAGTTTTCTACATGATGTTTCAGAGGTGCAATCTTGAAACGAATATATTTTATGTACCTAGTCTCTATGTACATCATGATATTTTTTTCAGAATTTTTTAGGTGGTGGAACACCTTGAAAAATGCGAAAAATCACTTTTTCACAGCGTTTTTCACTCACAAAATGGTGATTTTTGGCTGAAAAAATTGCGGTTTTCAGACCCTAAGAACCAAATTCCATCGGTTAGTTTCGAATTTCAGCTCGGGGGCAGATTCGCCTATCTTAGCGCCGGTACCCTTTCTAATTTTTTAAATTTCGAAATGGTAGTAAATGGTTCGTTGTATCTACGAATTACGAATTTCTTTTAGATTTTCTCTGCCAAAGAAGGCATGCTTACGATAAAAAAAAATGATAGATTGTAATTTGAATGAAAAAGATTCGGTTTCGAATTTTTTCATTGTATTTTGTGTTTTTTTCTCCACGTTGAAAATATTTTTGAAAGACATCCCCTTCGGAATGGTTTCTGTTGTCGATGAATTATTCGTTAAAATAATCGCTGCGAGAGCTGTCGAAAATGTTTCACGATAGTTACCCTTGCTCTGCTATGCCCTGCTCCTTACCCTTTGCCTAACACGAGAGCTTTAAACGTCCGATGACAATATTGACGAAATTGTGCGCGAATATCGCGTTACAACGTTACGTGGCGTGGTATCAATAAAGACGCGAAGATCGGTGACAATTAAATTTTAGGAATTTAAATTATTTACGGCCGAAGGACGCGCAGATATCGATAATACCGAATACGAAAACGAGCTAATTTCGTACGAATAGCTATACCGATGGTTGGAGGCGAGTTGCTGTATAGATCTAGGTATCCACTCCGTAGGTAATTTGGCAACTAATTCGTCCCATCTGGCGTGGTTTTTCGATAGAATACCGCGATAACGAGGTACCTACGTGAAAGTACACCGCAGAGGAAGAGAAGCACCCTTTTGCTCATTTTTTCGCTTTATTAATACAACTCGTGTGGTATACGAATGAAAATTTCTACATTCACGTCAATCACTCGCCGTACGTAAGTTGAGGGCGATAAAATTCTAACGATGTGGGTGGAATGTTACTTAACGTGTTAGCAGGAGTAGTTCGGGTAAAATGAAGAAAAAATACCGCATTACCGAGCAAATCTTATTGAAATAAGGTTTACAATCCTTTTAGCAAGTTGCCCGTATAATAAGGCCTTTGTAATATAAAAACGCGTTCGAGACTCGATGTTGAAAAGTACGAGTACATAACGTACGCGCTATACGTATCCTCTTATATTTGCGAAAAATTCAACGCCGAAGAACCTGGCTCTGGCGCTGGCGTTAGCGTCGTCGCGCGGCAGCCTCCAGGGAGTATTTTAAAACGTTTAATAGGCTAGATTTTAAGGCCTCGCAAAAGCAGATGCGAAAATTAGCCCGAGTGTGGAGCTTTTATATACAGTAGCGTGCAAATTAAGTAGGACAAGCAATTTTGCGCGTATCAAGTCATAACTTTAAACCCTCGTAACTCCGGCAAAAATGAACGGTTTTGGCTCGTATTGGTCTCATTCGATTTGTTGGACTGTCTACTACAAAATAAGACCAGAACGACCCCGGTAGCTTATTCCAGTCTGAAGTTATTCGCGATTAAGTAAAAAAGGGCGAAAAAATTGGAGGTTCGCGGAAATTCAAATAACTTTGAGCGAAAATAAAATCAAGATTTCGTTTTGGTACGGTTTTGTAGTAGACAGTCTAAGGAATCGAATAAGACCAAAACGAGCCAAAACCGTTCATTTTCATCAGACGGAGAGCGGTTACAACTTTTGGTAATGTATGGACAACGCGTTTACATGTAAATTTACATATAAACGCGTTGTCCATACATTACCAAAAGTTGTAACCGCTCTCCGTCTGATGAAAATGAACGGTTTTGGCTCGTTTTGGTCTCATTCGATTCCTTAGACTATCTACTACAAAACCGTACCAAAACGAAATCTTGATCTTATTTTCGCTCAAATTTATTTGAATTTCCGCGAACCTCCAATTTTTTCGCCCTTTTTTACTTAATCGCGAATAACTTCGGACTGGAATAAGCTACCGGGGTCGTTCTGGTCTTATTTTGTAGTAGACAGTCTAACAAATCGAATGAGACCAATACGAGCCAAAACCGTTCAGTTTTGCCGGAGTTAAGAGGGTTTAAAGTTATGACTTGATACGCACAAAATTGCTTGTCCTACTTAATTTGCACGCTACTGTACGCTATGGAAAAGATATTATTGTACAGTGAAAAAGACCGAAAGAGAAAAGAGATGCCCCTTCTGCCTCCCTGTGCTAGTAGCGTGATACGTCTAATGTCTATACGTGGTACGTACTGCGAAGGGGTAGATGTTTTTATTTGGCTGCTGTTTTGTCACGTTTGTTTTAAAGTTTAAAACGGCGCATCGTGGCGGCCGGTCTTTTCACAATAAGACAATATTTACCGTCGAATGGCACGAGTCGTATAATTATAAAAGCTCGGTGGCGGAGTAATTATAGCGATAAGGAACGTCTAATGTAGAAACCGTAAGCTGCGATTAAAACTTGCCAAATATTCGGCGTCCTGCGTCGATATGTATCGTGATAGCCGGACTCGATTATTGCCCAAAGAAGAGACGTCACTGAAATTTGGCCAAATTTTTGGAAATTTTGTGTCTTAAAGTTACCTATTTTTGTTTTAAAACTTATTGGAAGTCTGGAATTTCATTTTTTTTGATGATGAAGCGGAGGGGGTGAGAGTGAGGTGAAATGGTTTCGATTTTTCTGGATTCGAATGGGATTGATAAATTCACCAGTCTGTGTAAAGAGTTGATCCGTTTTGAGATAATTTTGTAACTCTTAACGAAGGCATCTCAACTGGTCACTTTTTCCATCAAAAGTCACCATAGTCACTTTTTTCATCAAAAGTCACCATAGTCACTTTTTTCATCAAAAGTCACCACAGTAAATCTTTCATCAAAAGTCACCATAGTCACATCTTTCATCAAAAGTCAACATAGTCGCATCTTTCAGCAAGTCACTAAATTAACTTTTTTCATCAAATCAAAAGTCACCTTAATCATTTTTTTCATCAAAACTTACCATAATCACTTTTTTCATCAAAAGTCACATTAATCACTTTTTTCATAAAAGTCACTAAAATCACTTTTTTCATCAAAAGTCGCCAATGTCACTTTTCCCATCAAAAGTCACATCTTTCACCAAGTCACTAAAGTCACAAAAGTCGCCATAGTAACATCTTTCATCAAAAGTCACCATAATCACATCTTTCATCAAAAGTCAACATAGTCAGTCATATCTTTCACCAAGTCACTAAAGTCACGTTTTTCATCAAAAGTCACCTTAATCACTTTTTTCATCACAAGTCACCATAATCACTTTTTTCATCAAAAGTCAAGATAGTCATATCTTTCACCAAGTCACTAAAGTCACGTTTTTCATCAAAAGTCACCTTGATCACTTTTTTCATCACAAGTCACCATAATCACTTTTTTCATCAAAAGTCACCAAAGTCATATCTTTCTCCAAGTCACTAAAGTCACTTTTTTCATCAAAAGTCGCCTTAATCACTTTTTTCATCAAAAGTCACCATAATCACTTTTTTCATCAAAAGTCACCACTGTTACTTTTTTCATCAATAGTCACCAAGTCACTAAAGTCACTTTTTTCATCAAAAGTCGCCATAGTAACATCTTTCATCAAAAGATCAAAAGTCACCATAGTCACTTTTTTTGCATCAAAAGTCGCCATAGTCGCATCTTTCATCAAAAGTCACCATAGTCACCTTTTTAAATCAAAAGTCACCATAGTCACATTTTTCATTAAAAGTCACCATAGTCAATTTTTTCATCAAAAGTCACCAAAGTCACTTAGTGACTTGGTGACTTTTTCCCCCAAGCCGGAAAAAATCACAAAATTGATATTTTTTCTTTTTCATTGAAAAAAAGTGCACTTACATCGTGTTATTTTAGTATTACGATATCCTAGTGATGTAACCTGCTCCACTTTGATTATGAATTTTGCATTTGAAAAAAAATTTCTCCTTGCTCCGCTCAGGCCAAATTTTTACCTCTCTTCACTGATTTTTTTATTCATCATTTTTTGTTGACCGTGATGTACAAAAAAAATTGATATTTAAATACATGTCTTTGTCGATTAACTTATAAATATTTCAAAAAAAATTTCCCTCGCTACGCTCAGTAGAGATTTACACTATTAAAATAAAATCTAATTTTTTTTGGAAACGTACTTTTTAATAAGCTGCGATGAGAAAAGAATGCCATGATACGTTGACCACGATGTTGAATAAAAAGGAAGAGAATGGAGGAGAATTCGAAATTGTAGGTCGCGTTTTGGAAAATCTGAATGAGGAAATAGTGATGAATTTTCAACTTTTGAAAGTTTTTTTTCGCAAAAATGTTTGCCCTCGCTTCGCCTGCGCTCAACAAATTAATTTATGCATATATCTCAAACAAAAGATTGATATTTTATTCCTCATCGATTTGTGTAAAATTCCTGGGTCTCTGAGCTGGAAGGCTTAGCTCCTGATCCCAAGCAATTGTATTCCTATTTTTTGAGACCTAAAAACTATTAGACAAAATATTGAGCTCTATTGGTATTACATACATATTTATTCATCACATCTAAAATCAAATCTTGAAAATTATTTCAGCTGAGTTTAGATTTTATGGGAATTTGAAGGAAAAAGAAAGTTGTATATTAATGTTTCTGTTTTTGAATCCGAATTTTTCAAGAAACCAATGGTAACGGATCCGCAAAACATTGCAGACTCATAACGTATAAATCGAATGTACTTTAATCAATGCTATAAGGACCCATCAATTAAAATTATTCGAAGAAAACACGACAAATAGGTACCTATTTATTTATTTGGATAAATTGGAACATTTTTAATCAAGCAAGAAAAAATTCACCAAAAAACTGGCAAATTTAAAAATTGATGGAATGACTTCTAAAAAACCTAAAAAATTTAAAAAATGTTGAAAAATATGGTTAGAATGAGGTTTTGGAAAAATTGTCAAAAGCATTGAAATTTTATTCAATTTCACATTTAATTTGAAAAAATGTATTACAAGGTTGAAAACCCCCACTTCATTTCGAAAATTCCAATAATTATGTTTCTTTATTAATTCAACAAAAAATCGATACCATTTAGTGATGTTTTGAATTAAGGAGAGAAGGGGGTGAGTCTGCAGCTCTCGCCGGTTCTGATTTGATGACCAAATGTAATGTTTCACTATTGGAAAAAATTTTATATCAATTTGGAGAAGTTTAGACCCATTTAAAACAACCCTGGAGTCTTTTAGATCGCTGCATTGCATAAACCAAAGAATACTAACTTTTACGACTTGAAGTAAGTTGCTTTGGATTGTGTCACAAAATTTTCATTTTGCGATTCGAAGTGAAAAATCATTTTTGGTGATTATTAAAACGTGTAAAGAACCCCATATTGAAATGATAGAATTTTTCCTTGTGGTGTTAGACCTTGGAATTTTTATAATTTTCAGTTTTTGAAAAATTGAAAAAAGAATTAGGCACATACTTATATGGATATTTTTACCCCAAAAAACAAACTTGATCGATTTCTCATTTTTACTCCACATTTTGAAGCTGGCTTAATTTGATCTTGATTTTTCCATAGTAGCCCCCCTCCCTCCCCCCACCATCTCGCTTTATCGAAGGTAATTGAGAAGAAAAGGGATGTACAGTGGACAAAATCTAAAAATGACTCCTCTATCCGAGTACTTTCAGAATTCCATTTCCATTCCTCATCACCTTATTTGACTCCCTTTATCATAGTGCCAAGGGAGAGGAATGGAGAAGTGGTAATCTGGTGAAAGAAAATCTGATCCCTAGTCGAATAAATTTAATGGATATAGATTTACATTTCATTTTCTGCAGAGTGGCAGTTGATTTTTTCTGATTGTTTTGGACTCTTGTATGAACGAAAATAAGAAAGAGTGAAAAAAATCAGAATCCTTTCATAATTTGAAAATTTTCAATTTAGATTTTTACTTAATTTTTAATTTTTTTTTTAGTTTTTTTGAAAAATATTGAAATTATAATGGACATTTTTTTTGAGAAAGTTTTCGAATCTGAAAGTATGGAATTAACTCTTACTCGAGTTTAAATGAAAAATTTAGAAAAATTGTTTTATTTTTTGGTAAACAATTTCCCTGGATTTTCTCCCAAAAAAGTTCTTTTTGAAGATTGTTGCAGATTTCAAAAAAAAAGTATTTCTTTGTTAAGGCTCAAAATAGAGGAGTTACTGATTTTTTTCTGATTTTTCCAAGGTGAAAAGGTCGGTTTTCAGAGAGTTATTCCATTTTGAAGGCTATGAGGTACAAAAAGCTCTAGCCGTTTTGCGAAATTTAATTTTTGAACATTAAAAGTTCTTTGTATTTGCACATTAAAATAATGAGGTAGAAAATTCGACCAAAAATCTCTGAAAAATTTTTTCCTTCCCACGTAAATTTTTAGGATTATATAAATTTTCCTGTTGCGTGATACCAAACAGTACAAAGGTGCGAGGAGGAAAAAAAGTTTTTATCTATGCTATTTCAATTACACTTGAGCTACACTTGCAAATTTTCAAGCAGCAGGGAAAGGAAGGATTCGTACCGCGGTAAATTTCGAATACTAAAAATAATAACTTTCTTATCACCATCAAGAAGAAGGAAAAACATTCGAAGCAGATTGTACGTAAAACGAGCAAAAGAAATTTATAAAATGGTGTTTCGGTATCTTCAAAAATATGCAAACTCAATGTCGTTTTTTCGGTATTAGTAAAAAATACGCAATACATGTAAACAGGAAAAATGAGATGATAAATTCAACTTATGCTCGAATTTACCATACTCTCGTAGTACTACGTAGTACGTAAACGTCAAAAGAACACGCGACTACGACAAATAAATGAAAAAAAAAGGAAGAAAAGAAAAACAAGCGGAAAAACAGTACTGCTTTGAATGTCTGTAAAGTTTAAAGAAAGTCGAATTCGAGTAAATATTGTCGCCTCGTTATAAGTATTATATAAATATATGTGAAAAGGTTAATCTCGTCGGACGCGGGTGTTTTTCACGCAGCCATCAGGTAGCGTCGGTATTTATATAAAAGCAATTGAAAATTCTCATCGTAATTTTTCCAACTGCCTGCGGAGTTAAACGTATATAATTTCGTTACACCGTTACCACGTTAGATTATATTTGTTTCCTCCAAAGGGATTTCTCGATGCTGCGGATGAGATACTGCGGCTCGTAATTAGATTTACCAAGATTAACTTAATTTATGTGCCGATGCTGTTCAGCGTAGGTTTCGGTGGTTGCCAAGTGAGCCGACCAAGAATGGATGGAAATGAAATCTGCGAAGTGGAATAGGAAGTACGAAGTGTCCACGAAAATCTAAAGAAATCTCGTATTCAAAAATGTGAAAAAGAGATGGGGAATGAAGTTTGTTTATTTATTGAAACCTTTGATACGAATCGATAAAGGGTATATTTTTGATAGGTCGAAGGTAGCTAGTGTAGGTATCTAGTTAACTAGTAATCCAACTACGTATTTTGATGTGTATTTGGTTACCATGTCGCAAATAGTGATTTTTTCACTACTTATTGCGTAGGAAGGTGGATAATGGCTGGAAAAAATATCGCAAATATTACAATGAAAATACGGTAATGCGGAAACCTTATTGTCAAGCCCCTTCAATTATTAGGAATACCACCGCAATAAATGACAATGTCTGGCCATTATAATATAAGAGACGTCATCGTCATTTGATGCGGAACTCGCTTCTTGCAAGTGTTTGTCGACGCGAATTTTTCACCGCGAGAATTTATTCATTTGAACCTTTGCGAAGAAATAATACAAACGAGCTGTGTGCTTATTTTGTCGTAAAACGAAATGAGCTTCGCTGAGGTGTGATTTTTCTATCTGTTGTTTAATTTTTGAAAAATTACGTTGAAAGTGTTCGAAGGAGCCCTCTACTTTAGGTTGAATTTTAGTCATTCTAGATTTATTTTGTTCCTTTTCCCCTCCCGTCTAAATTTTGGTAATTTCACATTTTTCCTGCACCACCCTCTAGGCTGAAATTCAGCGATTTCAAATTCGTCGTGTCCACTGCTTTTGACTGAATTTTTGGTAATTTTGAATTTCTCTTGTACTCCTCCCCATGGGCTGAATTTTAGTAATTTCAGATTTCTTCAGTACTAGTATTTCCCCTCCTTCAAGCTGATTTTTGGTTTTATCTAACTTCTTCTTCTGTACTCTCTCAATTAATCAGTGAAAATTATCGAAAATCACTGAGAAACAGTCAGAATTGCAGCCCAAAAGAAAATCAGTGAATTTTTTTTTACTGAAAACAAATCAATGAGAAAAATCACTGGAAAATCAGTGAATATTAGAATATTCACTGAAAGGTCGGTAAAATTTATGAAATTTGCTGAAAAATCGGTGAAAATATTTGAAAAATCAGCAAACAGCTGATTTTTCCTTGCTGCAATTCTAACTATTTATCAGTGACTTTTCACTGAATCAAAATGAGAGAGTACCTCCCTCCAGGTTGAAGTTCTGTTATTTTAGATTCTTCCTGTACTCCTCTTCATACTGAATTTTGGAACTTCAAATTTCTCCTGTGACGCCCTCTCAAACTGAATTTTGGTAATTTTTAAAATTTGTCTATACTTATGTAGCTCCTTAAGAATGAATTTTAGTACCTTCAAATTTTTCTTGTACCCTCCTTTAGTTTGAATTTTAGTTATAATTTCAAATAGTGAAAATGATCGAAAATCACTGGAGAACATCCGAATTGCAGCACAGTAATAATTCAGTAAAACAATTTCACTGAAAGCAAACAGTGAAAAAAATAGTTGGAAAATCCGTGAAAATTCACTAAAAAGTCAGTAAAATGTTTGGAATTTACTGGAAAATCAGTGAAATTCTTTGAAAAATCAGTGAAATTTGCCAAAAATCAGCGAAAATTCGCTGAAAATCAAAAACCTTCACTGATTTTTCCTGTCCTGCAATTCTGACTATTTATCAGTGACATTTCACTGATTCAAAATGAGAGAGTGGAAATTAAAATTTCTCATGTATCTCTTTCCAGCATGAATTTCGGTGATTTTAAATCTCGTTTACTCTCTCAAGTATAAATCAATGAAAATTATCGAAAACCACTGAGAAACAGCCGGAATTGCAGCATAGGAGAACATCAGTGAAATTTTTTTTACTAAAAACAAATCAGTGAGAAAAATCAGTGAATATTCACTGAAAGGTCAGTGAAATTTATGAAATTTGCTGAAAAATCAGTGAATTTTGCTGATTTTTCCTGTGCTCTGACTATTTATCAGTGATTTTCATTGATTCAGAATGAGAGAGTAGGCTAAATGTTGGTAACTAATCCTTTTTACTCACTTTCTACTTCAGCCTGAATTTAAGAAAGGTATTCAACAGTAAAAAAAAAAAAAACTTCTGAATTAATTTCCTAGATTGGTTTTTAAGGGAGCAAACAAATTTAGAAGAAAATTTAAGTAAAATGATGAATAAATTAATAACCACGATAAATCATCATTCAATTCCGACAGAGACGTAGATATCAAAAATAGGGTTATCCGCTCCATCGCTTTCTCAATTTTTTATTAGATTTTGCACCTATTTTCAAAAAATTCTTTAAATCAGAAAATTAATGATTTTTTCATAAAGGAAATCCTCGTTCACTCTCTCATTCATAAATCAGTGAAAATTATCGAAAATCATTGAGAAACAGTCAGAATTACAGCATAGGAGAAAATCAGTGAGAAAACTCACTGGAAAATCAGTGAAAATTCACTGAAAAGTCAGTAAAATTTATAAAATTGGCAGAAAAATTAGTGAAAATCTTTGAAAAATCGGCGAAAATTCACTGAAAATCAGGGATTTCCCCTGATTTTTCCTGTGCTGCAATTCTGACTGTTTATCTGTGACTTTTCACTGATTCAGAATGAGAAAGCAGGTTCTTACAAACGTTTTAAAATGTGCACTTTTTGGTACTTTCTGTGTACATTTTTGGATCTAATAATTTCTTGATGACCAGAAACAATTTTTTTTCAATGATCAAATTTTTTTAATTTTGTATTTTTTGCAATTTTTCTTGCACATATTTACCAACACCCTCTTTTAAGTCACTAGATAGTTGAAGCAATTTCTAACTCGACTTCGGTACTTCCTGCTTGCCCCTCCCCCTCCCTCATATTGACGAGATTATATTTTTAAGCGAAAAAAATTTGATTCGATCGAATCGAAAGATACAAAAATACGGACTTTTCTGAGAAAAATGTTTGTTTTTAGTCAAAAAATTGAAAAAGTTGTATCTTACAAGGGAGCTACCCGAAGTCGGACACGCGGAATGAAAATTTTTTTTCACAGGCTTGTAGAGCATCACCAAACACTTCCACAACCAAAATTTCAGCCCCTAAAGTTGATATAGGGGGGAGCTATGGAGGTTTGAATTTCGAAAAATCGCCTAATACACCGAAAAAGTACAAAAATCTAAATATTTAACTCGCGTTCTTTTGGCATTTAGGAGATGGATTTTATACCAGGAAGGCATCTGAAGATGGGATAGTCACCTATATAGATTTGAGTTTAACATGGGAGGGGGGGGATTTTCACTCATACATTGGTCGTTATTACAATTTTTCTACATCACGCATAAAATGTATGAGTGAAAATCCCTCCCCCCCCCCCAATGTTAAACTCGAATCTAGGTGAATATCCCATCTTCAGATGGCCTTCCTGGTATAAAATCCATCTCCTAAATGTCAAAAGAACGCGAGTTAAATATTTAGATTTTTGTACTTTTTCGGTGTATTAGGCGATTTTTCGAAATTCAAACCTCCATAGCTCCCCCCTATATCAACTTTAGGGGCTGAAATTTTGGTTGTGGAAGTGTTTGGTGATGCTCTACAAGCCTGTAAAAAAATTTTCATTCCGCGTGTCCGACTTCGGGTAGCTCCCTTGTTAGTCGGAAATTTTCGGCTTTTGGGCCTTTCCAGGGATACTAATTTCGTATATTAGTATAATTACTAATGAAGTTCAAAAAAATTATTAATGTTCTTGAAATGTCTCACTTAACCCTGGAAAGGCACAAAAGCCGAAGATTTTCGTCTAAGATACAACTTTTTCAATTTTTTGACTAAAAACAAAAATTTTTCTCAGAAAAGTCAGTACTTTTGTATCTTTTGATTCGATCGAATCAAATTTTGTCGCATAAAAATGTAATCTTGTTAATATGGGGGGAGGGGGAGGGGCAAGCAGGGAGTACCGAAGTCGAGTTATTGAAGGGGCAAAAATTGAAAAATTTCGACTGAAATAAAATTTTTCGTTTCTTCATCTTTAAGTATTATTTTCCCCATTTTTCCGAATCAAAATAAAAATTCTTTAAAAAATCTTCACTTTTGAAAATTTTCTGACTCAACCTTGAAAATTTATCCTACTAAAAATTCAGGTTTACCGTAACTTGGGAGAAGCTGCCCCCTCTGCCCATCCTCGTTCATTTTGGCCTTAGGCTAAATTGAAATACCTAAGTAGGTAAAATACTTTCACACGATTTTTTCATTCATACACTCTAAAATTCAGTATACCTTGGAAATGCAACTTGGATCAGAATCAGAATATTTTAAGTGAAAAAACTCGTGAAATCGTGAAATACTCGTGAAATCGAAGACCTATCAAAAAAATCTCTTCTCGATTAATTTCAGTAAGACGAATTCCCTGTTCGTTTAAAGTCTACGTCAACTGCCAATAATGATAATGAACAATCTTACGAATGAAAAACAGATAGGTATCGTACGGTAATCACGAACCGAAAAACCAATTATTACTATGGCAAGTAGTACATGATAAGCGGATGATACCCCAGAGATGTTGGATCATATCCTTACGCTTTCTCGATACGATATTCGCACAACAGAGCAGCATATCGTACGTATTTAGTATGTACCAATACTCATCGGCACAATTACCTAAACGAGCTTTAATTTTGCTTAATTCTATTGGGAGATTATGAACAAATGAAGTTGCAGAAAACGTGCCTCCGATGGACTCCACGTCCACACTCGACATTTTCTAGCAGCTTAAAAAGGTTTCTTTACAATCAAATAAAAACGATGATCGACGTAATGGAAATATTTTTCAAACGTTTGATTTTGTACCTAGTTGAAAAAAAATCCTACGTAATGGATAAGAATGAAGAAAGAAAAAAAGGGTTCGAAAATCCAGCTTAATAATGACTTGGAAGTCCCAGCCGGGTAGCATTTTCTATACTGTAGAGTTAAACGCAGTCACGACGTGACTATTTATTTAAAACTGACACGCTTTGTGTAATACTTGGCCTTTTACCTGCGGTGCCGCGAACGTCCACGGTACCGTCGTTCCGACTCTTTTGCAATCGACTCCGTTAAACAAACATTTTCGTCTTTATCAGATTATAGAATTTGGTGGGTAATTTTAGACGAGCCTCGGCGACCCTGCAATTGTATTCCAGTCACGTGTTGATTGCACTTCCCACCAAGTGCCTAATACCACAGCACGAAGGTGCTTTTCATTGCTCGACCAAGACCAGTATGCTGCTGTAGGTATACAATGTGTAGATTGTAGTGTACCTTCACACCTACATCGAAAACGAAGTAATTTACCTGTTTGCGGCCGTTTTGTTCCAATCATTTATCAAATTTAACTCGAACATGGAGTGAATAATTAAAAGGCACGATTAGATACAATTAAGAGCATTTTTTCGAACACTTCGCTCGTTCTTTTCACAAAATAAGTGAGTACGTCTTCTTGAGGTATTTTTAAAACGTCTTTTGAAATACTTTGAATAAAATTCCACGTTTCGATGAATTTATTTCACCTCGTGCTTTTGAAAAATTCTAATACTTTACGACCTTGAAAATAGGTACATTTACTTACGTGCTTTCAAATTTTTCTCAATATAGCTAGTTTCGTACGACTTGGTTACGAATTTCTCAAACATTTATCACAATGATTCTTTACGAATAATCCGCCAACGGAAATTACGATTAGTCCAGTCATGATTACCATTTTTTTTGGTAAAAATTAGAAGTTTTTGGTAAAAAGATACAATTTTTGGTAAAAATGATCAATTTTGATAAAAAAATTACTTTAGTCGACATGGAATATGCTGCTTGAGGTTTGATGGATGATTTTCATAGTATTTTTCGCGCTGATCACGAGAAAAATATTGAAAAAATTCCATCACCCAAGGATTTTTTACAATTTGAAGTTTTCGTTTTATGGGTTTTCTATTTTTTTAAATGACTTTTGACACTTCAAGTCGATTTTCTGAGAAAAGGAAGGGTTCTACGAAAAAAATGAATGGAACATAAATTGTAGAGCCTTAAATTTTCTATCTGTAAAGTTAAATTCGTTTTTTTTAGGAGGCTTGACTTTTGAGATATTTTAGCTCAAAGTGCAAAGTTTAAATTTTTTTAGAATTGAAAATATCTCAAAAACTAAGCCTCCTTAAAAAAAAACTAATTGGACTCTACAAGCAGGAAATTTGATGCTTTATAGTTTTTGTTCTATTTATTTTTTTCGTAGAACCGTTTCTTTCCCCAGAAAATCGAGTTTAGGGATCAAAAGTTGTGTCAAAAAGTGTAAAACAAATTTTCAACGAAAAACCTTCCAATTATGAAAAATCCTGGCGTCCTGGAATTTTTTCACCATTTTTCTCGTGTTCAGCGTGAAAAATAATATAATATTTATCCATTAAATTTAAAACAGCATTTTCTTTTTCTTGTTTTAATCACGGTTTTTAGTCTAAAATGTAGCTGATTTTAAAATTTCTCCATCATTCAAGTTTCGCTGGTAGGTGATTCTAATCAATTTTTTAGTGCCGAGTTCGAATATGAAAACAGTTTTTCTTGATTACACCAGGATTTCTTATAATTGGAAGACTTTTTGTTGAAAATTTGTTTTACATTTTTCTATGTAAATTTTGATCTTTAAAGTCGATTTTCTGGGGAAAGAAAGAGTTTTACGAAAAAAATGAATAGAACATAAATTGTAGAACGTCAAATTTTCTACTTGTAAAGTTTAATTAGTTTTGTCTTAGGAGGCTTAGTTTTTGAGATATTTTCAATTTTTTTTTAAAAGTTGATCTTTGCACTTTCAGCTACAATATCTTGAAAGCTAAGCCTCCTAAGAAAAAACTAATTGAACTCTTCAGGTAGGAAA
The DNA here is from genome assembly GCA_033439095.1 of Pseudococcus viburni. NCBI lineage: Eukaryota > Metazoa > Arthropoda > Insecta > Hemiptera > Pseudococcidae > Pseudococcus > Pseudococcus viburni. Next base: position 152,165 of record JAVBJF010000304.1, read on the forward strand.
TTTAACGCACTACAATTTATGTTCTATTCATTTTTTTCGTAGAACCCTTTCTTTTCTCAAAAAATCGACTGGAAGTGTCAAAAGTTATCAAAAAAAAAAAAAAAAAAAAAAAAAAATAGAAAAACCATTAAACGAAAAATTCAAATTGTGAAAAATTCTTGGGTGATGGAATTTTTTCACTGCTTTTTTCGTGATCAGCGCGAAAAATACTATAAAAATCACCCACCAAACCTCAAACAGAATTTCAAACGTTTAAAAATGTCGACCTGTGTTACCTCTTCTGGTTAAAATGATTACTGATCACTTGATCAGTTTTGGTAAAAATTACCACTTCTGGTAAAAATGATCAGTTTTGGTAAGAATTATTTTCGTAACTTCTCAAGTAAGCCTCAAAATCGAAAAATATTTATGAAATTATTTTCTATGTTTAGTTTTCTATTATGCAGGTTCAGCTTTTATCAAAATAACCTTTTTAAACCGAAAAATTGAGAATTATCTTGTGAGATTTAATTTAGGCAGTCACTTTAGAAATTGGGAGAAAATCAAAACTTTGAGAACATGATTTTCTTCGCTCTATCTTTTTGGCTTAAAAAGAAGTTATTTTGATAATTGAATCTGACTAATGGGAAATTGAGTGTAGAAAATGATTCTATCAACATTTTTAGATGTTGAGGTCAACTTGGGAAGATATTATTACAAAAAAAATTTTGACCAGCATTTTCCCTTTTTTTGGGGGTGGATTTTTCAGTATGTTGATTAATATACCATAAGAAACAAAAATTGCAAAAAAAAAACAGGCGAGAATTTTTACCAAGTATAACACTTTTTTTTTTCTAATTTGATAAGTCTAAACTGACTACCTAGGTAGGTAAGTCATAATTTTTGGGATGTCCTAATAATTTGAAGAAGTTCGAGATTATTGAGGAATAACATTCCAGAAAAAGATTGTGGAATACCTAAGGTTTTAAATAAATAATTTTTTCCCATTTTTTACGATTTTTTACGATTTTTTTCAAAAACTTCAATTTTTAAGGCCAGTTGCATGATTTCATCTATCGTTTTGACTAATTTTTTCAATGCTTTAGATATATCTATAATTTTTGATAATTTAAAAGATCTATTAACATTTTTAACCCAGATTCGAATTTAAATATTTTTGACTAATTCAAATGATGATTCGTCAATTTTTGTCATTGGTATTCATTCCTTAAGGGGTTGCATTATTTTGGAACATTTTAATAATGTTTTGAACAATATCAATTATACATATGTACTTGCCAATTTTTTTCTTAACCAAGGAAGCTAAACGATATTTTGTTCTCTTTATCTTTTTCTCTCTCGCTAATCGTTCAAGTGCTCAAGCGCGCGTTTTTTCTCACGATTCGGAAAATTTTCATTACGAACTCGGATAAAAAATGATTCTCGTTGTCATGCTCGGGGCCACCAACCTCAAGCTCGTCGTAAATCATTTTTCTTGTTGTTAAATGTACTATTTCAATACTTCCGAATTCTTTTCCTCAGTATGACAATTTTTGGAATATTTTTATTCCTTGCAAAAAAATATTATACAATGTAATGATAGGTAATGAAAATTCCCAACTGAATTCATCAATTGTAATTTCGTTTCCTAAAATTCTAACGTCCGTAAATCTATTCGCTTCTGTGTGTTTTGGTTTGATGCACTACCAAATGGAAGGAAAAGAGCTCCGATCAACACCTGTATGAATGATTTTCCACGTGTGTTTCAACTTTCCATGAAACTTCAATTAGACTCCTGAAGTTTTAATACAAGAGTAATGAAAAATTGGTTTAAATTTCGGGCTTTTGAAAAATCTCTGCTCCGTCTATGCAGTGTTTGGCCGTCAATATCGTGATGAAGGAGAATTTCCGAAAACGAACGGATACGTAGGACTTTAAACGGTTCATTTCGAGAACTCCGGAGCTGTAATTTTCTTCTATTCTTAACTTTCTCCTTTTTCTGTTTGAACAGCAGAAGCTCTGACTCGAAATACATATAATCGCGAATGATTTAATTTTTTCCTAAAACTTTTTTTTTGTCTGTTTGTCTGCAGCATTTTTGCTTTCAAATGATGTGACATTTGGTATATTTTTGGAAAGAGGTTGTAAGATTGATAGAAAATTCGGCGTAAATAGCCACGAACTGCTCTGGCCTGTGAATTCTTGCTTTTCGTCCCTGACGTTTGCCCTTTTCAAACGCATACAGTAAAATACGTATAAATGGTGCGGCAGCGTAAACTTTTCATGGTGTATTAATTGTTGCCTAACGCAATGTTTTACAGGTAGCGTTGCGGTTTCATACAACTTTATACGTTTTAATCGGGATACGCGAGCGGTTGAGTTTAATACAAAATCTAAGTTTATTAATAATCCACGCCAACTTTGGTTGTAAAATGTTGAAAAATTTACGTACAATGTTACTGTGAGCTGTGTGAGCTGCATTTCACAGACCTTTTATGTATCATACGTTACGTAATTAATTCAGTTTCGGGAACAAAAATATATCCTTTCCGTTTCCTTAAATTTTATTAGGGCTGAAAATAAATCATCTCGAACTCGCAAATTAGGGTAGATCGAAAGAAAAAACATTCTGAATTTTGATGAAAATTGGAGAGGTTGTTTACTTTGAATGGGAAATTTTCCCCAAAAATTTCGAGTCTCTTAGTCCAAAGAAGGGGATAGCTTGGGGACCTCGAAGTGGGTTATTTTCGGAAAAACACGAGTTTTTGGTACAATTGGGTAGTGCCACCGGCTGTTAGCCACGAATAATTCAAAAAAAACTTATTATGCTAAGTAGGCAATGAAAATTTTGTAAACAGAAAATCGCCAAAATATAATTTTTTTGTAATTTTTGAATGATTTTTTTTAATTTGATAACAAAATCAATTTTTGAATTATTTTTATTTGATAAAATGGTATATTTTCACACCTCTGCTCCTGAAAGGTTCGATTTTAGTTTCTACGCCTCCTTGAACCATTGCCCAAGAAATTGGATATCACTTTTTGACCTCTATCAGAAGGTTAAAAAATTACAGATTGTGAATTTGAAGGATTTTTGATTTTTACCAAATTCAAATTGTTCACTCAAACACGTTGAAATTGAACCAGTTTTTTTGATCGCCCAGAAAATTCACAGCAGGGCTGTTGGCTACATTTTTATTTACGCGGTTTTTAGAAAATTTCAGTTGTTAACACTCATACGAAATATTTTCAAAAAATTAGTTGAAATCTAGTTTGATGGCCAAAAAATTTGACTTTTTCAAGAAACTGAATGAACCACTTGAATTTTACTAAAATTACGTAAATCAAAATGCTGTTGGCAACACTGCCGCGAAAATTTTCGAAATTTTCGAAAAATTCCGTCAGAAATTGTTCTAGGTGTCCAAAAGAAAATTTGGTCGATTTTGAAGTGCATGAGTGAGTGATTTGAATTTAGTAAAAATCAAAATTGCCAACTGCACCATTTCAATCCTCTTGTAGAGGGCAAAACGTGGTATTCAATTTTTAAATCAACGGTTCGAGAAGGTGTAGAAACTCGAATCACACTTTTTTGCAGGTGACCAAAATTCTCAGCGGATGGATTTACCCAGAAATGGCAAAAAAATCCTGTTTTTTTCGAAATTGACTCCACTTTGGAGGTCTCTTAGCTACTAGCTCTTGACTAATTTTGACGCAAATGGGATTTAGGCGATCCAAGTACAAAATTTATTCTATTTCGTTGACAGCTTTCAAATTTGAGGTAATTTTGAAGTTGAAAACAATTTTTTTTTAAATTTGAACTTGACTTTTTTTTAAAAATCAAGAATATCATAAAAATTTGAACTCGAAAATTTTTAAAGCTGAAAAAAGTGAGATAGTATGGGTGCCAGATCGCTTTATTGTTTCAACATCGCAAAAGAATGGTTCCAAAATTGAAGGAGGTATAGACCATACGTGTTGCCAAATGAGCATTTTTCTTTGAAATATCAATTTTGTACTATTAACCTTACACGAAATGGCGTAGTAGAAGGGGTCCAATTGAAAATCTAACTTCATATTCATGTTCAGGGGGTTTAATTCATATGAAAACGACACCAATATCATCGACTTCCTTCTACCCCAAAGTAGGGAGTGGGGTGTCCTTGGAGCCTAAATAGGGGCTTAGGATGATTGAAGTTCGTTGGCTATCATTTTCTCCTAATTACAAAATCCCGAATGTAAAATTTCAGAACCATTTCACCAATAACCACATTTTTTCATTGATGCTGCTCTACTATTGTACTCATGTGGAACCATGTTTTTTCTCGTTCAATCCTCAATTTCTCTGATTGTTTCAAATGTAATGGTGAAAGGTTTCATATTTTTGGAATCCCCACAAAATAAGCTTCCTTTTTTACATAAACCATTTTTTAAATTGAACGAATATTGATACAGTAAAACCATTTTGAAATTGAAACATCTATTCTGAAAAAACTTGAATTTTCACAAAACTTGAATTTTCACTTTGGGAACTCCTAACCTGAGGAGATCCCTGATATGGGGTTAATGTTACACAGCATTCGATCCCCAATGCATTTGGTCTATTTTAAGCCTAAAACGAGCCCTCCACCTTAATTTGGTGAAAAGTTATTTACGATCAAAGAATCTGCGTCAGAGGCCAAAATTTCACCACTTTGAGAACCTTTGGAACGAGTTTGCAATTCGATCTCAAAATTCTAATGGCAGTTTTGGGGTGGGGAAGAGGTCCCCTATCGAAGGTACTTAAATCTTAAAAATTTTATATCTTTTGGGAACCATTCTTTTGCGATTTTTGTCAAGTGGCACCCATACTAAGAGTATTGGAATTTGAATAAAAAAATATGAAAGTTACAAAAATTCGAGGGAGAAAATTTTAATTCTTGAGAAATTTTGAACTTGAAAAAATTTTAATAATTTGAAAAAATGATGACAATATAAAATTTTGAGAAACTGAGGAATTTAAGCTTTAAAAATTCAACTTGATAATTTGAGAAAATGGCGTAAAATTTGAAGCTGAGTAGGAAAAATAAAAAAAAATTGAAAATTTAATCCAATAACCAAGTAAAGAAAAAAATGTCATTTTTAAAACTAAAATCCTATCATTATAAATACATGAAAGTGAATGATTCAGTCGAGTATTTTCGAATTTAGTGTCAGAGCCTGAAGCTTATTCATGCAGATTTGATCAGTGATTTTTAAAAGGCAAAAAAAATGATAAAACCACCTGTGAATTTATTATTTTATTTTGACCAACTATTTTATAATAATTTGGATTTTTTGGTAAGCTTATTTATTTCTATTTTTTTCAAACGAAAAACCCACCAAAAAATTCCTATAGTTTTTAAAGCATTTCAGAAAAAGAATGGAAAGGAGGGGGAGAGGAGTAAATTCTAGGAAAATTTGCACGTGGATTTTTGAATAAAACTATCTAATCATTGTACATATACGACAATTTTAATTGTTTTTTACAAGGTTCTTTCAATATCAGTGAACAATTTTTTTTGATACCCCTTCATTTGAGCCACAATATCTAATTTCACTCATTTTGAGTTATTTAAAGTTTAAACTAATAATGATCTATCTATTCTGGGGACTCCAACATGTTGAAAAACATAATATTTATCTCTTCTTTTGAAAATTGCTTCGCCTACAATAGCCCTATTGTTTCCCTATCATTATGACAGTAAAATCCAGCTAAAAATGGTACTTCGCTAAAACATGGAAAAAAATTAAACATTAATCAGCTCGCTAAATACCTTTGACATATCGACAACATGACAAACGAATGTATAAAATAAACCGTATGAAAATTTATAACAGTTCGGAACGGATTGGTATTTTCCTCTAAATCCTTTCAAAATAGCATTCCAACGAAAAAAACCATTGTACACCTACCTCAAAAAAACACATCTCGCTCGTACAATAAACTGCAGTATAAGCCATCTTCATTTTACTATTGTGTTAGAGTTAGAGGTACTCGAGTATACGTACAAACTATACGAAGGTGTAACATCCATTCGACGAGCAAAAGGTATTCGTCGAAAATTATAAACTCGTAACGTTTTATTATAAGCCGTAAGCTTTATTACGTCAAGTGATAAATATATTGAACTGTAGTCGAGTACGCTGACCTCAAATGTTTTCCGAAAATCACCCCTTAAATAGATCTACGTACTCGTATGTAGTTTACTCTAAAATAATGGACGTTCTGGGAGCTCGATGAGCTTACCTCAAGTCCTACGAGATTTTCGACTAAACAAAAAAAAAAAATAGATAAAAAGTAACACGTTGTGCAAATACCCATCTTGAATCGTAAGGCCTATTCCACCTGTTGTTTTTTTTCTTAGGTACTCGAACGAAAATCACATGTTTTCGTAAGAAGAGAAAAACCCGAAGAAAAATCCCAGTTGCATCTTTAACAAAAATACAATAAAAACGAGTTGTCATCGGCAGGACCAAAATAATTATGTATCTTCCCAAGTTTGCATTCGTTTTCTTGAAAACTATATGTAAATGTCATATTCATTCGTTTGTCGTTTCCTCGCGCTTAGCTTAAATATACACGCTTCGTATATTTCGTATCTGCCCCTGCGCCATCCGGCCCTACCTAAGTCCCGATTGTCATTTTTTACACGAGTAGGGCGCCCTAAAATATACCTAGTCGTTATTTTTCCAATGGTCGCGATAAAATAATAATTCACTGATTTGCACCTCGAGTGGAAATTACAGCTTGAGTACCTATCAGCTTTTCAGATTAGCTAAGTAGGTAGCTAGGTACCTACTCAACCTTTTAAAATAATATTTCAAAAGATGAATAACTAAGAAGGGAAGCTTTCAAATGTTTGAACCAAAATTACAAGTAGGTAGTACAAAAGAAACCCGCCCCCCACCATGCAATTTTTTAGCTGCTCGAGTAAATTTTTCGTTTTTTGGCAAATTTTTGATATTTCAATTTTTTTTCAGTGCAAAAAATGTTTGATGATGGGAGATTGAAAATCTTGATATTTTCGTTTACTTAATAAAACCTCGACAGGTTAAATTTCAATCAGGGATACTTATGGCATCAGATTCGTTCTCGATTAAAAACTTAGAAAAAATGGAACCATTTCCCGAAATTGAAAAACTTATTAATAATTACACGACTTCCCAAAAAATATAAAATTTTTCAAAACTTGATCGATGCTCTAAAAATTGAAAGATGTTTCTATTCTGGGATACATTTTTTTTTAAAGGACATTCCCGGATAAGTATAGTGAATCGGCCTCCGGGCCCAACACCAATGCCGCTTAGGTGGTGGGTAGGTACCATCAAGGTACTTTCATTCCCCAAGTTTCAGACCTGTATCGCGAGTGAGTCTTGAGTAATTCACTCATAACTCAAAACCAGTCTCGAATTTTTTTCTCCGGATCTACTCAACTGATTTTTTTGAAACTTGAACCAAATTGTAGGTATATACAAAGGTTTTTTATGAAAAAATTGACAGCTCCCCCCCCCCCCCACCATTTCTCCCTCCTCAGAACACTTGAGTCAAAATTTGAGTGCCCTCCTTACCTATGAAGTCGGCGAGGTACACTTTTCAAAAAATTGTTTTTAGATGTATATTTGACCCAAGAATAACATATATTTTTTTCAAAATTTTATCTCACCGGCACCTTGGTCAAAAATGGCCAAAAGTAGCTTCAACTCGAGGTCAAAAGGCCAATTATGAGAGCAGCAGATGGCCGATGTACAAAATTCAAATTTTGCACTCCGCTTACCGAGGAAACTGAAAAATAGTGGCTAAGAATTGAAACATTAATTGAGGCCCATTTCAGTTGCAGTCGCGCAACACCTCCCCCCCACCCCACCCCATTTTTGGGACCAATGAAACATAAGCAATATTGGTGTCGTTTTCATATGAATCGTCCCTCCTAATCATGAATATGAGGTCAAAAGTTCTTTAAACCCCCCTACAATAATAATTAACCCATTGACCTTTTGAAACTTGAACTGAATTAGTACAAAAAAAGGATTTTAATCGTTGAAATACGAAGAAAAAATATGTGCACGTCAAATTTTGAAAAAAATTACATTACTGAGGAATAAAAAGATCTCATGGCGAAAAATTGTTTGAAGCTATTTTCTGCTGCAATGCCACACCCCCCCCCCCCACCACATTTTCGGATGTAATGATGGATAGGCAATATTGGTGTCGTTTTCATAAGAATCATCCCTCCTGATCATGAATATTAGGTTAAAAGTTGAATTAAAGCCCTCCTTAACTCATTTTGGGGGAGAGTCGAGAAATAATATGCCTATCTTCAATTTTGCGACTCGGATTGGTCAATATTGGGGACTCCGATTGTTTGATTCTTATTAGAGACTTGTTTTAGATGCTAAAACAAATAAATTTCGCTTATATGCCTATTTTTCCTCCCTCCCCCCCCCCCCTTTCCCAGGGTCCACCCCAACATTTCAAACGTGTATTCCGCCAAATCTATGGGTCGTAATGAAAAAAAGTTCAAACAAAAGTTGTTCCTCAACACCTAATGTACATTTTCATTTCTCATCAAAATTCATTTTGGAGCAACTCCTGTCACCCAAATATTTAAATGAAAAGTTTTTTGAGAAAACTTCAAAATCACGTTTTCTTCATTTTCAACAAAATGTTTCGGAGATATATGGGAAAATTTGTGACCACCAAAAGTATAAAAGTATTCAGAATTAAGTTTCCTTTCCAATAAATTGTTTCACAACCATTTTCCTCCATTTTTTGCTGACAGAGTAGACTTCTCCCCCTCCCCCCATATCTCAAAAGTTGGACCTACCAAAAAACTTAGTTCCAAAATGAATTCTGATACCAAGTGAAATTGTACACCGGATATTGAAGAACAAAAATCGTTTAAATTTTTTTTCTAGGGTCTAACTTTTATGATGAGGGGGTGGGGGAGAAGTCCACTTTGGCAGAAAAAATTGAGGAAAATGGTCGTGAAACAGTTCATTGGAAAAGAAATTTAATTCTGAATACTTTTGGTGGTTACAAATTTCCCCCTATCTCCGAAACATTTCGTTGAAAATGAAGAAAACGTGATTTTGAAGTTTCCTCAGAAAACTTTTTATTTCCAAATTCGGGCGACAGGAGTTGCTCCAAAATGAATTTTGATAAGGAATGAAAATGTACATTAGGTGTTGAGAAACAACTTTTGTTTGAACATTTTTTCATTACGACCCAAAGATTAGGCGATACACGCGTTTAAAATGTTGGGTGGACCTTGGGAAAACGGGTGGGGGGAGGAAGAATAGGCATACAAGCGAAATTTATTTGTTTTAGTGTCTAGAACAAGAATCAATCTTGAAATCAATTTTAACAGGAATCTCGCACGGAAGCCTTTTTTTATACAATTGAGACCTGACCATGTATTTATAGAAGAACAGTGACGTGCCGATAGGGGGAGGGGGAGCTTCCCCCTCCCCCCTGAGGAAATTTTTTACTTGTAAGTTGGGAAAATTGAACATTTCAACACATCAGTTGGGAAAATTGGACAGTTGGGATTAATTTTTTTGATGAAAAATAATAAATAAAATAGTTATTTCAAAAGTTGGAAATCAACAAAATTTTCACTTGTTCCAATTCAAAATTGGTAATTTTCCCAACTCGAAAATGGTAAATTTCCCAACTCAAAATTGGTAATTTTCCTAATTCAAAATTGGTAATTTTCACAACTCAAAATTGGTTATTTTTCCAACTCAAAATTGGTCGTTCTCCCAAGTGATGAGTAAAAATGTCAATTGGGACGATTAGTATTTATTTTTTTAATGAAAAATGAATAGGTAACTAAAATGGTTACCTATTTTAACAGTCGGAAATCAACAAAATTTTCACTTTTTAGTTGGGAAAATTAGACATTTCCATTGCAATTTGAAAATTTTCACTCGTCAAACAAAAAAATTTTATATGTAGTTGTACTTGTAATTTAAAAGAGATTTTTTCGCACTTTTCTTCAAAATTATTCCAATTAATTTCATTGTTCTTATTCTCCTTAAAACTTATTTTTGATATTTGAAAATCCAATTTTTCAAAAGCTTCGGCCTCGCTACGCTCGGCCATGATATATTTCTGCTTTAATCATTTCAAAGAAGAAACAATCGATTTTTCATCACAGTTTATGTTTCCAAAACATTATTTTATTGCACATTCAATTTGAGATTTTCTAACATTTTCGTCCTCGCTTCGCTCGGGCCAAATCCATCTCCCTATTCTTTACATTGAAATTACAAAATTTTATTGATGTAAAATTATAATTTTTCTTCGAAACTCCACCCTTTCTTCGCTCAAGGCAAATAAACTATTTCGTATGTTTTTTCAACTACAATGACATTGCTTGTAGGTTTAAAAAAAATAATTTAGAGCACCTAACCAATGAACAATTAATTCAGATTTCTTATCTCAAAAAGGGTCTTATAGTAATGGGTTGAGTTTCAAAAGTTCGCAAAAATGATGAAAACGAGTAAAAAAAATCAAAAAACCTCGCGACTTGGGGAAAAATCAGTACCTACATGTAAATTTTAAGAAATTATCCGGAAAAGTTTGAAAAAAATTGTATTGGTTCGCAAATTTGAATCCCCCCCCCCCCGAATTCTGATATCGGCTATATGTAGTTGGGAATTTTGAGAATTTGAGTTGGGATTTTCACCTCTTCTCACCCCCCCCCCCCCCCCCCCACCTGGAAAATGCCTTCGGTACGTCACTGTAGAAGAATGAATTTGAACGAGGATTAAAGAAAATCTCCCCAGTGGCATTAGAGAGTATAACGATATTTGAAAAGTTTTCAAGTATGAATAACGGATAAGTAATTAAATGTTAAAATTTTTCGTTGTTCTCTCGTGTATACATATATGAATGAATTCATACAAAATCAACACGGAACTGGAATTCGAGTAGGTATAATATAAAGGTACAGATACCTGAACTCAGAGTCTCAGATTTTCTTACTCATATATCCTTCTTTCCATACCTTGGAGCACTCGTAAAGAGCAATAGAGTTATGAAAGGTACAATAGGTTATCGAATAATGCCCAACGTTCCGTATCGTGACCAGTAGGAAATTCGCTTTGATAACGACATAACCCTTCGAGTACATGGCCAATTCGCTCAGGGATTGACATAATGGTATAGCTTTTTGACTTTTGACTTAATAATACATACGACGAAACAATAAAGTCTGCGTCTATTCGAAACCCCGGAGCTTTGACACGTTAAAAAATTTCCAATTTTATTAAAGTTGCCATACTAAAAAAAGATATTACAGGCGCATTTATCACACACCATTTCGTATATACTGGCGAGATGTGCGGTGCATCAAATGCCAATACAGCGCCACTTACAACCGCAGAGAGGGCACAGCGCGGCGTATGTTTTTATTATAAGTAAATCTTCTTTCCGTAGGTATATAAAATCTGCCAGCAATGTTACACGTCTATACGATATTACGATTATATTGAGAGCTTGTTGAGTCTTTGAACGCGTAATCTAAAAAGTAAATATTTTTTCTCGCCGAACCTCGACTCGTCTGCCATATTTACTCCGGCGTACTTATTGTGTCCGTCGGTCGCGTCGTCGTGCATAACACATTGCACATACTCACACACCCCCTCATTGTGCAAAAATTCGGCATTACGAAATTTTCATTTTATTATCCATTATCAAAATTATGTCGTAACAAAATGTACTCCACGAATATGGTAATTTTAAACCGACTCGAGAACACGAGTTTAAAACGTTTTCAAACGTAAAACGACGACTAGGCTGTACGTAGGATGGTGAAAAGTTCAAAGTTTATTCGAATTTTTATTTTTCGCCACAAAATAAGATAATTACCTAACGAACTTTCACACATGTAAAATCTAGCGCCGAGCGAGCTAAATTATCCGAATAAAGTTACCAACGATATCGTTAGCTCGCACGAAGTAATTTTCAAAAAGGCGATTTTTATCCGTGCTGTAGGGTCGATCGAAAAATAAAAACAACCGTGGATTTTGACGAAAATTGGAGAGGCCGTTTACTTCGAGTGAGAGACCTCCCCAAAAAATCGAGCCTCCTAGCCTTTAGGAGACTGGGTACTGAATAATTTTAATGCAAATTGGATTTCGACGATCCAAATCCAAATTTATTCAAAGTTCAACTATTCCAACGCTAATTTTTTTTAATTTCTTTGATTCTAAACTTTTTTCAAAGCTGTATCCAATTTCAAAATTTTCCCATCATTAAAATTTTTTAATTTTAATTTTCTCGAATTTATCGTTTTTCTGATTCCCAAGTTGAAAATTTTTCAACTCTAAATTTGTTTAATTTCTTCAATTCTTTTTTGTTTGAAATTATATCAAATTTTGGAAATTTCGCAACCGCAAAATTTTTTTGAACTTCAATTTTCTCAATATATTTTTCCAATTTTTATTTTTTCAAATTTCTTCCAGTTATTGATTTGGAAATTTTTTTAAAAAATATGAAGTTGGAAAATTTGTTTTTAAAATTCAAAGCTGAAAAATTCATATGATTGAAAAAAAATTGAAGAAAAATTTTAGAGTTGAAGAAATTGAAATTGGAAAAAATTTTAATAGGAACTAAAATTTTTCCAATTTTTTCCTACTGCAAATTTTCTCAACTTTTTTCCAACTTTGATTGTTTTAAATTTTTTTCAACTCATTTTTTTTAAATTTCCTCTAACCCAAAATTTTTTTCCAATTTCTTTCAAAACTTTTCCTTAATTTTTTCAGTATTGAAATTTGAAAAATTTAAACTTGGTGTTTTCTTTATTCCTTCCAACATTCAACTCGATTGGAAAAATTGTTTAAAAATATAAAATTTTGATTTAAAAAAAAAAGAATTTAACAAAGGGTATGGCTGCATAAGGGGTGAATTTGGCCCCATGCCAGGCGCGTTTGGGCTCCTAAACACCTCAAGTGATGTATATTGACTGGAAAAAAATGTTCACCAAATTTTGGACCCCTACTCCCCCCCCCCCCCATCAGAGTTATGGCCATTTCATTGCATCATTTTCAATCATTTTTAATTTCAACGGAAGTGAAGGAAATTTTTTGTTTTCTGGCACAATGTTACATCTCGTAGAGGTGTATTTATAATAATTTTTTCAACAATTTTGGTGCACTCCTTCACGTTTTTTCGGCTATTTGAAGTTTTCAATCGTAAAAAATAACACATAAGCGAAGAGCAACCACCCTGAAAAAATAACTAAAATATACGTTTTTTTCATGTAGAATTTAGCTGTGTACTTGGTTTTGGTCATTTCTTTGAATTAACCCGTCGACTCCACACTTAAAAAAAAGTTGTTTTACAATTGATTTTCTAGCTCTGAACCAAAGGTTGGTACTGCAATATAACTTCTAGGGGGTGTACATAAATGTTCAACCTTTCATTTCATCCGGTGCACAGATTGCCTACTTCACCATTTGAAGGGGCAGAATTTTTCGAAAAAAACTTGCATTTTTCGTATTTATTGATAATTTTTTCGTACTGAATCAAAAGTGGAGGGGATGAAACTGCCACCCGCCAGATACTTGTGTATCCATGCCCTACTGGTTCCTGCACAACAATTTTCCTGTCCTTTTGATTTAAGGGACAAAAAAAATTAGAATTCGTACCAGTCCAGATTTTTTTCATAAATGCCTGCCCCTTCAAATAAAAAAATAGGCAATTTGCTCAACAGCGGAAATGATCGGCAGGGTGAGCACGCATAGGTACCAAGAGGCGTTACCACCCGAACACTCGTTCCTGCCGACGCACAGTGGGCCACAGAACCCCCGAAAACGGGCGTAATTCAGTATACCATGGTACTGTTGAGAAAATAGTCTCACCTTACGTTTTCGGGGTCGTAGAATCCGAATCTGAAAAAATTTTTTGAGTAGGAGTGAAGGGGTGGGCGTGGGGAGGGGGAAAATCAAATATCACTTAAGAAAATTGAAAATTGAAAATTTTCCAGGCTTTACCCCCTCCCCATCCTAATCTTTCATCCATAGGGGGAAAATGTTGCCAAATTCGTATTCTATGCTATCGAAAACATAGATTTAGGCACATAACTCAAATAAATTGCAGAATGAAAATTTATTTTTAAAAAATCGTGTCAACGATTTTAACCAAAATTGCTAGTTTTTCGAAAGAAAAATGAGCCTGGTGAGGACAGTCGGGCTCAGAAGGCAAAAATCGAAATATTCCGTGATAAACCATACCTAAATATAACTTCAGGCCCAGGAGAGAACGCGGGACACGGCGGGACGCATACACTTTCATATCAATAAAGACATACATTTCACTTCAAAACTGGTATAGTTTATAGGCTCAATAAGTTATCAAATAATCATGATGAGTAAAAACTGACCACAGGAGGTGAAAGTACTGACTTTGACGAGTCTATTCCATATTTTGAATTTTAAAAAATAATAAAACCTACACGAGCTACGCGCGTTTGAAAATCACCCTTATAAACTGGAAAAAAGTGGCATACTGGATATTTGGAGTTTCGCACTGCGGTACGGACGTTGGGTAAGGTGTCCGGCCAATCCGATACCCGCTTTTTACACATCACTTTGTATACAATACCATACTGTATTTGTAAAGTTCATCCGAAAACTTTTTTTTTTTCAATTTCGCCCGTTTTTGGGGGGTCTGTGGCCCAGTGTGGCAACGCACGAAAAAAACCGGTGTGTGACATTTGTCACATGTGTGGAGGCGGCGGGTTAAGGGCCGAAAATTGCAAAAAACTGAACAGAAATGTAGTCATTTTAGCAGATTTTTCAAATTTTGAGCGTTTTATGCAGAAAGAAATGACTAAATGAAAAAAACAATCCCATATTCGTGTTCAGCAGGTCAAAATACCCCGATAAACACCCTTTTCGCGATAGATTTGTTCAAAGTTTCAAACTTAGGCATGGGCTGATAGACCTAGTAGTCTAAATCCAAAAAAGGGGGGAGTTTCAAAATTCACTTTTTTCACTGATTTTTCATGGCGAAAAAAGTGAATTTCAAGGCTTCGAGTAAAACGATCACGAAAAGAGTGTTTATCGGGGTATTTTAACTTGCTGAACACGAATATGGGATTGTTTTTTTCATTTAGTCATTTCTTTCTGCATAAAACGCTCAAAATTTGAAAAATCTACTAAAATGACTACATTTCTGTACAGTTTTTTTGCAATTTTCGGCCCTTAGTTCAAAGAAATGGCCAAAACCAAGTGCACAGCAAAATTCTACATGAAAAAACGTATGTTTTAGTTATTTTTTCAGGGTGGTTGCTCTTCGCTTATGTATTATTTTTTACGCTTGAAAACTTCAAATAGCCGAAAAAACGTGAAGGAGTACACCAAAATTGTTGAAAAAATTATCATAAATACACCTCTACGAGATGTAACATTATGCCAGAAAACAAAAAATTTCCTTCACTTCCGTTGAAATTAAAAATGATTGAAAATAATGCAATGAAATGGCCATAACTCTGATGGGGAGGGGGGGAGGGGTCCAAAATTTTGTGAACATTTTTTTCCAGTCAGTATACACCATTTGTGATGTTTAGGAGCCCAAACGCGCCTGGCATGGGGCCAAATTCACCCCTTATCCAGCCATACCCTTTTGAAAAAATTGAGGTTTGAACTGTTGGAAAAATTTTAATATTGAATACAATTTTTAAAAAATTTATTGAAAAAATTTGTGCTTGGATCGTTGAAATCCCATTAACATCAAAATTATTTAAGAGTTGGTAAAAATATACCAACCAATTTTGGAACTACCGATGTAAATTTTTGAAATTACCCAAACAACCTGGAATTACCCCTTAAAATAACCCCTGCTTGTTGCCGTTGCCCGAAATATATTTTGGTATTCTCGACGTTATAGAAAGTCTATTTGCATTTAAAAACAAAGCCCCCTCCCCCCCGGAAAAAACTTCCTTCGATGCGCGGATAGCTAGTTTATAAAATGAACTCGCGTATAATTTGATTTTAATTTTACTTGAATATGAGTTTAATTTCGCGACTGCGAAATGATAATGATGCTACGCCAGAGTAGCAGCGGTTTTAATTTATATTTCGTTGTATATCGAATTTTCAAAAACGGTTGACATTTTTTTATGGTAATTTACATTACTATGTTAATTTCTCCATTATTTTAAATGCTACAATTAAACAGATTGTTGAGCTCGGATTTTCCGTCGTTCGCTGTTTTTCACTTTTCGAGACGAAATGAGACTAGACGTAGACGATATTAAACGAGCGAACGACAATTGTCGAGCAATGTAATCGGATAATTCCCCTCGACCATTATTACACGCCAGGTGAAATTTCTTTTCGAAAATTCAACCCCAAAATTACGCTGATGAGAAAAAGTCGAACCTCGAAGGATTCTCAAAGCGGTCATAAATTTCGCCAAATTGTTAATTTAGATTTTCTTAATTTTTTTGCAAAAGTGAGGGAAAAATAATAAATAATAATTATCGTCGTAATAAGTAAACCGTTTTATTAATTTGTATCGTGCTTTTTTTCTGCTCCGCCTCGTCGCGATTTTAAAACGAAGTAAAAACTCCATGAAATAGACTATTTTAAGGCAATTATCACAGCGTGACTGCATTTTTCTTGTTTTATGCGAAGACCGCGGCCGTACAGTTAGCGCCCAACGAGAATCTTAAGAATGGAAAAAAATAAGAAGGAAAAAATGTGGGCAACCGAGGTGGGCTGAGATTAGTTCTATTTTTTGCACAAAGTTGAAAACACGATACTAAAAAAGTTCTCACCTACGCAATCTTCAAAGAACGTGGGCGAGGTGAAAATTTTAGGTTTCCAAATTTGACCCTAGAGCTTCTGCATTTCGATTAAAATTTGAAAAAATTTGAAAAACTCAATTAAAACGACGTTTTACCAGTAAAGAGAAAAATTTTTGAAAAAATGTCCGCTTCAGTGATTTTATTTCTATTTTTGCTGCGATTCTTGGTTCACGGTCATTTTCACAAAACCAAATTCCCGAATAGAATATTACCCGAAAACCATCCTCGCGAATGTCTTTTCCCGAGGTAAAAATCCCGAATAGAATCTCCAAATGGCCAACTCTCCGAGTAATGTAGGTATTTCACGCAGTGGCGTAGCCAAGGGGGGGCGACTGGGGCGATCGCCCCCCATGGCCTTTTTTAAAAAAATTTGAACATTACAAATTCAATTTTTTCAAAGCTTCGCTCGGGCATGAACAAAATCATAATTATATCAACTAATTGAGGCAATATTGCAAAAAAATGCTCCCTTTAAACCCCTTCCCCTAAAACCTTCTAGTTATCCAAGTCTTCATACCCTCTTTGTACCCTTCTGAAATATAAGCTTCCAATGCCACTGCATAAATTTGTCATTATTTTTGGTTTTCAAGGTCAAAATAATTGGCATGGAAGTTGTTTGCTCCAAAATTTAAGTATTTTTCTGCACCTTTTACCTAAATATTTATGAAAATGATTCCAAATTTAAAGAAATTTTGTGGCGAGGGAGGGAGGGAGGGCTAAACTTGAAATTTTTTTAAAATTTACTTAAAATTTCTCAAAAAATTTTGAAAGCTCTGCCCCCCCCCATGAGACTGGCTACGCCACTGAAAATATGAAGTGAAAAAATACTTACTATGTTTCAAAACAACCACAGAAAATTTGAAATAAAATCTCGTTCTTGCCCCCCCCCCCTTGACAAAATCCTGGCTACGCCACTGATTTCACGTAAAAAGAGGAAAGGGAGGAAAGGAGATTGAAACTGAAAATTTCACATTTTTCTCACTCAAATTCAATATTTTACATTCTTTTTGCAACCAAACAAATGTATACCTTCAAAGAATTCAAAAAACAAAGTTGGTATTTTCGTGAGGAGGGGAAAAAAGAGAAATCAAAATCGAAAATATTTCGAATCGTATGGGATTTTTTATGATTTTTCGGATTAAAAATTCAAAAAATTTTTTGAGTTCATATTTTTTTCTACTCTGAAAGTTTTCCAAGTTCAATTTTTTTTCTGAACCGCATATTTTTCCAAATTTGAATTTTCTTAAAAAATTTTCCAGCTCGACTATAGACGTCAAAGGAAACTGATAATTCAACAATTGAATTATTATACATTTTCGTTTAACTTTTTTTAACCCTAAATTTTTTTAACTTCTTTCAATTTTATTATTTTTTCAATTTCATATTGGGAAATTGGCATGAACGTTCCGGCTCCGCACGACGGGGGGATGTCAGTTTTTATTTTTTTTGCCAATGTTGCACCAACTCAACTCATTGAAACTTTTGTGGTATAATCAACACTAAATAACACATTTTCTTCAAGAAAATGGCGACTGTACCTCTGAAACTGCTTTTCAAAACGGTCACTCAAAGTTTTTAAAAACCCCATAACTCGACGAAAAATGGTTCCAAAATTTTGAAAAAATTTTCAAGAGTTTCTTTGACCCTCCCTAGATTCAATTTGAAAATAACACGAAACTTTTATCTACATTTGGCGAAAAACGAAAATATAAAGTTTGAAAAACACATTTTGGCCCCTCCCCCGAAAATATTTACTCTGGGGGTCCAAAATTTTGGTTAGAATTTTTTCTCATCATGACTCAACTTGTGGGGTAGGTTTCATCAAAATCCCTTTCGAGGGCCAAAACACCATACTTATCCTGCTATACCCTTTTCAAGTGGAAATATTCTAGAGTTTAAAAAAATAGAAGGAAGCAAAGTTGGAAAAAATTTTTAATATTAAAATTTTTTCAACGGTAAAATTCTTGCAATTAAAATTTTTTCAAAACGTTTCCAACTTTCATTTTTTTAAATTTCTTCCAATTCAAAATTTTTTTTCAATAATTTCGAAATTTTTCCAAACGAATTTTTTACAAAATTACGCCATGGTCATGAACAAAATCATAATTAGGTACGTACATTCCAATGCCACTGAATGGTCTTCAATTGATTCTACAATAATTTTTCCTTTTCTAACAGATTAATTTTCAGGAAAAATTGCCTTCCCAATTTTTTTTTCAAAATCAAAGGTTCAGGCATGCCACAGAGTCACCTTTTTTAGTGACTTGTCCCCTATTTTCAGGATTGGTCACTAAAAGTCCCTTTTTTGGCCAAAAGTCACTATTAGTCCGTTTTTTCACTTTAAAGTCACTTTTTTCATTCAAACGGTCTTCCGTACTTGCATAAAATTAAAAAAAATACTAGTTTATTTTTTAGAACTCGTAATTTTTAGATGCAGAATATTACGATTTTTTTCAGTAAAAACTCATTTTAGACGGAAGTTATGTTAATTATAAATGTATTATTATAAAAAAAGTTTATTCTTTTTTTCAGGTATTTGAAGCATATTTTTAAACTCGTAGCTTCAAGTAAAGATTTATTAAGGGTAAAATGCCCTAATCTCGACTGCTTCGGTGCTTCCTAATTTCGACCATCGGTCGATTTCGGTCGCTATAGACGCAATCTACCGGGAAAAAAATTTTCATGCTCCTTTTTCACAGATAAACAATTTGAGACCAAAATGACAACCCTACAGGCAAAACTAGCGGAGAAAATTGAAAAAAACGAAATAGCATAGTAATACAGCCATTTTAGGTTTTGACCACAAAAAAATTAGCAGAAAGGGGAAGTTTCGTAGTAGGGTATGTATTTTAAGATTCCTGAACTTCCCTAAAATTGGTACATGATTTAGTCCTCCTTTTGGGGAGTAAGGGAGTTCAAATTTTGTTTTTTCGTCGATAACTTTCGAAATTACGCACTAATGAAAAAATAGTTGAAACAAAAGTTGTAGAGCATTAAAAAACGAACAATTTTGTTATTTACCATTTTCTCTCAGGATGTCATGGAGAGGAGCTAGGGCCTTCAGAAAAAAATCATTTTTGAAAATTTTCCATTACCTCAAATAATTACCAATAATCGGGTTAATCGAGTTTTAGGAACTGTTTTTTTTTACATCCTATTACTAAGTAGAATAAGAAAAATGTACAACCGACCCCCTCATCTCAAATTGGGGGGAGGGGGGCTGGTGATCGAAATTAGGAACCCAAAATTTCGACAATCAATTTTTGAGTTCCCTCAGAAAAAAAATCACAAAAAATGATCGTATCAGCTCAGAATTTTAGGGGATGGTGGAGGAAGGATCAATGTATTTTTTAAGGCATTTCTGACGCTTTTACCTCCATAAGTCTTTGATTGGTGGAAGTTTGAAAAAAAGTGGTCGAAATATGGCACCCTTACCCTTGATGAAAAAAATTTTCAGAAAAAAAAGTATTTTCAGCACTATTGCAGAGAGAAATACAGTTTGAGTTATGAATTTATTTATTTTTTTTTTTTTGGGGGGGGGGGGGTGTATTTATTTATGAAAAAAAAAATGAAAAATTGGTCACTTTTTTCGAAAAATAGGTCACTTTTTGCCTCTTAAAAAGTCACTAAAGTCACTATTTTCCCCCAAAATCTGTGTGGCATGCCTTAAGGTTAAATCCCTGTAATTCCAAAATTTCCTTAGAATAATCCCTGGCAACAAGTCTCGTAATATTCCATCAGCTTACAATTTTATTCCGGTCAATGCCTTCGCCACGCCGCGCCGCGCCGCGCCGCGATCATTCGTTTTCACCTTCACCAGATGTAAGATATTTCGGAAATCTATCGTGGAAGGGTTGAAAATCGAAGGCGTAATAAGGGGTCGAATGATTTCTTTAATTGACAGTTGGAAATTTTCCACACGCCTACACCTTTTTCACGTGTTATGTTAACGCAGTTACCGTTTATTGTCGGAAATCGACTGATTGGAAATGATTTATTTTACAGATTATGTTGAAATTCAGATTATTCGGATTGTTAATGGTTGTTACATTCACATCAGCTCAAGACGGCGTTGTAGGCAGAAGAGTGCCAAGTTTTATCGGTACCAGAGGTAAAAAAAGTCAAATAGATTACGAAAAAGAAGTACCAGGCTTCGATTTCGTCGATGCGTCCAGTAAGCTCATAGATAACCCAGACGAATTACGATATAATCCCGATAAAAGAACCAGACTCGGATTTCAAGGCACCAGAGGCAAAAAAATGTACTCGGATTTTCCGTACAAAAAAAATGTCGGTTTTATGGGTAAGAGGCGCAGTTCGCAGAAGCCCAGATTAATTTCATATTATACGACTGAGTGTTTTTCTTTTTTTTTTCAGGTACCAGAGGGAAAAAAGACGATATGTATTCGTACCCAAAAATGGACGATCTAGAAGCATACTGGCTCTTAAGGAATGAATTAGCGAAAAGAAAATTTTACGGAATGAGAGGCAAAAAGTTACCGTATTCGTTTAACGTGATGGGTGTGAGGGGTAAGAAAGGTCCATCGTCAACCGCGTTTATCGGCATGAGAGGTAAAAAAGACGATACCGTTTCATTGGCAAAAGAAGATTACAATTCGGCCGAGAATCTAGCTGCTCTTATTTATTTATTGACCACTGATAAAGATTATATGAAACATCATTCCGGTGAAGATTTGGATTTCGAAATATCAGGTATGTGTGCTGGATATGGATGTGGACTGGGTACCAGAGCAGTCTCGGTCGAATAGTGAAATGTCATTTTGAATGGAAATTTATACCCGAGTCATGTCATTCCAATCCTCATTGAAATCCTATATGTTATTTTGGAAAAAATTGATTAAGATGACGAGACGTGGTATTGATCCAAAAAAAAGTGGAAAAGTAAGAAGAGAGGAGAATATTCGTGAGAATTTTTTTCATCTCTGATTCGTTTCCATTTTTGGAAAAATATAGGTCTGAACCTGGAAAAAAATTCTTGAGAAGCTTGAATTTAACATTATTTGTGTAGAATGACTTCTTAAAGAACATACTAAAACTTGCACCCTGCAACCCCCCCCCCCCCCCCGGTAATAACCACCCTCAAAACCAATTTTTCGCGTTTTTCATCGAAATAAAAGCTTTAATTGAAAAATGTCAAGAGTATAAGTTTTTTCTACATTAAATTTATTGTACAAATGTTGTGAAAAATTTTCATTTTTCAACCATTTTGGAGGGGTTGAAAATCGAGAATTTTTCGAAATTCACAATTTCTTTCATTTTACGAGGAAGTTTCAGAATGAAAATAATAAGAAGCAAAATTATTTTCACATCGAATTTTCAAAAGAAGACACCCCTTAGTTGTAGAGGCCTGCGCCACCGGGCCGCACCGTCGTCGATGCCGATTTTTTCAAAATTTTTGAGCCGCCGCCGTTTAAGCGCTCAGCTTAGCTGGCTTAGCCGATCACCACTTTGCTTTTTGTCTGTCATCTGTGGATCTGTGTGACCAAGATTTGATGAAAAGTGAAATGTGAAATTTTATAGTCAATGTAGGACTTTTTAGTTTTACTTAAACTTCAAAGTTCAGCTGAAAGCAAAAGAAATAGATGTAGAAATTTCGATTTTCGGAATTCAATTCGAGTTGAAAATTTTGAGAAAATTACCCTTCTCCTCGTCCGCGAGTAAAATTTTTCAATTTCATCACGTAGTGTGTAGTCTAAATCTACATTTTTGACCCCCTAAATTCGTTTTCGGGATTTTTTTGACCTTGAAGTCATTATTTTGAAAAGGTAGGTCCAAAATTGAAAATTATTCGATGATATCAAATGAAGTATCGAAATTCTTGTTTTTTGACCTCAACGAGAATCAGTTTTTAATATCGTTGAAAAAAACAAACCGTCGCGCTAATGCTAAAACCAGCTAAGTGCCAAATTGTTTTTTTCTACAGGAAAGCCAAAAAAACGTAACAATATTTGCATTGCGCTTATGGACTTTGCAAATTTCAATCTCATTTTTTTTAGGTTTAAATTAATTAATTTACGTTTTTTTTTTAAATCGATGCAGCTTGATACAAAGAGCCCAAAATTGTAAAAACCTCAATTTTGAAAAAAATGTCACTTAGCTGGTTTTAGCATTAGCGCGACGAAACACAAATAAAAACAAAACCAAAACCAGAAAAGCCTCTGCCTCAATAATTTTAAATTCTGAAAAATTAAAAATTTGACCTTCAAGGTGCAGATTTTTTTCATCCTTGGGATTTGGAATCAATATCTTCTACCTTTGAGTGATTTTGGACTAAATGCTTGAAAGAGGTGCCTGTATGGCTGCATTGTCGAAAGAGTGACGAGAGAGTGGCACAAAAATTCAAACTTTTTATAATTCTAAAAATTAATTCAAGGGTCCTAGGGTTCAAAAAATTAAAATTTTGATACCTGTCACTTGATGAAAGAAATTGAAAGAAAATCAGTCTCTCTCCCCCCTCCCCCTCCATTGTTTATTTTTGATTTTTGAGGTTGGGTTCAAAACTCCATTTTGGTGGCCTATTTCATCTATTAAAACACAATTTTCCAAAATTCGTAACTGCGTTCTAAATCATATTTTTTGGCAGAAAATTATTTTTTTTTCAAGAAAATTGTCATTCAAAAAATAAGGATTTGAACTCCAAGTTGCGAAATTGGGAAAATTCAGTCAAAGGGTTTCTGACTCTGATTACCCAGTCGTTTCGGACGCGCCTCAAGTCGACTTACCGGCCAGCCCTGGTGAAAAAATCTGTCCAGCCGCCGACGATTCAAACGCCATGGGCGCAGGCCTCTACGTCAGTTATCGCCAGTGGGCAAGGGTGGTGCAAGAGACAGGCCAATATGTACCATTTTTATGGGCTTTTCTCCAGCCCTGTAAAAGTCCAAGATTTTCTGGAGGCTCGAAACCAATTCCAATCAATTCGGAAGATCAAAAATAGGATATATACCAAATTTCAGCTTTTTTCGATGATCAGATCAAATTTTAATGATTTACAAGAAGATAAGATGACTTTGAAATTTCAAAAATTCGCCTAAATTCGAGAAATGCACTTCAGCACTTGAAATTTTGGAAATAAAGTTATTTTATAATGCACTTTCAATTTATTTCTGTTTCGCTTCAAAATTTTACTTTTAGTTGGTCCCCCTTGTTGATTATGAAAAAGTAGTGAAAAATGTGTTTTTTTTTGGTTTTGATTTTTATTGAGCATGTTGCACCCAATCTCGGAATCCAAAAAAATATGTGATATGTAACCACTGGACAAAAGTAATGAAATATTTCCAACCATGGCACCCCCTCCCCCCTCCAAAATAAAATTATTGTTTTAAAAATTCTAACATGAAAAAATTCGAAAAATGTGAACTGAAAATTTTCAAGACATTCTCATTCATACAATCTGACAAGACCTATAATCTAGTAAAATTTCAAAAAAATTAATCCACCCCTTCTAAAGATATCGCGAGTTGAATTTTCGTCGTGGGAGGGGGGAATAATTCCGGAAGGGTCAACATTTTTTTGGGGTGGTTTTAGACTAATAGTAACATTTTGGGTCACTTTTGACCGATCCTGGATCAAGGGCCGATTTCTACCCTTATCATGAGGGCTCTTCACGTTCAAAATCATGGTTATAAGATAGGCTGGCTCCTCAATTTTCGTCCCCTCACGCCAGAAAGTCAAGTATGCCTTTGTAATCACGTGGCAGTATAGAATTTTTCTATATCGACAGAAATACAAACATAAGTATAATATTTTCATCTTACTATTGCTGAATATGTTTTATCACCACTGTTATTTCCATGAAATAGTACATTACATTACTAGGTTAAAAAAGTGGGTGATTATAAACGAGTGTAAAGTTACAGCGCGAGCCGAAGGCGAGAGCTGTAATTGCACGAGTTTATAATCACTCACTTCTTTAATCTAGTTATGTAACGTGCTTTTTATAACGAACGTGTATATAGTACACCATTGTACCTTTGTTGTTTAGATGCAAACAGTGCGTCTTTTCGGCGACCAAAATAAACAGGTAGCAAAATGAAACAGTTTCAAGGTTTCAATGGTTTCATTAAAAAATAAACGAGCGATTCGTGATTCCGATTTTGAAGAAAACAAATAAACATATTCATCATTTATTACGATTCATAGAATACTTTACAGACTGGTGATTGAACTTTTTTCTGCCATTTAGCAATTGTATTCAATTTACCGGTCAACTAATTAACGTAATTTTATGAAATTCACCATCACTATGTTCTTTTTGATCATTTTTCACTAATATGTTCACGGATTTTTTTAATTCATTAACAAATTACGTGATAAATTTACAAAATTCCAAAATTCGCAAGCAGAAACAAATTCTATTCTCTTATCTGTTATGTTATGTTTACAAAAAAACAGTGTAGCCAAATGATCAACTTTTACGAAAAACCGTTGCATAAAGTTTACATTATGACACTAGGGAGTTTGAATTACTTTATAGCCCTACAATTTTGGTCGCTCATAAAGACGTACTTTTTGCAACTGGCAACAAAGGTATAATGGTGTACATTATACACGTAAGTTATGAAAAACAATCTTATTCAGTTATTCTTTTCCATACCTTGGCTCTCGCACCACCCTTGCACGCTTTCGAAAACTAAGGGATGTCTTCTATTAGAAAATCGATTTGAAAATAATTTTATTCCTCGTGATTTTCATTCTGAAACATCGAGTAACCTCGTAAAATGAAATAAATTGTGAAATTCGAAAGATCGCCATTTTCAACCCCTCCAAAATGGTTAAAAAATGAGAATTTTCGAAAGATTTTTATAACATTTGTATAAGAAATATAATGTAGAGAAAACATTCACCTACTTTTGACATTTTTTGATTAAAACTTTTATTTGGGCGGAAAAGGTGCAAAACTGGTTTTGAGGGAGGTTTTCACCCTTGGGGGAGTGTACCGGACACTTGCGAGGTGCAAGTTTTAGTATGTTGCTTAAAAAGTCATTCTACACAAATAATATAAAATTCAGCGTCCCAAGAATTTTTTTCAGGTCCAGACCTAAACTGACTGGGCTAAAAATTTATCCCCAATTTATTTTTAATTGAAATAAAAAACGTAGTCGAGATACACCATCACCGTTGGGTTTTTGTATTCCGCTCGAAGTCGCAAAACCACCTTGTTTAAAATATGTAATTGCAACGTCGCGTCGCGTCGTGTCATTAGGAGGCATTCCTTTCGTCTTATTATTAGTTTTACCTATCTGCGTACTTTTACGTTTGAAAGAGTGAAAAAATTTGAAAATTTCATGTTAATTAACGTAATGCTAATTGCTATAATGAAAAGAACGAGAGTATTTTAAAATAAACAATGTCTGTAGATATCCAACAAACAGTGGTGGATTCGCTTTTCTCCAAACATTTTATTCGCGAATGTTTTTAATCTTAGATAAAAGTTAATTTGAAAGTTTCATGTTGCGTTGATTTAAAGCGTAAAGTTTATATCTTTATTGTGAAAATATTTTTCCAAGTTTTCCCTCTCTTCAGCTCTGATACTTACACGTTTGCTAATGCTTCGTTGTTGGTGTGTGGTGTAAACTTACCAGATATGTTTCGTTGTACCTACAAAATTATTCACATAGGTACCTACTTCTATCGATAATTTAATCGAATTGAAATTAGAATTGATAAAATCAATTTTCCAACTTGGTAGATTATTTTTTATTAAAATTTCACTGTAATTTTGTTGTTCTGATATCATTTTACGGGAGCAGAATGTATTTTGAGAAATTTCCAAAATGAGACATAAGAAATCTCCATTGATGCCCAATCGTTGACTGCTCGGATAGATTTTTTTATTGCCTGAAAACTGCCAAAATCACTTCAAAGTTAAATTTCTATTTTAAATATCGTAAAAATGGTTTTAATCATAGAAAAAATTTGAAGTTGAAAAAATATTCAAAAATTTCATTAGAATTTATTCAGGGTGTCCAACTGTCCATTCTCTGGAAAACCGGGTAAAGTCAGGGAATTTTAGTGGTCTGGAAAAGTCAGGGAATTTTGAAATTTTCTCTGGAATTTTTCAAAAATAAAAAAAAAACGAAATCGTTCAAAAAAGTGTTTCTTTGCTTATTTTATTATAAATTTTTCAAAAAATTTCGCCCTCGCTTCGCTCGACCAAATTATTACATTTTTAATGTAATTTTTTGTTGCTCGTAATGTACCATAAACTTGATACTCAAAATGCATGTCTCTGTTCATTAAATTATGAAGTATTCAAAAAAAAAATCCCTCGTCACGCTCGGGGCAATTTATACTTTTTCTTTCTTCAGAACTTATTTAAAATCTGAAGTTTTTTGGAAAGTTAGTTTTTAATAAGCTGTGGCGAAAAAGAAATGCTGGATGCCCTTGACCACGATGTTGAGAAAAGGGGAAGGGAATGAAACAGAATTCGAAATTATTGGCCATGTTTTGGAAAACATGAATGAGGGAAAAGAGGTGAATTTTTATCTTTTAAAGATCTTTTTTCGCAAAAATTTTCGCCTTCGCTTCACTCGGGCTCAACACAATTATTATATTTCCATGAAATGATTTATATTTTACCTAATCATTGATTTTTTTATTTATTGGTACAAACTGAAAAATTGCAGGGGATTGAGTGAATTTATAAATTTGAGGGATGTGTTTTTCATTGGGGGGGGGGGAGAAATTTTTGAATTTTCGTCCCGGAAAAATCCGAATTTTCATTCGCTTGATTTAGTAGACACCCTGGCATAATTTTTTTCATTTTTCAAAACTTAATTTTGCGCTGGAATACTTAGTTTTTCCTTTTTATTTGAAATTTCTTCTGGTAGGTAATGAATTTAAATTTTCAAATTTTTGTGGTGAGGAGGGAATTGGGTGTTTTCAAAAATTTTCAGAATTGAATTTGAATTTTTTGGCCCGAAGAGGAGCATCTAAAGATCTCGTAAAAAGTATCTAGTGATTTTGAAAAAAAAATCGTTCGACCCCATGAATTTTATATCATTCTTATGCAAAATTTCGGAATGTAAGTACATCACGTAAAAAATACCCCCCTCCCCCCCTTAGTTTACGAATATCATGTTTGAAAGGTCTGGAAAAATTCGAAAAATTAGTCTGGAAAACCTGGAAAAGTCAGGGAAAATCATTTCGAAAATATAGTGGACTCCCTGTTATTGAAATATTGTTAAAATCGTCTAAAAAAGCATCAAAAGTATTGAAATTGTTGAAATTATTTGAAAATATCTTTAAAATGGGTAATATTACATTAAATGATGTAACAAATTTAATACGGTTCAAAATGTAAAAAGAATTAAGTAAGAATTGCACGGTTGGAATTGCTCGAAAAAAAAACTCCAAAAGCTATTGGAATTGCTTCAAACGGTTATAAAAATTTAAAATCTCTTTAAATGTCGAAATTACTTAAAATGTCGTAAAAATTGATTGAAATTAAATAAAAAATACATTTTCAAGATTTGTCGACTAATTTTTAGAAAATTTTTATTAGTTTTACTTCATTTTTACTCGATTTTTCATTCTCTTTCAAAAATGTTCGAAATGGGCATTGAAGCAATTTTATTGATGTGTTACACGTTTACCAGATTATAAAAACTGAGAATTCATGATTTTAGAAAAGTGGTCCTGAAATAGTCCAAAAATAAGCTTACAAACCTAGGCACACCATAGGGAAGCTTGGAGGACTCGAGCCCTCATCTTATACTAGGCAAGGAAATTTGTTTGCTTTTCAGACATAATTTTTCAAAAAATGTTTGCCTCGCTTCATTTTCTCGAATAAACATACTAAATAGGAATTTGTGTTTAATGAAATTCTTCTATTTTGAATCAGTGAAATAATTTTCGTAAAAAATTAGTGATTTTTCACTGATATTTCAGTCAAAAATCGTTTTATTGATATTTTCAAGTCAATTTCCACTTTGTTAGAAAAATTCAATAATTTTGACTGAAAGATCAATGAAAAATCGCTGATTTTTAATGAAATTTATTTCTCTGATTCAATACGATAGAATTTTACTAAATTTGAGTGATTTAGATTTAGAAATATATTGGTCGTTTGTTCCGAAAATCCCGCAATTTTTCAATTTTGCTCAAATCTGTATATGTGACCATCCATAGGAAGAAAGGGACCTGAGGAGTGAACACGAAGTTTTTGAAATACGTAAACGAACTTTTTTGCAATAAAAATTGAAGAAATTCTTGTACAAAATGTCGATTCAAGGACTCGTTTTGCATCCTAGGGACCTCGGGTGGGTTTTAATCGATTTTTAAGGTTTTGCGATCCCGAATCCGTCAAAAAGTGTTTTTCGGTAAAATGACCCCTGAGGTCCCTTTCTTCCTGGACGGTCATATATGTATTATCCGCCTACCAAAAATACTCTCAGCACCATTAAAAAAACAGGGTACTCAATTTTTTCATTGAATTTTGATCGCCCTCTCATTTTCTTTCAAATTTTCAGCTCATTTCGTACATATTTTCTGGATTACACTTATGCTTGGAAAAATCAAAATGTCAGTAGGTATAGTAGCTAGGTGACATCTGACCGTGAAAGTTATGAAAATGTCGTCAAAGGGTATGGACGGATAAGGGGTGAATTTGGCCCCCGGCGCTTTTGGGCTCCTAAACACCTCAAGTCGTGCATATTGACTAGAAATAATTTTTCACAAAATTTTGGACCCCTACTCCCCTCTCTTTCGGAGCTATGGCCATTTTATTGCATCATTTTCAAGAATTTTTAATTTCAACGGAAGTGAAGGAAATTTTCTGTTCTTTGGCACAAAGTTACATCTGGTAGAGGTGTATTCATGATAATTTTTTCAACAATTTTGGTGCACTCCTTCGCGTTTTTTCGGTCATTTGAAGTTTTCAATCGTAAAAAATACCATATAAGCGAAGAGTGACCACCCTGGAAAAATTTAAGGAAATCAATTTTAAATTCGTGTTCAGCAGGTCAAAATACCCCGGTAAACACCCTTTTCGTAATAGTTTTGATTAAAATTTCAAAATTTATCTTTCTCACTGATTTTTAATAATAAAAAAAGTGAATTTCGAGACTTCGGTAAAACGATCGCGAAAAACGTATTTTTCGGGGTATTTTGACCTGCTGAACACGAATATGGATTTGGTTTTTTCATTTCGTCATTTTTCCCTAAAACGTCCTCATTTTCCAGTTTGAATCGGGTCTCTCGAGCAAGAAAATTATTATACACAATAATTAATGTCATATTTGTGTTCTACGACCCAAAATTAGTCGGAAACTAAAATATTTCCATTTCAAATTTTTTGAGTCACATTTCACGTCTTAGCAGATGGATTTCGGCGAAGACGTTGAAATATACATAAATCAGAGGAAAAGGGTGTGAATGGGGGCTTGGGGATGAAGAAAGAGGTAGTACACATGAGAAAATGACGAAATGAAAAAAAACAAATCCATATTCGTGTTCAGCAGGTCAAAATACCTCGAAAAATACGTTTTTCGCGATCGTTTTACTCGAAGTCTCGAAATTCACTTTTTTTTTAAATTAAAAATCAGTGAGAAAGGTGAATTTTGAAATTTTAATCAAAACTATTACGAAAAGGGTGTTTACCGGGGTATTTTGACCTGCTGAACACGAATTTGAAATTGGTTTCCTTATTTGGCTATTTCTTTCTGTATAAAGCGCTCAAAATTTGAAAAATCTGCTAAAATTACAACATTTCTGTACGGTTTTTCGCGATTTTCGGCCCTTAGTCCAAAGAAATCGCCAAAACCAAATACATAGTAAAATTCTACATAAAAAAACGTATTTTTTAGGAAATTTTCCAGGGTGGTCACTCTTCGCTTATATGGTATTTTTTACGATTGAAAACTTCAAATGACCGAAAAAACGTAAAGGAGTGCACCAAAATTGTTGAAAAAATTATCATAAATACACCTCTACCAGATGTAACTTTGTGCCAAAGAACAGAAAATTTCCTTCACTTCCGTTGAAATTAAAAATTCTTGAAAATGATGCAATAAAATGGCCATAGCTCCGAAAGAGGGGGGAGTAGGGGTCCAAAATTTTGTGAAAAATTATTTCTAGTCAATATGCACGACTTGAGGTGTTTAGGAGCCCAAAAGCGCCGGGGGCCAAATTCACCCCTTATCCGTCCATATCCTTTGAATAAAGAAGTCTTGAGAAAGGTATTATATAGTTTATTCTTTTTTTGAGCATTGAAAAAATTTGTTCATTTAAAAAAAAATTACTCAAAAAATTTTCCAACTTTTTTTTAGCTACTGCCCATGGTAGTTATTTTTTGAAACACACGAATCATTAAAATAACAAAACAAAAGATTACGAATAAAGCCATGGAGATTTGAAAAGCCAGTTCAATAGATTTCCTGTGTCAGGGAAGAAAATCAAAAGAAAAGTAGCGAATGAGGGTTCAGTGGTGCGAACCTCTACAACTTTCTATAAAAATTCGAACATTTTCCCCATTTTGTAGATTTGATCATTTGGCCTGCTACAATCAAACACCTTGTATTTTATTGAATCGTCAATTCAGAATATTTCCATTTTCCGGACAACCCGAAATTGGCTTATGGAGTAAAAAGAGCTAAAAATCAAAAATTTTCGATTGAAACATAATTTTTTCCGATTTTTTTCAGCTTTAAGACGATAATTTCTCAAAAAAAGTCATCAAGTCATAATTATTGAAAATTTTCGAACTCAACCCCAATTTTTTCGACTGAAAATAAAAGTTTGCCATTACTAGAGGGAAAAATACCTCTTGCTCCTCTCCTGTCGATTCCGTCCTACCCTCATTCTTACTCTCGACTCAAAGAGTAGGTGTTTCTGAAGGTATTTTTTCCTATAGAATGAAGAATTATTATCGTAGTGGTACAAATTAACGTTTAATTTTCATTACAGATATTGATTCACAATTAACGCAAGATCAACCAATACCAAATAATGATGTGAATAATGTGTGACGTACAAGATTGACGAAGCAACCGAAGATCTTCAATTATTGTATTGTTTAATATGTATTGATTATTTTTAACCTTTAATGTAGGCGTATATAGATTTAAACAATAAACTTTTAACCGGCAATTTTTCAACGTTTATCATCATGTTATATTTTTTTTATAATTATACGATCAAATATTGTAACCTAAATTTTCCTAATAGTACCTTTTTTTTCTCTTTTTCTCTTATCCTTTTACCAAGAAAAAATACCAATAAAACGATTCTTAAAGTTGTTAAATTTTTTTATCAAGTGATTGTGTTTTTTTTTCGAAACTGATATTATTTTTTACCAAGAAATGATTTATTATTGGCGCGTAGTTAGTTAATATGATTATTTATGTACACCTGCTTGGCTATTTACCTTATACCTACTTACCTACTTATTTTTTCAATTTTTTAAAAATTAACGTTCTAACGATGAAATGAATTTTAAACTCATAATTAATTTTCAATCATTAGTTGTTACGTTTACATATTTAACTACAGCATCGACGGCATCTTTAGTCGAATTATTCTGAATCGCTGTTCCTATATCGCCAGTTGTGCCAAAAAATTCAGCTATTTCCTTAGCAATGCGCGAATTAATGTCCGGAATCGCTTCTTCTTCTTCATCGTTTCCTAGTGCATTCAATGGAGGCACATCGACTATCTCTTGGCCTATATCGTGACCAATAACTGCGGCGATTTTTCCATTTTTATCGGCTTGCGAACTGTTACGATCAACGTCCACGTGGGAATCACCTTGAGCTAGGGAGCCAACTCCGTAAGCTATGGACCGTCCCAAAAATACGAAAATTTCTTGTAACTCTTGTGTTTCTTCCGGAGACAAACCCAATGCTTTGCCTAATCCTTGGGCAAACTCCTCTTCATTGTTTTGATATTCATCGGCGAATTGAGGACCCAAGTTGTCCTGTGAGCTTTCTTCAGAAGAAGTGGTGTTCTTGTCGTCATCGTCACCGGCACAAAAATATAAATTTAATAACACGAAACACAATATTAACTTTGTAGCGTACATGGTACGATACTTTCACATGAAAATTTCAAAAGTAACGAGGTAATTATGAAGGGATTTTCTTTCAGCGTTCATATTAAATACCATTTGTAATGTGATGTATTTTCGGTTAAGCAACCATGAGTGCGTAATTCTGTCTACGTAATTGTTCGTGTGACTTGTTTTTCGTACAGCCCTATATTGCAATCGTTCTGGTTGTAATTATTTTCTTGGAAAATTTTTCTGATATACTATTTTCAGGCAGTTCAAAAAACGAGGTTGACAAATAAAAATTCTGATATGGAAATATTAGTGAAAAAATTAGAAAAAGTAATGAAACGTGGTGTATTTTTTATCTGAAAAAGTAGGTTGCTTAACAGTATTTAATTTACATTTTTTTACGCAATTTTATTTTGTAACACTTGCAACATTTCAGTAGAAAAGACGTAACAGAAAAAAGGTAGCTGATGGATAAATTTTAAAGAAAAAAAACACCTGTGAGTTGCTCTGAACCGAAGGACCTCGCGTGATTTTTTTACATAAATTTTTCCAAGTAAGAATTTTCTAAAATTTTAAGTTTGGTGAATAATTTTGGCTATTTCTCGGTGAAATATTCTCTTTCTGATGCAGTTGTTTAAAAAATTATAAGTGGATCAAATCATGTGTTGTGAACTTCGCATTTTTAAAAAATAGAAATATACCTACCTATTTTTGATGAGTTTCCATCAGGATAGGCAAGTTCATCTTGCAGTACTCAAAATGGAAAAAATTGTTTATATGGTTTAGGTCTTGAGTGCAGAACATTACACGTTTTTTTCTGGAGTAAATATATATTTTTTAGTGCGTGATAGAGAATTTACATTTCGAGGAGACCCAGACGACTTGAACAATTGTAATACCAATTTTTTCAATATGTACCAAAAGACCTGAACTGAACAACTTTCTAATTTTTTTTTTCAAATTTCGGACGATTTTCCAAAATTGAGGCAATTGTTTCATACGCTGGATCATAGGCACACCCAAGGGGAGTGCTCAGGTAGCTAGGAAGCTCAAGTCCCCTTCTAAAGCTCGCCAAGGAGATTTTTTATTGTAAAAATGTCAAAAAGAAGTGTATTATTTTACTTTTCAAACAATTCGTTTCAAAAAAAATTTCGCCTTTGTTTCGCTCGGTCAGTATTTTCATTCAGAGGCGGTTCAAACACAAATTTTTTGGGGGGGAGGGGGTATGAGGTTCAAAAATGCCGAATAAAAAATTCAAAATTTGGAGAATGATGGCGAAAATTTTTAAATAGAGGACCTTAAATTCAAAATGCAATAAAACAATGTTTCAAATTAATTAACTTGAATAAAAAATCGGCCAATTTTCCTCAAAAATTATTTGAGAAGGAATACAACAGGGCTGAGCGCAGCGAGACCAAAGCTTTTGAAAAATTTGATTTCCAAACATCGAAAATGAGTTTTAATGAGAAAAAATTTGATGAAATTAGTCGAAATAATTTTGAGGAAAAATAGGTAGGAAAAAAATCATTTTTGTAGAATTTGGATTGTTTTGAAATTATGGAAGAAAAAATTCAAGAAGGCCGAGCGCAGCGAGACCGAAATTTTTGAAAAACTTTGTTTTGGGGAGTAAGTAATTTTAGAGTTGGATTGTGATTTCTGAAAAAGGACAGTGAACTTGAAATTTTAAAAGGCTCAGTTATTCATTACTTAGGTACCTACGCTGCAAAATTTCTAAAATTGCGTTTCAAATTTGATTCTGATTTTTAGAGATGAACTTTAGACCCGAGGAACTATCTTGGAGGATTCAGGGTGCCCTCAAATTGGATAAAAAAAAAAAAAGGCCAAAATGTTCCAGCTATTCGAGGTCCCCTTAGAACAGTTCTTCGGGTCCCAACTTTCTCATCGAATTTCGACTCCCCAAAACGATTTTTCTGATTGAATTTTTAGCCCCTCCCTAACTTAATTTCTGGGTGCGCTTATAGGTTGGATAATTTTTCAAAAATTGAAGAACTTTCTAAAAAGTGGACAATGGATAATTTTTCTAAGAAGTAAACGATATTATTTTCTAATTGGTACCTAGTTGGACAATTTTTCGTGAACAATTTTCTAAAAATTGGGCAATATTCTCCAAAACCTGAAGAATTCCCCAGACTTTAGATAATCTTTAAAAATGAAAATTTTTTTCGAAATTTGAAAGTGAAAGCTTTCCAAAAATTTGATGTTCTTCATTTTTTTATAAATTTTTGAAGATATGAAAAGTTGGCGATATTTTCTAAATTTTCTAAAAAATTAGTCGATTTTCCAAATCGTGGAAAGTTTTTTTAAAAAAGGGACATTCCAAAAATAATTATTTTGAAAGTAAATAATTTTCAAAATTGAACAGATTTTATTTTTTAAAAATAAGTAAGTACTTACTTATAGTCTTACAAATTGAAAATAATTTTGATATTGAAAAATTTATTCAAACCTTTGCAAAAGCTTTAAAATTTGAGAAACTTTTTAAAAAGATGTGACTGTTTTAAAAAGTATATAGAAAAATTTCAACCAATGGATTAGGTGCTTATACCTATTTATTTTAAAAAAGTGGAAAAATTTCAAGATTACCTGCTAATTTGTTGAATTTTACCGAAACTTATGTGAGAAAAGCTTTAAATGATTTACATTATTTTGAAATATAATATGCTTAAAATTGTTTGTCTGTTTAAATACGAGTTCTAAATAAACGTCGATATTGAAATTAAATTTTACAGTAAGTACCTAAGAAAAAAATTGGTTATTAAACGTTTAACTCTTTAAATATCGATAACCCGGGTCGAGATGGCGATTTTCCTGCATCAGCCACTTTTTCGAGCATATCAATCGCACGTCTGCATATCGATGAAATAATCTTTGGCAATACGGAGCCAAAACCAAATAAGTTCGCGAACGGTGAATTTAAAGTCTCCCGGACGACTTTATCACACGTTGATGAAGCTATTTCTCGATATTTATCATATTTTATTAACGAAATTTTCAAATTGACCTTGAGCTACCATGGAAATAATGTATGCCCCGGTTCGGCCCCCAAGTTCCGATCCTGCTCTCAAAAGTTCTGTCTGTGGCAATGACAATTGAAACACATTCCCAATTCCTTTGGCTATCTCGCTTCGCATTTGTATAGGTAAATTAATAAGGTTTTTTTTGTCAAGCTTTTCTGTTTTCTACCATTCGATAATCGCGGTTTATTTTTGACTGCTTGAATAATGAATGATTAATGACCAGCATGATGTATATTTACGAGCAGAATATTTTTTGTCGTAAAAGTTAAGGTTGTTATTATATTTTAATTTTGCGACTTAAGTCATTCGGCTTCGCCTCGCTTCTCAAACTTTCGCACTCGTTAATCGGTTACTTTCCGCTCCTGTAACGTAATAATACTAAGTATATATTTCAGCATTGCTCCGTTTAGGTTTTTTGGAGGAAGTACGGGGAATTAACGAAATTAAATGTAAATTTTTACCTCAAAAATTGTCGTAACAATAAAATGTAAATTTTTCAAGCATATGAAAAGCAACGACATGAAGAGTACTACTTTGTTTCTTATCGCGGTGTGTCTTCGTGTTCTTAATTTGAAAATCTATTTTTTCCCCTAATTCTTGGAACGAGTTTTGTTCAGGTGTTTCCTTGGTTTGTTCAAATTCAAAATCAAATTTATCAAGCCGAAATTTGATTCACTAAGAGAGTATAACTATGATCTATGACCTACGTTTCAGATTCAGAACCAATTTTTGAGTTGTTAATGTTGATTTTTCGAATTTTGAGTAATTTTTGGAAATGAAAAATAATGTCTAAATTGCGTGATAAAAAAACATGAATAATTTGGCTGAAGTATTACGTTATCAATGTGTCGGAATTTAAAAACGAAAACGCTTTAATTTTATTTAAAACGAAAAGAGCAAAAACGAAAACTAAAATTGTGAAAACGAAAAGAAAAACAGAAATGAAAACCGAAAAATTTTAATTTTCTGTTTTCGAAGCTCTGAAATTAATTCAATTCAATTCTTGATTTTATTAGTTATTTATTTTATTTTAATAAAAAAAAAAAACATTATAAATAAAAGTAAAACAAGCAGGGTCGCAGGCGACCTGGCAATAGGGTCCCCGGAATTTTGATTTTCAGTGATGCTGACTATTTTTTTTAAATTGTCAAAATTCAACAAACTCGGAAAAATTTTGAAGTCGAATTTTTTTTATATTTAATGTATGAAATAAAGACCAATTGAACCATGTTAAGTCAAAAGAGACCAAGCGACAAATTTGGAAGTGCTAATATTTTAACGTATTTCTCGCTGGTAATACAGAATAAGCTTCTGAGCACGTAAATTATTAATAGATTAATGTTACCAGAGTTCACATTTTTCATAATTTTTATCCCTTCTTCAACTGTTTAGAAGTTATTGTACCTACTTTCAACTTCAAGTCTTGTTGAAGAATAATTCACCTCGCCTAACTTGGCAACACTGATTTATTATCATATTCGTATTATTCGTACTATCTTTACTCAACGTGTATTCTGTTGATTTTATATATCTTTACTCAACTCAATATATTCGTTCGTTTATTAAGAGAATTGCTTTTCATTCTTTTATGGTAGCAGAGCGTGGTTGAAAACAGTAATAATGTCTCTTAATGGTGATAGTGAGCTGGACTATGAATATGACCATGATTATCCCTTTGGTCAATTCGGTCAATACATTGAACAAGTGGAAGTTGTTGATACTGAACAAAACCTTCATGAATCTCATGGTAATCCGAATGCAGAGATCCTGAGAATGTTAGAAGAAGAAAATGCCAATCTAAAACGTGAACAAATCTCCAGATTGAAGAGTTTGGAAGAAGAAATCAATCGCCTTAAGAAATTAGAAGAAGAAAATGCTAGACTGAAATCGATTGAAACTGAAAATGCAAAGCTTCGAGCTCAAGCTCAACAATTCCGTCAATCCGAGGTAAATAATACCAATAGTTCCAACTTTCGCAATCGTACCCATTATTATTCCATGGATCCGAAAATCGATTCATCTTGGCCTATCAATATGGGCAATTTTCACTGGCCGAAAAATATGCTCAATATGGATTGTATCAAACTGAAGAATAAAGACAACTACGATGAATGGAAACAGCGACTTGATTGTGTGTTTATGAATCATAAAGCTACCGAATTTATCGATACCAAATTTCCACCTCTATATGGAGCTTCGCCAAGTGTTTAAAACATGAGAAAGAACTTCATGAGGGAAATTCTGTCTGGATCGTTGGATAATCAAGATGATAAAAGGATCGTAAATGAAAATAAAGATAATCTGCACGTTGCTATTGGTAAGCTGTTCGAAAAATACCATCGTAAAAACCCCCTCCGTGATCTTCATCAAATCAAGATGCTGTTTGAGATGAAATTTACTCAGAAAGAAAACCCTAGAGATTTCATCGTAAAGTTCGAAAAAATCATCCAAGAAGCAGAAATCGCAGCCGAAGAGAAATATTCCGATGGCAGAAAGTTCACTTGGTTGCTTTGGGTGCTGAGAGAGACGACCATAGAGAACCGGATTCAAGAAATGAACGATTTTTGTTCGTATAAGAAGTTGACCGAAATCTTCACAAATTTCTATGAATACCAACATGCGAAGGAGGAGGTTGGTACCGGATCCAACGTAGCGTCTAAAGCGGTTCTCTCAGCTGCTCATCAGAAAAATAAAGTCGTTAGTATGTGTTTCAATTGCAAGATGGAAAATGCAGATCATTTCTCAAAAGACTGTCCGTATGAAAAGTACAAGTTCGCTAATTTCTCCACTCATCGTTATCAACGTAAATATACTCCACCCAGAGATAATCGTCGAAGTCGTTACTCTCCTTATAAACGTGGAGTGGATCGTAATGAGTGGAAATCGCCGGATCGTAAGGATCGTATGGATCGTAATCGAAAGGATCGTTTTGATAATAAAAAAGACAGTGGATCAAAAAATGATAAGGATCGTTCTCGCCGTGATAAGAATCGAGATGGTAGGTTGAACTGTGTTAATTTTATTTATGATACAGCAGCTCACGAGCATGTTACTAGTGATCGTAATATTCTACAAAACATTCGTAAGCTAGCCAAACCAAAATTGCTCTATGGGATCGATAATAAATGCGTAAAATATGAATATTCTGGTGACGTTCTGATCTTTGTTTTTGATTCAAAAGGAAATAAGACTCCAGGTTTATTAACTGATGTTTTATATTCGCCTCAATCAACCAATATAAATATTATTTCTGCTAAAAAATTGCGAAATCGTGGCTGGAAAACTGTTTTATCTGATAATGATATGATAATTGAATCTGTGGAGCTAAATCTAGAAGTTACTAGAGGTTCGTTCGATGAAGTGGAGCAATTTTGGAAATTAGATTTTGCAATTCGTGACTGTAATAATTTATATGGAGCTAATGTAAAAAAGATATTTTTAACTAAACGTGGGATTTTAAAAAAGGATCGTGTGATTTCTAAATCTGATCGCCAAGGAAGGAGTATGAAACATGTTCGATTCAACCTGGATGATAATACATTGACCAAGGAGAATGAAGTT
This sequence comes from Pseudococcus viburni, assembly GCA_033439095.1. NCBI lineage: Eukaryota > Metazoa > Arthropoda > Insecta > Hemiptera > Pseudococcidae > Pseudococcus > Pseudococcus viburni. Next base: position 191,596 of record JAVBJF010000304.1, read on the forward strand.
AATGACAATTCGGATAAAGCTAGTACGAGTGGGCGTGAAGTGAAAAAGGTAAGCCGAATTTGTCATGGTGAAAATGATGATATCCTGTGGCATGAGAGACTTGGTCATGTAAGTGTAGGTTACCTGAGAAGCGCTGCATCGAAGATTAGAAATTTAAAAGGTATCAAATTTCGTGATTGCATCAAGCTTTGTGATTCGTGCAAATTAGGCAAAATGAAAAAATTAAAATTTGATAAAAAACGAACAAGAGCTAAAAGAGTTCTCCGAATCGTTCACTCTGACATTATGGGACCTTTCAAGACTCCAAGTTTCCGACAGAAAAAGCGTTATTTAATTACCTTTATTGATGATTACTCGCGTCTAGCTGTTACCTTTACCATGAAACAACGAAGTGAAGCAGGTCAATGTTTTCGTGAATATATCGATAAAATGAGACGTTTATTAGACAATGATGATTTGAAAATTCGCTACCTTCAATGGGATAATGGAGCAGAATACGTTGGAGGTAAATTTAAAGAAGTTATGGAAGAAGAGAAAATATAATACAGACTCAGCGAACCAGATATTCCCCAACACAATGCTGTTGCTGAACGCCTAAACTTAACCTTAAAGTTACGTGTTAGGACCATGATGATAGCTTCCAAACTTCCCCGGAATCTCTGGCCATATGCTTATGCTCATGCAACATATATTTACAATCGTACTCCTCATCGAAGTAATAAAATGAAAAGTCCGTTTGAAGTTGTTTTCAATAAAACACCAGAATTTGACAACTTAGTAAAATTTGGTTGTGTAGCGTATGTCTTGAAAACTAGAGAAAAACCCAGTAAAACAGATGCTGTCTCTGAGAAAGGTATTTTCATCGGATGTACAAATACTGGATATGAAATTCTAGATCCAAAATAGAGTCATAATTGTAGCGATTTACGTGGACGATATAATCTTTGCTTTCAACGATGATGATAAGTTCAACGAAGTTAAAACGAAGCTTGAATCACTCTTCGATATGACAGACTTGGGAGAACCTAAGAAATTCCTGGGCTTGGAAATGGAACAAAGGTCAAATGGACAACTCTTCATCCATCAAAAGAATTATATTGAAGAAATGTTAAAAACCTTCAACATGGATAAAGCGATTCCCAAAGGAATACCTATGGACCCAGTTCCAAAATCGGATACACAAAAGAAGGGAGAAGATCATGAACAGGTACCAGAAAAACTGTATCAAGCTGCTATAGGATCCTTAAACTACCTGGCTCTTGGAACACGTCCAGATATTAGTTTTGCTGTCAATTTGTTAAGTAGAAGACAACATCAACATTTGAAGAGCGACTGGGAGAAAATTCTTACCATTGTTCGATACTTGAGAGGCTCTACTCATAAAGGACTTATTTTCAACTCAAACAATGATAGGATCGAAGGCTATGCTGATGCTGGTTTTGGAATGGAAGATGGAAAAGAATCGACTAGTGGAGTAGCTGTTAAGTTGTTTGGTGACTTGGTAATGTGGAGCAGTACTAAACAAAGATACGTTGCCCTCTCAACCGCAGAAGCTGAGTATATTGCTATGTCCGAAGCTGCCAAAGAAATTGTGTCTATAAAAGCCTTGGTTGAATTTATGTTACAAAAGAAAACTGAACCGGCAATTTTGTATGAAGATAGCACATCCGCTAAAGCCCTGGCCAAAACCAACAAAGCTGCCAAATTGAGACATTTAGTTGACATTAGGGCCCACTATATTCGTCAAGTCGTTAGAGATGGAGATGTCATCATAAAATGGATCAAAAGTCAACAACAAGCAGCTGATATTCTAACTAAGCCACTTGGAAAGGATAAACTAGAATATTTAGCCAGCTGTCTTATGAATGAGCGCTTCTTGGATCGAGAAAAGTATAGGTACATTCCTACAGAGGCTGAGAGACTAGAAGGAAAGATTCGAAAGAGCCAAAAGAAAATTCAGAAACTAAAATCCCAGACTAAGCTCGTGTAATGTTTTTCTTGTTCTTTTTCCTACCTAATAGTGTTGTTTTTCTTTCCTATATTGTATTGCAGGTTCCCCTGGATCCAACGGCCGTTCGAATTCCCGGAACTTTAAGTTATAATTTGTTTGTTGCTGTGCTCGGTGAAGAAGGGAGTGTTGAAGAATAATTCACCTCGCCTAACTTGGCAACACTGATTTATTATCATATTCGTATTATTCGTACTATCTTTACTCAACGTGTATTCTGTTGATTTTATATATCTTTACTCAACTCAATATATTCGTTCGTTTATTAAGAGAATTGCTTTTCATTCTTTTAAGTCTATTTTTTGATGAAATTTTTGATGTCGCTTGGTCGCTTTTAACTTAACACGGTTCAATTAATATTGATGAAGCTTCTGGGATGAAAATAAATTGAGTCCCTTTTCTTCACATATATGGTTTTGGGTTATTGGCATTGGTCTTCAAGTTGAAAAAAATTTTCAAAAAATTCAAGTTTGGAAAATTTCTTTAAAAAATTCTGGGTCGGAAATTTTGAGAAAAATAATTTAAATTGGAAAAAATGTTGGGAAAAGGAGAAAACGCAAAATTGCATAACATTTGAGGAAAATTTGAAATTGGAAAAAAATTGTTGAAATTAAACTGAAATTAGACCTCAGAAAAAGGAACTACTCCACATCCACCAGTGTTGTCGCGTTCACCTTTTTTTTGAACGCCGTTCGTTCATCGTTCAGAGGAATTTTTTAGCGTTCGTTCGCGTTCCGTTCAATTTTTTTCAAAAAATGGAAGCGTTCGTTCATCGTTCGTTCAGCGTTCGCGTTCAGCGTTCAGAGTTCGTCCGTTCATTGCTTTTTTTTTAAAAAAAATACGGAATCTTTTTGATCAATTTTGAATTTTGATGAAAAAAATCAATGGGAGTCTAAATCTGCTTCAAAATTATCTATCCGTAATTTTCTGGATCAAATTATCATGCAAACTGCAAACAATGATTCACAAAATGAATGAAAAATTATGAGAACGGCGTTCAGTTTATGAACGGCGTTCATTTTTTTTGAACGCCGTTCGTTCCGCGTTCAATCACTAATTTTTGCGTTCGTTCACGTTCCGTTCAAAAATAGTAAAAACTATGCCCGTTCTGAACGAACGGGCGTTCAGAACGCGAACGCCCGACAACACTGACATCCACACAAAACAAAATTATCCAATGGTCCCATGACTCCCATGTATAAATACATAAATAGACTTCCGTTATTTATACTTCCTCTCTTCTAATTGGTTTACTAACACGATGCAGCTGGACGTCATCGAGGTATAAGCCAATAAGATTCTTCACTCGATCTAATGAACATCGCAAAGATGACGATGATGATGAATGAGTGATTTTAATTCGCGATGCAAAGCATAGTGGCTGACATCTGGTGGAATTTCATGCAACTGATGAAACGGTGCTGCTGGTTGAGTTTAAACCAATAGGAGTAGAGCATTTGGTGGCAGCATTTGGCCACGTTTTAGCATCAGCTGATTCATTTAGATTGGAGGGGTGGTGGTGTATCACTACAGCATCACCTTTTTAGCACCCGATACTAGCGAACCTCGCGAACTTTGCATCGCGAATAGGGCTCCTCGGCCTTGGAGGCCGGGAACCCTAAAAATTAATAGGTAATTTGAAATGCGCATGCGCGCAACCATGCGACGCTAAAACAACTTGGCAACGTTGCGTGCGTTGGATTATGGTGAGTTATTCGGATTCGAATTTTGGTTGTGTTAATTATTGTAAATAAACGTGGCGTCCGTCTGGCGTGTTTGATCTTCGTTCGTTCATTCTTCGACTTCGATTTTCGTTGATTTTGTGGTTGATTTCGGTTCCTAATTTAATCTCGTCGGTATCTTCGTAAATATTCAATGATTATGTGTTAATTTTAACTTTCATAACTCTTTGTTTTCGAACGAATAAAATCGCGAACATGAATATGAACAGTGATCGTGTGGCTGCAGTTCTAAATGGATTTAGTTGAGATCGAGAAAAATGGCTACAAGGACTGAATTCTCTTGAAATGGTGAGTTTTATTAAAGATACTTAATTATTTACGATCGGTACTTGATGCTCTTATCGTTGTTTATTTCGTGCAATTGCCACTCTATTGAACTTTGATTACGATGTTGGTTTGTTCATTTTGTCAATTCTAAATCCATGATTCGTGTTTCTGTCTAAAATTTTCCAATCTCAATCATGGGGATCAATGTAAACAACATGGAAACAATCGTAGAAGTTGTGATAATCTGGGTGTTTCGATTCGTTGATCGTGAATAAGTACGGTGTTGTTTTTTCATTTTCTAGTTTCTTTTCTCATGAAAGATTCAAATTTCCAATAATTTCCGGTAAACAAAATATGAATAAGTATTACGAATCAATGCGATATTATAGCATGAGGTGTATTCTATGCAGTAATTTCAACTTTTTGAAGTGTTTGGAGTTGGTGAACACCTGTGATCAGTGTGAATACAAAGATGAGTGAGATTGGATTTCGGTTTGGTCATTTTGTTATCTATTTGAAAATATTCGACTGCTGCTTGCAATTTTTCTGTACAGGGAATTAAGACTTGGCAAAGGTTAGAAATTCGCGTATTAGTTTTGTTAGGAATAGGTTTAGGTTAGGTATAGAAAGGATGTGTCAGAGATAAGGAACATACAGGGTCTATAAATGAACCGGGCAACATCAGCCAAAAATTCCGGTTTCGTTTTGTCGCATCGTAACAAAAGCTAAAATATGAAAAAAAACGACCAACGACGCCTTGATAAGATTACAAGTTTGATGTAAGGAATGAGTCATCTTACCGAACATGCATGCAAACGTGTGGAATAATGAGAATATTAATTTGTCAAATAGGGATTTTTACGATGACGTTGCCCGGTTCATTTATAGACCCTGTATAATTTACTGAGGTTTGCTTACTGAGAGAAGCAGATAATCGAAAATTTTTAACGAAATATGTCGATTTTTCCTGTTTTTTTTTTCGACTGAAGATTTTATTTTTTTACTATTTTTTTCTGCGTCAAAACAATAAGTTCCCTCAGGAAAGAAGTGATTTTTTAAAAATTTTCCCATTTAGACCTAATTTTTTCGACTGGATGAATAGGTACAATTTTTCTATTGATGAAAGTGCAAGCTGACTCCTCTATACTCCTCATTCAATCCGACGCTTTCAAAGAATTATTTTCACCTTTGAGAGTCTTTGTTGTAATTTTAAGGCTGAAATGTGTAATTTGTGCATTGACTTTTATACTATTGTACCTACTTGCTTATTTCAGTAAGTAAGTAATTTCTGAACGTTTTTCTGGAAGTTGAAACTTTAAAAAAATATTACCCATATCTGTGGGGTTAAAAAATATCGATTTCTTGTATTAATTATTTGCTTTCAACTGGTTAACAAAATCTTGACTTTTTTGAGTTTAGATCGAAATTATGCTTTGTCGATGGTTTAAACCTTGAATCAAAACCAAAACAATAAGTTTAATTTTAATTTATTTCAGTTGCTGAGGGAGGGGGGGGGGGTCATAGTCAGACACTCATAGCGTTGTCTATATTATTTTACCTGTAAACCTAAATGCATATTCGGAATCTACGAACTTTTTTGGATAATGCCTGTGCCCCGAATTTCAATTTTGATAGAATTAAGCGCTTAGAACGAAGTTTTGTTTGTTGAGTTTTAAATATGTGGCAGGGGTGGTAACCGTAATGGGTCCTAGTTACGGTTACGGTTTTTAGCGGTTTCTGGATGATGATATTTATGGTTAGGTTTTGGTTAGGGTTTCTGAAATTTCACATCAAATGTTTGGGTTACGGTTACGGTTTTCTCTTTGAATAGCGGTTTTTGGTTACGGTTACGGTTTTTAGCGGTTTTCTCTTTAAAAAAAAAAAAAAAAAAATGAAAAATGATGTCCGTTCTCTGTTGTACCTGGAATTAGAAAAAATTATAAAATTTGGAATTTTTTAGTGGTTACTACGCTATTGAACTGAATTCATGAATTGCAACAAATTTGATAATTAAATTCTTGTCTTTATATACATAGGTATATGGATCATTATTTGCTGCATTCTGATCTGATTAAAAACGTCATATAAATTTTTGTAGTTTTGCATAATAGTGAAGTTAAATTCCATACTTGATGTGAAACTGTGAAAGTTCAAAGAAAGTTGACGTTTCAATTTCAGAAAACCATCTGTAAAGTTGTAATTTTCAATGAAATGTAATAATATTTCAAAATCTCAAAAACTAAAAATTTAATTTTTTATTTTTCCCTCATTTTCATTCGGATAACATTTATCTCACATGGTTATTTGTAGTGCAGGTCCTCTTTTCTTGATTCAATAAGACTAGAGAGGTCAAAAAGTCAAAAAATTGAAAATTTTTCAAAATTTATAAAAATTTTGTTTCGGTTAAGGTTTTTTATTAAAAAACCGTAACTGAAACGAATTTTAACGGTTAGCGGTTCGGGTTAAATTTGTCAAAATTTCACTTCTTTGATTACGGTTTTGTTACGGTTTTCAAAAAAACCTCTTATTTCGGTTTCGGGTTAGTGGTTACGGTTTTTGAATGTGAAAATACCTGGTTACGTTTGGGTTACTGGTTACGGTTACTGGTTACGGTTACCACCCCTGATATGTGGTGCATAGTTTGAATTATGGTTCCACTTCGAATTTGGGAGACCAGAGCTGTTCCAAATGTTTTCATAAGAAATAGAATTACAGATGAGTTGTTTTAGAACGGGTGTTTTCAAATTTGGTGGTAGGCTCTCTAAAGAGAGGGATGAAAAATGAATGCTGGAGCTTTTTTTACTTTTAATTTTAGGATTTTAGTACCTAGAACAAGAATCCACCGTAAAATTGCTTTCAACAGATATGAAAACAAAAGTCATATTCTAAATAAAAAGACTAAAATTATTGAGGTAAGAAATTTATACATAATGAATTTATGTAAAATTTGTATTAAAATTTCATCATATTATATAACTTTCCTACCATTTTCTACGTTACTTGATTTTCGTAAATTTTTATTTGGAAGTCGTTCCAATTCTCTTGAAAATTTGAAAATTGAAGTTCAGGAAATGAATATTCTCAAAAAAAAAAAAAAAAAAAACGTGGAATCCTTAGAACTGAATGCGCTATTGGTTTTATTAACTGTGAGTGTGTGACTGAACTGTCCCTAAAACTTAGCCCTTTTTGCTCATTGGTAACCCTGTGAAAATTATCAACATCAATTTCATACGTGTGTCTCGAAAAACTTTTTTGGAAAAGCGTAGAAAGCAGTCTCGAGTTTTATCCAAAAAAATGGTTAGACGGTCGAGTTTCCTTAAAATAAATTGTGTCCTAAAAGAAAACTCTTGTTAATTACTGAAAGGAAATGACCGGATAATTGGTGAATTTGGCCCCGGCTCCGATTTTTGATCTAACGCCCTCAGATGGTGTCCTAGTCCAGTCATTTTAGGAGTTGACCCCTCAAAAATTAAATCCTGATTTTTTTTTCGCGTTTTACGTTCGTAATGGTCCATTACACAACATACTAAAATGGACACCCCACAACCCTCCGCTACTCCTAGGGGAGGGGTAAATGTCTGCTAAAAACAGGTTTTTCGCGAATATCTCCTCAAATAAGCCTCAAAATTGAAAAATAGTTATGAATAATCTTGTTCTACGTGTAATTTCGTATCAGAAGATTTTTTTTTTCAAAAACACTCACTTTCTTGACCAAAAATTAAGAGTAAAAAACACTTTATTTTTTCAACAATTTACAGCATTTTTGGAAAAAATCGAAACTTTTTTGAATATCTCCTCAAATGAGCCTTAAAATGGAGAAATGGTTATGAACAATCATGTTCTACGTGTGATTTCCTATCAAACAGGTTCGTTTTTTCTCGAAAACATTCGCTTCTTTGCCTAAAAATTAAGGGTGAAAACGCCAATATTTCCATCATTTCCAAAAATACTGTAAATATTGGAAAAATAGGCGTTTTCACCCTGAATTTTTGGTCAAAGAAGCGAGTGTTTTCGAAAAAAAAACGAGCCTGTCTGATAGGAAATTACACGTAGAACATGATTGTTCATAACCATTTTTCTATTTTGAAGCTTTTTTGGGGAGATATTCCCAAAAGTTTCGATTTTTTTCAAAAATGCTGTAAATTGTTGAAAAATAGGTGTTTTTTACTCTTAATTTTTGGTCAAGGAAGTGAGTGTTTTTGAAAAAAAAAATCTTCTGATACGAAATTACACGTAGAACAAGATTATTCATAACTATTTTTCAATTTTGAGACTTATTTGAGGAGATATTCCAAAAAAACTGTTTTTAGCAGACATTTACCCCTCCCCTAGGGGTAGCGGAGGGTTGTGGGGTGTTCATTTTAGTATGTTGTTGAGTGGACCATTACGAACGTAAAACGCGAAAAAAATCAAGATTTAATTTTTGGGGGGTTTGGTACATTTTTTCTCTTATTTGCCTGGACTATCCCTTGATTAGATGTAAACAAACGATTTTTCTTGGCAAAAAAGTGAATTTTGAGGCTTCGAGTAAAATGATCGTAAAAATGGCGTTTATCGGAATATTTTGACCCGCTGATCACGAATTCGACCTTAGTTTCTGCATTTACGGTAATTTCTTTCCGTATAAAACGCTCAAAACTTAAAAAATCTACTAAAAAAACATTTCTGTAAGGGGTTTTGCAATTTTTGGTCCTTGCGTTTTCTAAAACGTCAAAATTTGAATACGTGATGTGAATCTAGATTTAACGATTTAAAAAGCACTTTTTTGGGATATTTTCATAGTTGCCGAACCTTTGAAAACAATGCAATAAAATGGCCATAACTTCAAAATGGTTGGGGGGGGGGGGGGTCAAAAATTTTTCTGGAATTTTTTCACATCAAGGGACATCATCTGAGGAAGTGAGGAGGCCAGCTCGAAGATCGGAGCGGGGGCCAAATTCTCCTCTAATCCGGCTCAACCCTTTATTTTTTTTCAAAACTTTGTGCAAATTTTCTTAAATCTATTTGTATAACATGAAATTGAAACGAAGTTCTTGGTAGGAAGAAAGTGATCTACTTACTTCCATTTTTTATTACATCGGGTTTGAAATTCTTTGAATTATTATTCACTGGCAGATTAATACAAGATGAATTTCAATAATTGGCAAAACCCTATGATTCGTTCACTTCTTACACAAAGTGTTTATGATTCGTTGAAATTTTACTAATAAATTAATCTAGAGTGCAAAATACATACAGTAAACTGAATCGGGAATATGACCCAATTAAAAATAAAACACATTACGTTGAGCTTTGAAAACAGCGCGTTTATTCGTAAAATTTATCAAAATCTTTTCATTATGGAATGTATATTTTAACCCGAACAAATATTCTTGACCTCCTTACATCTAAAAAATACTTATAAATTATTTAGGGTTTTACTTGGAAAATTATGAAATTACAATTCCTTGTATTGAAATGGATCAGCAACTTCGTGTAGGCAATGGTTTGGTCATCTTAAGGCTGCAAAAAAATTAAAATCACATATTTGATTATTTTTCAGATTAAAATCAAAAGTACCAAAAATTGTGGGTAAAATATGAAATAATTATACTTACAAAATGAATTCCAAAGAAATTAGCCACGACTATGCCCAATATTGCCAAAAGTAATGCTCCGTTACCTAGCAATAGCAGGGTGTGAAACATAATAACGAAGAAATTCACAATAAGTATACCATTGTTGATTATAAGAATTCCTGTAGCAAACGGATTCTGCGCTGAAACAGCGCTAAGACCGAACAAAATACCAAAGAATGCCAAGCAAACGGTGACTAGAGCATTTTTGAAGCTCATTTTTTGTGAACGTCAATAAAAACGTACGTGGAGTTGATGCAAACTAATTTTTTAGGTAGCTTTAAAAATGAATAAGCGTTGTTACATTGTTCTTACCTATTTATAGTGATTTTTCAGCAATAAAGTCACGTAGGGTACCAATAAGGTCTTATCAACAAAATGATATTATTCTTGATAATTTTTTTCTGTACTAAGTATTCGTTTTTGTACAGGTTCTTATTTTTTTTTTGCTTCCTGTTATCTGCATTAAGTAATCGATTTTTTAACCTTGGCGAGCACAATACGAAATGAGCTTTGGACGTTTGAATAAGTTTATCTAATTTCTAAATAAGAAATTTTTATTATTCTTTGAGCGCTGCGTTTCATTCACCGACGACAAATTAACGATAAATAGGGGATGTCGGCGAATCAAAAGCTGTGCAAGAAAGTCATTAAAATTTATCTATTTCTTCATTAACCGCGGAAATATGAACATTCTCGTCGATAACTTGTTTTACGTTGAGGTTAAAATGGTTAAGGACATGCTTTATTTCAATGTCAAAGAAAAATAGGTATGTAGAAAAAATATATCAGCTTGGCACTTGGGTATTTTTTACGTCAGCGTTGATCGAATGGAAAAAAACTTCTTTTTGAAATTGGAAAATTTTTTGATTAAGAAATTAATTCATTTTAAGGAAATCTGGCCGGATCGGAAAAAAGTCAAAATTTTCCAAGTACATAGGTCCAGTGATAACCAAAAAAGGAAGAGGGGTTTCCCCAGAAATATTGGAACGAGAAATTTCAGAGCATTTTTTTTCAATTTGAAATAAGAGAAAATATCTAAAAAAAATTACCCTCGCTTTGCTTTAATGTAATACATATTTCACGGTGTCCATTTTCGGGAAAACCGGGAAAAGTCAGGGAATTTTGACCGTCTAGAAAAGACGGGAAAAAATCTGGGAATTTCGAAATTTCTGGCATTTTCGCTGGAATTTTGTAAAAATCCAGAAGAATAAATTATTTGAAGTTTCTGGACTCATTTTATTATAAATTTTTCAAAAAAAATTCTCCTCGCTCCACGTGGGCCAAATTATTTAAACTGATTTTTGTATGTATCATTTTTTGTTGACCTTAATGTACAAGAAAATTGATATTTAAACTCACGTTTTTGTCTATTGATTCATCGAGTTTTCAAAAAAATTTCTTTGTACAGAGTTTTTTTTTTGAACCCGTACGAAAAGAAGGGAAGGGAATGGAAGAGAATTTGTATTTTTTTGGTCACATTTTGGGGAACTTTATTGGGATGTAAAGTGATGAATTTTCAAGTTTTGAAGGTATTTTTTTGCAAAAATTTCTCATTAAAATAATTGATATTTTACTCCTCGTCGATCTATTATTTACTGGGCCAAGCCGAAAAGATTTTATTAGGGATTTTCGCAAAATCTATAAATTTGAGGTACGTGTTTTTTTGGGGAAGTATTTAATTGTGAGAAATTTTTGAATTTTCAGACTGGAAATATCCGAATTTTTAGTCTCACGATTTGGTTGACACCAAAATTTTTCCTTTTTTTTTGGAATTTTTCCATTATAAATTCAAGGTTTCAAGTTTTTGTGCCGAGTTGAGAGGGAAGTGGCGTCAAAAATTTTTAGAATTGAATTTAAGTCATTTTTGTGGCCGGAAAAGGGAGCATCTAAAAATCTCATAAAAAGTAATAATTTGTGGAAAAAAAATTGTTGGACATCATGCAATTTAAATCATTCTTCTGCACAATTTCATCACACGAAAAAACCACCCCTTTCTACATCCTTCAGGAATAACATATTTAAAAGATCTGCAAAATTTCGAAAAATTGGCCTGTAAAACCTGGAAAAGTGGGGGAAAATCATTTCTGAGATATAGTGGACAGTACCCTAATATTTCTACTTCAAGAAAAAAGAGTTAGAATTGGCTCAGCAAGTTCATCTGAAGTGAAAATGAAACATTAAGAAATGAATTAGTTTGCTTTTGAAGATCGTGATTTTTCACTTTTAAATTCTCGCTTCGTTCAAAAATGTGGAACGAATGTAGCCTTGCATTAATAGTTATTGTAGGTACTTTACTCAAGTGGTCCTAAAAATTTTAAAAACTTATTTAAATACCTTGAAAAACTGATGCAAAAAATATGCAAAAATCGAAAAAAATTATTTTTGAAAAAAGTAATCTTTTTGATTTTTTTCTTGAGAGAGGATTATGTAAGAGTGAAAAATAAAGATGATAGTCGAGGACAAAATTTGAGAATTTAATTTCTGAATTTTGGTAGACAGCTAGACGGTAGATTCCCATGCTTATATGAGTAATTTTGTACCTGATTTTGTTTATACCTACGAATTTTTCAGAAATCAAGTCACTCGAAATATTGGTCTTATCAACGAAGGAATATTAAATAGTGATAATTTTTTTTTCTTCCTGACAAAATATCAATTTTCGTGAATTTTCTTGCTTTTTTTGTGCTTTTTTTTTATCATCAATTCTGTAATTGATTTTTTAACCTTCACAACTTTGATATGAAAAAATAATTTGTAGATATTTTCTTTTCTTTTTGACGTAATATCCGTTTTCGTAAATGTTCTTGTTTTTTTTTTTCTTTTTTCATTATCAATTGAGTAATTGATTTTTTAACCTTCGCAAGTTGCAGTATACTCGAATAAGTTACCTATGGTTGTCTATTTTGATTTTTTGAGAGTACTTAGCTTCTTATTCACCGACATTCCTGGTTTATCGTTGACTGTGGAAGAAAAGCTGCGTGCTCGATGAATAAATAAAAATTATATGAGAGCCTGGATATAGAAACCACTTTATTTATATAAGGTGAGAATTTTTAAATTTTAAAAATTCGAATCTAAATTTTATTAATTTTCTGCATCTTGAAGCTTTTCTTTGTTTGCATTCATAAGCGCACCCAGAAATTATTCAAGGGAAGGGGCTGAGAATTCTAGAAAAAATAGGGGGGGGGGGTTAAATTTCAACAAAAAAATTTCGTCACCTTGAGCAAAGAAAAATAGAAAAATTGCGGAATTTTTTGGAGCAAACAATCAATTAACTCCTTAAATCTGAATTAGTAAAATTTACCTAGGGGTTAAAAGTTGGTTTTTGAGTTAGGTTCCCTCTTGATTCTACTCCTAAAAGTCCCAAAATCAGTATCAACTTGAAAACCAATTTTTGACCCCTAAAGGCGGATAGGCTCTATATCCAGGCTCACCGCTCACATTATACATATTTTTTTTTACAAATTGTAAAAATTCGAACATTTTTTTTGATTACTAGAAATGCGTTGGAGTCAAAATAGTGAAAGACGTAAGTATTGTTTTTCTTTGGAAAATTTTGGAAATAGGTAATCCAAAGGTCATAAATTTCGATTCCATGTTTCTGAAAATTCGAAATTAGGAAATGAAATACTCCATAATTTTTGAAAAACGTAAAAATAAAAACTCAAATGGGGTTTATTTTTTATTCATTTCAAGAATTTAACTCTTTTCAAATTCCGATTGTTGCTAATTCCATGAACCTAATTTTCCAGAAACGAGTTTTTTTTGTCTTTAACCTCATTTCCTTATTCCCCATCACATATTTAAAAAAATACAATAACATTCAATATCAAGCTATCATCAACAATAATTGAAAAATGCACAAATGATTTTGAAAATTTCTGAATTTTATATCTTTTTTTTTTGGAGGTTTAAAGTGCCCAAACGAATCTTTCAATTGTTGAAAATTTTCAATTTTCAATTTGGAAAAAGCGTATGAAGAGGCCTCGTAATTTATCCAAAAATGTTTAGACGGTCGAGTTTCCTTGAAATAAATCGTGTAGTAAAAAAAACACTCTTGCTGATTACTGAAATTTTTTTTTCAAAACTTTCTGCAACTTTTTTTTGAATTTATCATTATATAACATGAAATTGAAACGAAGTTCTTGGTGGGAAGGGAGTATGGTGGATGAAAAAAATGATCTATATACTTACTTCCATTTTGTATTACATCGGATTTAAAATTCTTTGAATTATTATTCACTGGCAGATTAATACAAGATGAATTTCATTCAATTTGGTAGATCTTAAAATTCGTTCACCTCTTATACCTAAAGTTTGTGATTTGATGAAATTTTGCAAATAAATTAGTCGAGAGTGAAAAATTTAGTACACTGAATCGCAAATATGACGAAATTAAAAATGAAACACATTTCGTTGAGCTTTGAAAACAGCACGTTTATTGGTAAAATTTAGAAAAATCTATTAATATGGAAGGAATTTTAACCCAAACAAATATTATTGACCTTCTTACATCTAAAGAATACTTATAAATTATTTAGGGGTTTACTTGAAAATTAGGGAATTACTGTTCATTATAATGAAGTGGATCAGCAACTTTGTCGGCAATGGTGTGGTCATCTTAAGGCTGCAAAAAAAAATTAAAATCACATATTTGATTATTTTTCAGATTAAAATCAAAAGTACCAAACATTGTGGGTAAAATATGAAATAATTATACTTACAAAATGAATTCCAAAGAAATTAAGCACGACTATGCCTAATACTGCCAAAATTAGTGCTCCGTTACCGAACAATAGCAGGGTGTGGAACATAATAATGAAAAAATTCACAATAAGTAAGCCATTGTTGAACAGGAGAATTCCTGTTTGTAACGGACCCTGCGCCAAAACAGCGCTAAGACCGAACAAAATACCAAAGAATGCCAAGCAAACGGTGACTAGAGAACTTTTGAAATTCATTTTTTTTAGTGTTACTTGAAAGCTCGAATAAGCGTCAACGTAATTTCAGTTTTCAAATTCGATTTGAAAAAGCATGGTTAATTTTTCCTTATTTATATACAATTTCCTGCCATTCGACACGCGAAATACCTCGAGCTTTATCTTCTGATAAATTTTTGTCTGTGTATTTCGACCGAACATGAATTTCGTACATGTTTTTTGTTTTTTATCTATCGTTATTGATATTTTAACCTTCGTGAGCAGATAGATTAGCAATTCGGAGAAATTTTTTAGTACCAAAAATAAATTTTTTCGTAAAATGCAGGTTTTAATTCCTTCATTAACTAAGCATTGATGAAGACTCATGTGAGGAGGAAAAAAAAATTGTGGAAACGTGTTAAGTGAAATGTTTTCTCTTCAGTTTTCACAAGTTGTACTCGAAAATGACAAATTTGACTCATTGTGTTGTCAATGTCCCCGGAAATAAACCCTCTGTATGACTGAATTGGCTACATGAACCAGGAAGGCGATCGCATTGAGTTTGAAAAAGATAAAAAGTTTGTTGGTAGCAATTTTTTTGTTGTAATTTTGTGTATGAGAAGTGATTTTCTTGAAATGGCAGTGTACATTTTTTATTTTGAACAAAGACTTGTTTTATTTTTCTCGAGATTGCAAATTGGTTCCTTGGTTTCAAACTCATCGATTTTATGAAGAGGGAAGGAGAGGGGCAAAAAATTGAACATTTTTACTGAAGGCGATTTTTTCCACTTCCAATTACAATTTTTTTTCATTTCTTTTGACTCGATACGAACATTTTTCTAGGAAATAAGTCATAACGTCTGCAAATTTTCTTACCCAAACATAATTTTCTCGACCAAAAAATGCATTTTTGTCATGGGACGGGGCAAGCTGTCCGTGCTGCCAATCGGTCGTGTTCGGTTCGGTCTAGCTCTTGAGATATATTCCTTTTCTCATGTTTTCCAACACTGCCAATACACGACAAAAAACTGAAAAAAGAGGAATTTTTACGCTGATGTTGCCCGCTTCAATCGAAGATCTTGAAGACTTAGCAATTCGCCTATGAATTATAACTACCTATTTTAATTATATTTGCAGCTGGATAATGATGATTTGAGTAATTTCAACTTCAATTCTTTCTTGTATGTCGGGTAAACATACAGGGTGTTCCATGAATCGTCTGCCAAACATATTTTTTTGGATATACCGGGTCGAACACTAAAAAAAACTCGAAATGAACATGTTGCCTATTTTGAATTTTGAAGGGGCAAATGCTGCTTCTGAAAAAATCGCGTCAAAAATTTTTTTAATCATGGGAATGGATAGTACTTTGAAAATTGAGGGAATGGTCTCCTTATGACTTTTTGCCTATCTTTAAAATTGAAGGGGCTACAAAAGAAATTGTTCAAAAAAATTCTAAAAAAATTAACACTGATCAAGGAGATGGATAGTAAGTTGAAAAGTAATGAAATTTTGTTCTGTAGACTTTTTACCTAACATCGAAAATAAAGGGGCTTAGGGTCATTAAAAATTGAGAAAATTTGAAATTTTTTTTGAAGCCCATTTATTTTGAGTGACCCGTAGCCCCTTCATTTTCGATGTTAGGCAAAAATTCTACAGAACAAAATTTCTTCAGATTTCAACGTACTATCCATCCTCTTGATCAGTTAATTTCTTGAGAATTTTTTTGAACAATTTCTTTTGTAGCCCCTTCAATTTTAAAGATAGTTAAAAAATCATAAGGTGAAAAGAGTATAGCCGGTTAAGTACTATAGGGTTTTGGCCTTGGAAACCGATTTTGACTGTTCCTACCCTAAAATGTTCCCCTAAGCTGGCAATCAAGTTTGACACCATTTTTGGACCCCTAGCTCAAGTATTTTTGGGGGGGGGGGGAGGGGCTAAAATGTGTGTTTTTATTCATATAATTTTTTCATTTTTCGCCAAATGCAAATAAAAATTTCGCGTTTTTTTAGATAGCTTCTAGAAGGTTACGAGAACCCCAAAAATTTTTTTCGAAATTTTTGGACACTTTCCCCTCAAGTTATGCCCTTTTCAAAGTTTTGAACCCTCCTTTTGGGATAAAGGGTCAAAGGGGCAATGGAATTTTTTTCCTCAAAAGAAGTGTTGTTTACCCGTAAGTATACCATAAAAATTTTGAAAATTTTGAACACGTGGAACATTGTCAAAAAAAATAAAAACTAACCCCCCCGCGTGGTGAAATACTCAAAATTCACGACAACCCCTCCTCCCCTTAATCGTCAAATTTCCATTCAATACTATTTGGCGAAAAATGAACGAATAATGAATATGTACCAGTATGATTAAAAAACATGTTGATTGATAGGTATCTCTTCAAACTTATGTAATGTATACTTGGGTATACCAATTTGACGATTACAGGGGGGAGGGGTTGTGGTGGTGGTTCAAATGGGAATTGGACTTCAAAATCGTTTTCAGAAGGTCTGATTCATATGAAAACGACACCCAATATCGGTTATTACTTTATTTATCACAACGACCACAGGGGCGGGGGAAGGGGAGGGGTAAGGGAGGCCAATGTTGTGGGCCCTTTTTCACAATGTTCTGTGGTCCTCAAAATGAAATATTTTCGTGATGATCGACATTGGTAACTAGTTTCCCAATTACTTGTGCTGGAGGTATTTATTTACGTGAATTTTGAGTATTTCACCACGCGGGGGGTTAGTTTTTATTTTTTTTGACAATGTTCCACATGTTCAAAATTTTCAAAATTTGTATGGTATACTTATGGGTAAACAACACTTCTTTTGAGGAAAAAAATTCCATTACCCCTTTGACCCTTCATCCCAAAAGGGGGGTTCAAAATTTTGAAAAGGGCATAACTTGAGGGGAAAGTGCCCAAAAATTTCGAAAAAATTTTTTTTGGGTTCTCGTAACCTTCTAGAAGCTATCTATAAAAAACCGCGAAATTTTTATTTGCATTTGGCGAAAAATGAAAAAATTATGAATAAAAACACACATTTTAGCCCCCCCCCCCCAAATACTTGAGCTAGTGGTCCAAAAATGGTGTCAAACTTGATTGCCAGCTTAGGGGAACATTTTAGGGTAGGAACGGTCAAAATCGGTTTCCAAGGCCAAAACCCTATACTTGACCGGCTATACTCTTTTTTCAGTTTTCAAAGTACTATCCATTCCATTCCCATGGTTGAAAATTTTTTGACGTGATTTTTTTAGAAGCAGCATTTGCCCCTCCAATTTTCAAAATAGGCAACATCTTCATTTCAAGTTTTTTTTTAGTGGTACCCGGTTATATCCAAAAAAATATGTTTGGCAGACGATTCATGGAACACCCTGTATGGCAAATTTTTATTATCAATGCCTAAACGTCTAAACGTAGCTCTCCGTTTTTTTTTTCTATAGAATTTGAACTTCAAAATTATTTTTCAGATTTTGATTTTATAGGCTATGCAGTTGAAAATCAAATACCTAAAACTTTTGGTAGGCTTTTTCCAAATATAGGTATGAAATTTTGATTGACTTTTGTTCATCACAATTTTTTTTCTAAAATTTAAAATGAAATAGCTAGGTACCAAGGATATACTTGCTTAGTATGCAATTTGTCAACACTTTTTTTCAAATAAATTGATCAGATTGATTCGAAAAAATGACTTTTCCATTCGCGTTGTATTTTTTCAAATATCCGTGTGAAATGTAAATATTGGATGTAGGTACTAGGTAATAGGTATGTATTTTAGCTTTCAAACAGCCAACAATATCTGAAAATTACTATGATTATTCTAAAAAATTTCGAATTTTATATCTTATTCTAGATTTCAACAGATTTTTTTCAAACTTGTCACTTAGGTAGAGGTACTAGAGAGGAGTACTCTGAATTTTTTTCATATTTTTCCGACCGCTATAATGACCTTAAATTTGAACTTGCAAATTTCAAATCGCCCTGGAGAACAAAACTTTGGTGCTGACTGAAAATTTTTTTTTTCAAACTTCTCAATATATATCACACATCTTAGAATTTTTTCAGTTTTTTTCAGACGGTGGAACACCTTGAAAAATGCAAAAAAAAACATTTTTCCACAAAAAAATCTGAATAAAATTCTAAGGTGTGCGAAATACATTGAGAAATATAACAAAAATAAAATTGATATCAGCACCACAGTTGAGTTTCCCAGGGCGATTTGAAATTTCCAATGTCAAATTTAATCGGAAAAAATTGAAAAAATGTCAAGGTATTTCCGTCTAGTACCTCTACCTACATACCAAGTTTGAAAAAAATCGGTTGAAAATTCGCTAAAATAGAATTTTTGGCTTGAAAATCCCCAGGGGTGAGATAAAAATTCGCTCATGTGCCCTAAAATTATATTCTATACTAAGACACATCGAATGGCATAAAATTTGACAAAGTTCCACCGGTGGCCAAGTGACCCCCGCCTTACCACACCGGAGCCTTTGAATTGTACTCTTATAAAATAATTTATTAGAAACACGTGCTTATTTGAAAAATTCGTTTAAAACACGGTTTAGGTACCTACGTAAGGTATACAGTAAAACAAATACGAATATCTATTTAACAATCTGTGTGCACTTGATGAAATATTTTGTAAGAAAAATAAAATTACTGACAGGTTTTCAAAATTATTTAGGTAAAATAATTCAAGTACTTATTTATTTCTATTTTACGAAATGGGCACAATTAATTAAATGAACGAAAAGACAATTTGATAATTTTATTTCTCGTCGCGCTATAATTAAAACCAGCTAAGTGCCATTTTTTTCAAAATTGAGTTTTTTACAATTTCGAGTTATCTGAATCAAGCTGCATCGATTAAAATTTAAAAAACGTAAATTATTTAATTTAGACCTGAAAAAAATGAGATTGAAATTTGCGAAGTCCATAAGCGTAATGCAAATTTTGTTACGTTTTTTGGCTCTCCTGTGAAAAACAGAATTTGGCACTTAGCTGGTTTTAATTATAGCGCGACCTTCTGTAAAAAAAAATCGTAAAACGAATTGCTATTAAATGTAGTCAGAGAAGAACAAATAAATGAATAATATCTACTTAGGTACTTACCCCCAAAACCACCTAAATGAATTCCAAAGAAATTACCAACGACGAAGCCTAATAAATTTTTTTCGCTCTAGCGAGCCCCCTAAAAAACACGGGCCTGGGGTACACCCCCTCCCCCTCCTGCACAGGTCTGAGTCCACCAAACCTAGTTTTTCCTTTTCCATTTATAGGTTCCCAATTTCCTAGAATTTTTCGTTGAAAATATCTGAAGCAACCAACAGGTGTTACCTTTAACCGTGATAATTTATTTTTACTTTCCGGACAGCGTGAAGCGTTGTAAGGAAAGTATTGTTTTCGGGTCGAAATTCGTTTTCGCCAATATTGAGTTTAGACAAAATCTGACTTTGTACAAGTTTGTTTTGACCATTTTCCAGGTGATGTTCCGTATGTATGTGTGTATGTATGTATGTATGTATGTATGTATGTATGTGGGATAAAAAATGTCTGTGAACACGATTACGTCCGTCCTAATTTGAATATTTCGTCGAAATTTTAATAGGAGTTGGGGCTTGCAAAAAGGAAGGCTATGCCAAAATTTCAGATTGATAGGTTCGCCAGAAAAATTTTTACGAGCGATTTAATCCAAAAATCTTTGAGTTTGGTCATTTGCCGCGTTACATTGCATGCAATCGTAATCTAAAACGCGATAACAATTATTTCTCCCCTTATCGATGGGAGGACGTATTTAGAGAGAACCAAATATGTCTCGCGTCAGCATTTTTGCCTCTTTCTTTCAAGATAACGTATATTTTTTTCCAGCGAGCATATACTTAATACACATAAAAGAGTAAGCTTATTTTTTTCATGGGCAAAATTCAGACAATTATGGTACCTAGGTAATACCTTCGTTGATTTTTCTTTCACACCTGTCCGGAAAGTTTGTGATGCTTGCATCACTGTTTATTTAAACCGAATATCAATGTTTGTCCATGTTTTGGCTTTTTATCATGGGGGGTAATCGATGATTTTTCAGCCTTCCTACTTGCGATTGTCACAAATGATTTTGAGAAAGCCTTTAAAATAAATATATAGGTAGATACTTTTCAATATAGGTAATGTATCTTTATTATAACAGCAAGTATTTGAACATTTCCTGTGATAAAGTGAACCATAATAACAAAAAAGAAAAGAACAAATCGTTTAGTTTTTTTTAAAGTTCATGTTCTCGCTTAAAATTGTTTTGTGACTCTGAAATTTTTTTCGTTTGACGTCAGCAAGGGAAAATACAATATGAATAAGTAAATACAACGTATGGTAGAGTATTTTTTCCTCGAAAAATGAAATAATTTTACAAAACTCAGTTACTGATTACAATACACATTTCACCCAGGTATTTACGCTCAACTTGAACTTGAAATAATCAATTTCAGGCACGATAAAAGTTGTAAAATTATTAAAATATGGCCATCTTTCCTCGGAAGATAGGCCTTAGAATAGTTTTATCAAGTAGCATTGAAAAAATACATTTTTGTGTATAGGTAATCGCACTTCCGGTAAAATTTTTCACCTAGTTATTGATAATGAAATTGTTTTCAATGTCGTTTACGAATTTGTCTTGGTATTTTTTTCGAATACTTACAACGTAATATCTCACGCGTGTTTTCAGTGAAAAAGGTTGAATCAATCGTGATGAGGAAAAAGAGGGGGCAGCACTTATCTCCCAAGGCAAAGATCAAAGTTACATTTTTAGTTGGAAAAATTAGGGTTTCGTTTCTATTTTTTAAATCAAATCCCTTATTCTTGGACATGCCGTATGTTTCAATTTTTTATGAGAGCGGATTTTTTGAGTAAGGGGGGAGTGGAAATATCTCGCCCAAGATCCAAGATCGTGCGAAAATTTGGAAATGTTCGACGAGAGTCCTGCATTTTGATTTGGAAATTTAATCTGATAGCTTGCAAATTTTATTATAATACTTAAAACAATTTTTAAAAAAAATAATAATCTCTTTAATAATTATTACGTCAATTTGCGATGTTTAAAAAATATTTTTAAAGCTTGAATAAATTTTACGATTTCTCAACTTTCATTAGATACCTACATTTCAGATAATATCCATGTGACTTTATCTATTTTCACATTATTTTACGATACCTATTTTCACAAATTTTGAAATAATTTTAACGTTGCTTAATCTATTTACAAAAAATTTGAAACTTTTCAGTTTCAATTTTTTTTATGTCTTTGTAAGGCAAATCTCAAAAGTAAGTCTTATAGCATAGCCATCTTTTAGCTTTCTCAAAAGAAAGAAAATGCTACAATTTTATTTTGAAGTACTCTTTTTCAAAGTGATCACTTGTATACGAATTTTGATGATGTACTCAAGTGCTTCTGCCTACATCAATTTCAAGTTCAAAATTTTTTTCATCTATACTTAGACGACTTACCTAATTAGGTACCTACGTCATAACAGAACGTTATCATATTTTCGTCCAAAATTCTATTTTTGAACTCGCATAATACTCAAATGACTTCTGTAAATGTTTTTTTTTTTTTCAGATAAGTAAGCTAGTTGAAAAAATTAATATTGTAGACACGTTTTGAAAAACAAGTTTATTAGAAAATTCTTGGAAATTAAAAAGGTAATAAAGTAGGTAGAAGGGTAGAACTGTAGTTATATATGTAGAATATTAAAAGTTGAAGAGAATGGGTTTCTATACACTCAAAAAAATAAATAATAAATTTTTTTAAACGTAATAATAAAAAGGCACCATTCACAAAACTAGTAAAATTTATTCAAAAAATAATAATATTTATCGCAAAATTGACAAACTTTATTTTCTATGCAATAAACTTTATCAAATTTCGTGATAAATTTTATTATTTTTTTGATAAAAATTGCTAATTTTACGAATGGTGCCCCGTTATTATTTTTTTTGGATAAACTTTATTTTTTTTTGATAAAATTTATTATTTTTGGATAAAATTTATTTTTTTTGAATAAAATTTATAATTTTTTGCAACACTTTCTATTCATTTTTCATTCTCCATTTTTCTCAGTGTACTAATCTTTTGAAAAAGAAATAAGTTTTAATCTGGTTGAGTTCGGTACACGTTTTTAGTTTTTTTTTAAATTGACAATAATTGTAACAATAGTGTCGCTAAAATTGTGAATTCGGGGAGGCACAAAAACTGAGGTATTGAGGGCTGATTTTCCTAGTGAAAAATGGGGTTCAGTAACAAAAAAGTCCATCTTTAGTTGAAAAGGGGCTATTTAAGGGGTTGTTTTCCTATCAATTTTATTACAGATTAAACATATACATTGATGAATTTTGGGTTATAATATTCCTTCATTAAATAAACATGAACAAAATAATCAATTTTGATATAAGTAGGTACTTTTTCGAAACCAAGTAATACAGGGTGACCGAAAAGTAGTTCCCCCAAAAAAATGCTTAGTAAAAATTCCCTAATTAACTTATCCAAAAAATTTCAACTCTGGCAGCATCCTTGGTCCATTACTATTCGAACACAGGCCTCTTCAAAAATTCTCAATCATTTTTGAATTTTTTGTGAAGAATAATTTGATTTTCGCTTACAATGCTATAGCTAAACCTAGTCGAACGAAATTTAAAAATTGCGTGGAATAAAATCTAGGAATTTCTGTGGATAGGTGACGAGTTCCTCAAACTCTTGAATTGAACCCTGTTAATCTGAAAACAGTGCGTTCAATTTTGAAATAAGGAGGATTGCATTTCAGCGCTTCACAAATTGGAGTCAGGCGATTTAATTCAGCATTATTGAATTAATGCT
This sequence comes from Pseudococcus viburni, assembly GCA_033439095.1. Classification (NCBI taxonomy): domain Eukaryota; kingdom Metazoa; phylum Arthropoda; class Insecta; order Hemiptera; family Pseudococcidae; genus Pseudococcus; species Pseudococcus viburni. Next base: position 215,005 of record JAVBJF010000304.1, read on the forward strand.
CTGGTTTAAGGGAAAAATTGCGCAATATTGAATTTTTTAGGGTTATAAATTATACAGAGATTAGAAGACGATCTATATTAGTAGAATATGACCAAAAATAATTTACCCTATCAATAAAAAATTTTGACCGAAATTTTAAATTTTTTGGGGGAAGTAATTTTCAGTCACCCTGTATATGTACCTACTTTTAGGTACCTACAAAATTTTTCAAAAAGTAAAAACAAACATTAAATTAAAGGAACTAAACCGATCTTTCTTGGCACAAATTTGAAATGTTACTGAATTATAGGTAAAAAATTTCAAAAATACCTACTAAAAAAATGTCTCCCATTTTGAATCAGTGAGAAATCACTGATAAACAGTCGGAATAGCAGCACAGGAAAAATCAGCAAAATTCACTGATTTTAAGCGAATTTTTACTGATTTAAAAAAAATTCACCGCTGACCAGTCAAATTTAAATCTCTTACGGGTTTTTTCATTGTTTAAAAATAATCTTTAGTGGAGCAACACCTGAGAAATCGTTCGTGGTGAGGTATTCGGTGCTACGTGGTTATTTCGAACTTTTCGGTGCACCTATTTCGTGGTTATTATGTGACTCTTTCGGAAGAGGAGTTGTTATTTTCCATGACTTGGTAGAGGATTGAGTGATAATGTTCGAACAATGAACGATACAGTCAAATCTTTGATTTCGCTCCTTACCCAAATTGTCAATTTTCCATTTTACCATTTTTAAGATTTTTTAAAATTTAAATTTTCTGATTCAAAGATCATAATTTTCCCCATAGGCACAACCAGAAATTATGTAAGGGAGGGGCTGAGAATTCGAGAAAAAACGGGGGTTTAAATTCAATGAAAAAATTTAGTAACCTGTTATTTTAGTGGCGGCAGTCAGAAAATTTTTCTGTAGGTGGATAATATTGAAAAATTGCAGAATTTTTGGAACAGTCAATCAATGTACTCTCTAAATCCGAATTAATCAAATTTAGTAGAATTTTAACTTTTTGAATCAGTGACATGAAATGAATTTAGCTGAAAATCTGCGTTTCCTCATTGATCTTTTCGCCAATTACTGATTTTGTGACAAACTGGGAATGGCTTGTAAAAATCGCCAATTTTTAATTAACAGTATTTCACTGATTCAAAAAGGCAAAATGTCATCAAATTTGACAAATTCAAATTTACAGAGTTATATGATTGTGTGTTCAAGAAATAGAATGACTAAAATACTGCCTGAGCGAAAAATGCACTTTTTTGACATTTTCATGTAAAAAATCTCCTTGCTGAACTGAGGGGGGAAGGAAGGCTAGAGCCCCTTAAACCCCTCCCTTGAATGCGTCTACGTCTGTGACTAAAAACTTGCGAGAAAATAAAAATATAATATTTCATACTGTCACAATGAAGTATTTTCCCCTCTAAATTTCCACTTGCTAAATACATGCCCGGTAAGTGGAAAATTTTTTGTAGCCCCTTCAATTTTTAAGTTATGCAAAAAGCCATATAATGAAAATTTATGCAGTTATCAAAGTACATATCCATGCCCATCGTTGAAAAAAAAAATTATCATACTTCATTTTTGGATATAATCGGGTACCACTTAAAAAAAAGTTAGATGAACAAGTTGCATATCTTGAAAATTGAAGGGGCAAATTATGTTTTTTTATAAAATCACGTAAAAATTTTTTTTCAACAATGGGGATGGATTGTACTTTGAAAACTGAATAAATTTTCATTATACGACCTTTTGCATAGCTTGAAAATTGAAGGAACTTAAAAACATTTGTTCAAAAAAAGTTCTAAAAAAAATGAACTTATTAAGGGAATGGATAGTATGTTAAAAAATGAACAAATTTTGTTCTACAGACCATTTGACTAACATCAAAAATGAAGGGGCTACAGGAAATTCAAAGTAAGTGGGCTTCAAAAAGTTTTAAAATTTCTCAATTTTGGATGACCCGTAGCCCCTTTATTTTTCATGTTAGGCCAAAAGTCTGTAGAAGAAAATTTGTTCATTTTTCAACATACTATCCATTCTCTTAATAAGTTCATTTTTTTAGAACTTTTTTTGAACAAATGTTTTTAAGCCCCTTCAATTTTCAAGTTATGCAAAAAGTCATATAATGAAAATTTATGCAGTTTTCAAAGTACATATCCATGTCCATCGTTGAAAAAAAAACTTACGTGATTTTTTTAAAAACATCACTATACCTAATCCTTCAATTTTCGAGATATGCAACTTGTTCATCTGACGTGTTTTTTTTATGGTACCTGGTTATATCCAAAAGTGAAGCATGGCAGATCACTCATCGGACACCCTGTATAGGTGCGCTTCATTGATCATTAAAAAACTTTCGAATTTTTTGTTGGGGGGGAGGGGGTAGCCCGTTAGCCCCCCTGATTGCGCCCTTGATTTTTCCAACGTTGTTTTTATTACTTTTTAAATTTTTTTTAATTACTTATTGAGTTGGGAAGAATTTTTTAAAAATACAGGGTGACCGAAAAGTAGTTCCCAAAAAAAAATGCTTAGCAAAAATTCCCTAATTAACTTATCCAAAAAATTTCAACTCTGGCAGCATCCTTGGTCCATTACTATTCAAACACAGGCCTCTTCAAAAATTCTCAATCATTTTTGAATTTTCTGTGAAGAATAATTTGATTTTCGCTTACAATGCTATAGCTAAACCTAGTCGAACGAAATTTAAAAATTACGTGGAATAAAATCTAGGAATTTCTGTGGATAGGTGACGAGTTCCTCAAAATCTTGAATTGAACCCTGTTAATCTGAAAACAGTGCGTTCAATTTTGAAATAAGGAGGATTGCATTTCAGCGCTTCACAAATTGGAGTCAGGTGATTTAATTCAGCATTATTGAATTAATGCTCTGGTTTAAGGGAAAAATTGCGCAAAATTGAATTTTTTCGGATTATAAATTATACAGAGATTAGAAGACGATCTATATTAGTAGAATATGACCAAAAAAAATTTACCCCATCAATAATAATTTTTTACCGAAATTTTAAATTTTTTTGGGGAAGTAATTTTCAGTCACCCTGTACAACGTTGATTTTTTTTTAAATTTGAGTTGAAAAAATTTAAATTTTTGATATCTATTGAACTTTTTTCGATGTTGACATTTTTTCGCCTATTTTTTTCAATAATTTTTCAACTTTGATTTTTAATTTTTTTTTAATTTTCATTTCTTAAAATTTCTTTCAATTCGATAATGTTTTCCAATGATTTAAAAATATTTTCAATAAACTTTTTTCAACTTTGTGTTTGGAAAAAATGTTTTAAAAATAAAATATGAAATGGAAAATAATTTTGCGGTAAAAATAATTAGGAGCTGTTAAAAAAATAAAAAATTTAATGTTCAAAAGTCGAAATACTGGAAAAAAATTTCCAAGTCCAGAAATTGAAAGAACGAAACAAGAATCACTTGGAACGACCGCCTCTTCCAAGTCATGGAAAATAATAAGAATATCGTCAAGCACTCTTGCTTTTGATTTGATTTCGATAAAGAAATTTAATTGTAAAAAATTAATTTTTTTAGAATTGAAAAATGAAAATCCAATCCATGAACCATAAACCTACTTTCAAATATTCATCAATTTCAATTCAACGAAATCGAATTCGAAACAAGAAATTGTAGTGCTTCTCAATCATCATGAAAAAAAGACACGCGAATGTAAAAAAATAGTGTACTATGTTGTTTACGTTCGCAGTTCCTTATCACTCAGTTTCGTTGCATAACGGTAATTTTTTGTGATCGTGTTAGTTTTTTTTTCGTAAAAAATATCTGTAGTGAGTAATTTATTATTCGTTTAATTATTTATATCCTTAAAAAAATTCATCTTTGTGAAGACAACACTTCGAAATACTGCTCAAATTTTCACCTCTTTGTATTTCAACTTTCTCTTCAATTTATAACGATGGTAAGTTTGTTGATCTACTTTTATTGTTCTACGTATGCATTTTATAGAAAAAATACATCTCATTATGTATTATTACAGGCACATTATTTCAGAGAAGAAGACATCGATGGTATGTTTAAAACTCGTTATACTTTTTTTCAAAAATTTTATTGTATCACATTTTCTCATATCACACACCGGTTTCAGAATTTCGAGAATGTTTCTATCTGTATGCCCGAAGTGGACAAATACGAACTTTAGATGAACTCACTGTTATAATGAGGTCATTAGGTATGAGCCCGACAATTTTCGAATTGAAAAAATATATGAAAGAAAGAAGTACGTTCAGCTTGCCACATCATTGCTTGATTTCATTTACCTGTAGTATCATTTTATTAATATTGTAATAGATATTTTATTTTAAAAAATTTTCATTTTTTTTTCTAGATGGTAAAATATCATTCCCAGAATTTTTAAAAGTTATGCATACGCATAGTCAAGTTGAAAAACTACCGAAAGAAGTAGTAGACGCATTTAAAGCTTCGGACACTGGAAAAAATGGTCTAATTACTGCGAAACATCTTAGGCATCTGTTGCTCAATTGGGGAGAACAATTGAGTGGCAAAGAAGGTATAAATAATTTTGAAACAATTTTCTCACTGGAATTCCTGTTTTTTAAAATTATTTAATAACTTATAATTTTGTTTTATCCAAACAGTCGATCAGATCTTCCGTGAAGCTAATGTTTCTCCTAATGGAGTTGTTAAATATGAAGATTTTGTTAAAATAGCTTGCGCTCCGGTTCCAGATTATTATTAATTTATCATGTTTTCTTCCCTCTTTTTTTTCTAATTTATTTATCCGTCCTGTTAATTTTTTATATTAACTTTCTGTGGTTTGGTGAAATATTGTGATACTTCAATTTTTATTAATATATTTTTTTATCACTAAATTTACCAAGTTGTGTTTTCTGTTAATTGGGAAACTCGAATGTAGCATTGAAAATATCTTATGTACGAATTAGATATTCAAGTTTACGAGCTGGCAAAATTATTCGATAGGAAAATAATTGCCAAATTCTTAAAAACAAATTTTCTATTTTTACAATTAGGTATGCACAGTTACACTGATTCATGTTATAAATTTATATACCCTTATTACGTAGGTAATGAAACTTTTAAAGTGAAATATTACAAATCTTTATTAAAATTTCAACCATTTCTCTACGAAATTATCGTTGTCTAATCAATCTTAATAGATCAAAATCGAGATGAATTTTTGCACGTAATTTACTATAAATAGACCAAAAGTTGAACGTTTCATTCAAAAATTTACCACTAAATTTTTCCCCACGAAGAAAACTCCGAATTTATTAAATGTTTTCATTTTAAACTAAGTATAAATAAACATGGTATAATCAGTCAAATTTTGATACTTAATTAAGGAGTAAGAAAAAAAAACAAATATTTTACAATAAACGCTGAAAAAAAACAATGAACGTTTGACTCGCGATCGAGTCGATAAAAATAAGTAAAATAGAAATTTTATAATTAGGTTCGTCTAATGATAAGTCTACAGCTTAATGACTTACGAATGAAAGTGAAATTTATACAAGTAATTTATGCGTTTGCTTTAGACTTTATTGAAATAATTTAATTGACACCGTGTGATCTCCTTTGGAGCCATTTTCGCGTTCTTCTTATTCAAGTCTGCTAAAAGGTTGAGACGTGATGAGGAATTAATTTAGAAAAATTGATTTTTCGAAATTATAACAGATTTTATTTTATTTTGTACATTGGAAAAATTATCACATTTTGTATGTACATTTGCTTGCTGACTTATCCGTTCATTAATGATCATTTAGTTTGTTCCAAAAGTCTTATACAGAGATTTTCAACAATGTAAAATAAATTAAGATTTTTTCCATCTTGAAAAATTTAAATAATACCGGCATGTTGTCTATTTTTTGATATTGAAGAGGCAAATGCTCTTTCAAAAAAAAAAGGAAAAAAGAGTCGAAATATACCTACTTTTAAATATTTAACCTTGAGAATGGAATGAATATGTACCTATTGCTGTAAAAATTGAACGAATTTTCCGTTCGTTATTTCTTTTTCAACATCAAGCCCCTTGAAATAACCAAACTTAAAAAAAAATCACGAGTTTTCCTCCTCGAATGGCCCTCATCTTTTTTAATTTTAACGTTGGGCAAAAAATTATCAGATTAAAAATTTGTGCAAATGTTCAAAGTATGTATGTACTATTCATCTTCGCTATCAATTTTTTTTTTTAGAAATTTCTCTTCTGAATTTTTTTATTGTTTTTTTTTTGAAGTTGGATGAAAAAAATAATCAGAAGAAAGTAGGTTCAGTTTTTAAGGAACTACCTAGTACTTTCAAATTCATATTGTATGATTAAAAACTTGCTTTCACTGGGGTAAAGTGTTTGGCATTTCGGTAAAAATTTCAACCTCATGATTCAACCCGTATTCCTACCCAATCGCCTTTAAAATTTGACTAAATATAATCAGACAATATTGAAAAATTTAAAAAAAAATGATTTTTCAAAAAGTTATTTATGAAATGGTGTTATTTACAAGGGAGGTGGCCCAACTCAAAGTAAAACTTTGGGCCCTAAGAAAAATAAATTGAAAGTACCCCATAAAAGAACCTTGAGTATGTCCTAAATTTCACGTGCTGAAGTTTATTTCTCAAATTTTGGCGAATTTTCGAAATTTCAAAATTACCTCATCGCCTTGAAAAATATGAAAATTTTATCAAATCAATGAAAAAAGCTAAAATTTGGTATATACCCTATTTTTGACCTCCCGAATCGATTGAAAGCGATTTCAAGACGTTTCGAAGCCACCAGAAAATTTTGGAATTTTCCAGCGCTGGAGAAAACCCCATAAAAATGGTACATATTAACTTCAACACCTATAATTGCGAATAACCAATATTAGTGACCTATTTGATCGATTAAAGCAGAATTTTTCGAAATTCGCCACTTTGAGTTCAAATTCATATTTTTTTAGTAGAAAATTACAGTTTTTTTTTCAGGAAAATTGTCAGCTAAAAAATATGAATTTGAACTCAAAGTTGCGAATTTTAGAAAATTCTACTTCAATCGATCAAATAGGTCACCAATGTTGGTAATCTGCGATTATAGGCGTTGAAGTTCACATGAACCATTTTTATGGACTTTTCTCCAGCGCTGAGAAATTCTAAAATTTTCTGGAGGCTCCGAAACTTCTTGAAACCGCTTCCAATCGATTCGGAAGGTCGAAAACAGGGTAAATACCAAATTTCAGTTTTTTTCGTTGATTAGATTAAATTTTCATATTTTGCTAGGCTCCGAGATAATTTTGGAATTTCAAAAATTTATCAAAATTCGAAAAAGAACCTTCAGCTCTAATGAGGTTATTTTATGATGTACTTTCGATTTATTTTTGTTTGTGCTCAAAATTTTACTTTGAGTTGGGATACCTCTCTTCTTAGCTTAGCATGAATATACTTTTCCAAAAAAACTAGATATTACCTTTTTTTTAAATTTATTATGCGTATAATTATCGAGACTTTTACGCCCAGTGTGGGAGGGGGTTGGAAAGAAGGGTTTATTTTCAAATTTTTTTGTTGGAGTTTGAGTTCTTTTATCAAAAGGAAGTTTTTTTGTATTTCTGTTATTGAGTCTGGTATTGTTAAATTGTTTTCAAACCTACTTTTCATCTTATTGGCTATTTTTTTTAAATGAAGAAAAATTTCTTATTTTGTGTTTTTTTTTCGAAACGATGGGAAATTTCTACCTATAATTTTTTTTAAATTAAAGTATCCATTTTAAAAATAATTTTTGAAGTTTTTTTTTTACAGAAAAAAATGAAACTTGAGCATGTAATTTTTTTAAAAATCAACTTAGGCACTTCTGAAAAATTGGATATAGGTCAAAAATGGAATGTAGGGCTGATTTTTGGGTAAAAATCATCTACCTCTTATTGATACCTACCATTTTTAGAAAATCCATATTTCAATGTTTTTCAAATTTTTTGAATATTGTAGTCGAATTTTTAGAGAGATAGAGCAGAGGCAAAAGTTTAGTAAATAAAAGAAGATTAAACATTTATGCCAGGTCTTTTTGAGGTCTAGATACAATGCCATTGCTATATCTTCATTAGGATTTTTCGTGTTGGGCCCTTCTTTTTTTTAAATGAGATTTAACATAGTATAATGTGTTAAAAACGAAAAAAAAAATAGAAAAATATAATGCAGAATTTCCCAAGATGTCAATGGTAAAAAAAATTAAACAAAGAAAATCAGAAAGGGCAAAAATTTTACTTTTGTAGTAAGAAATCCAGAAAATTGAAGAATTTTTTAATTTTTACTAAAATGCAAGAATTTTCAACGTTCCCCTTGAATTTATTAATCAAAGGGTAAAAAGAGAGCTGGTTTTTGGGCAAATTCGAGTTAAGAAAAATGGTATGAAAAAGGCAAGACAAATTCAGAAAATGGCATGATTTTTTGTTTTTGAGTTTCAGTAGAGACATCTTGTTTCGAAATATACCTTGAAAATCTGAAAATACATATAACTCAATTTTGATTTTTGTAGAGAAGAACTTTGGCCTAAAAAAATCATCCTGAGGAGGGCAAGGTAAGTTAGGAAACCCTCAAATTGAGTAAAAATTGCTAAAATGTCCAAGGTTCATTTCTAAAAATCAAAATTGTATTATATTTTTAGATTTTCAAGGAATTGTTGGAAAATCTTTCACTGTCCTCAATTTATGTTTCGGATCAATTTTTAATGGAAGGTTCATTCCATGTCAACTCGACCAGGTTTTGACCTTGGGTCTTCCGATTTCGCTCAAATTTTTTTTACGAATTCTCCTCGATGGTCTAACGAAGGAATCACCATCATTCCGATCCTAATCCTTCAGGGGGCGCGGGGAGGGGGTTTGCCCTTGTAATTTTCGTATGATTTTTTGCGAAACGGCTTAACTTTGAAGGAGTATATCTCGAGATTGGTTAGGTCTAAGATGAATCTGTTTGTGCGGTTTTGTAGAGAATTGAAAGGAGATTCAAAATTGATAATCACTTTTTGAAAAGTTCAAAGTTGAGCTTTTGTAATAGAAGCTCAACTTTCATGATAAGTACAAAAGATGAAGGGCCCCATTTAAAAATCTGAAAAAATTACTATGAAGAGAACTTTTAATGTATTTTTCAACTAATTACTTTTCAAGATGGGATCTCAATACCCCTGGGGGGCACAGGGGTCCTAAATTTTGGTCAAAATTCAAAAAAATGGAAAAACTGAAGTAATATATCGATTTCTACTGAGTTCGAATATGTGCTTAGTTTTTTCATTCGACCCCTCGGAACCCCCCTATCAGCCTCCTAATGCGGTCAAAATTCAAAAAAATGAAAAATAACGTATGACGTGTCGTTTGTTGGGTTTTTGAGGGCGCTGAGTTCAAATATTTGCTTATTTTTGGGATTCGACCCTGTAGTGCCTCCCTAGCTTTCAATTTTGAAAAAACACATTCAAAAAAATGGAAATAGCATGTGTCATATCGATTTATACTAATTCGAGGGTGCTGAGCTCGATTATCAATTTACTTTCTCGATCCACCTTCTTCGTTCGCCACACTGACTCCCTAATTACTAAAAATTTTAAAAAATCATTGTGTTTTTTCAAAATTGGGAACCCCTGTGTCCCTCAGGGGTACAGGGGTATTGAGATCCCATCTTGAAAAGTAATTAGTTGAAAAATACATTAAAAATTCTCTTCATAGTAATTTTTTCAGATTTTTAAATGGGGCCCTTCATCTTTTGTACTTATCATGAAAGTTGAGCTTCCATCACAAAAGCTTAACTTTGAACTTTTCAAAAAGTGATTATCAATTTTGAATCTCTTTTCAATTCTCTACAAAATCGCATGAACAGATTCATCTTAGACCTAACCAATCTCGAGATATGCTATTTCAAATTTAAGCCATTTCGCAAAAAATCCTAATTATACGAAAATTACAAGGGCCACCCCCCGCCCCTTAAAGAATTAGGATCGGAATGATGGCGATTCCTTCATTAGACCATCGAGGAGAACTCGTGAAAAAAAATTGAGCTAAATCGGAAGACCCAAGGTCAAAACCTGGTCGAGATCACATGGAATGAGTCAGAAAACAACCGCGTCAATAGTCAGGTCTCAATCGCACATCCGCGCGCTATTCCTGTTAAAATTGATTTTATGATTTAATCTTGTTCTGGACACCAAAACAAAGAAATTAAGCCCGTATGCCCTTTTTATCCCCTCCCCCTTTCCCCAGGGTCCACCACCCAAAATTTCAAACGTGTGTATCGTCTTATCTATGAGTTGTAATGAAAAAATTTTCAAACAAAAGTTGTTCCTTAGTATCTAATGTACATTTTCATTTCTCATCAAAATCCATTTTGAAGCCACTCCTGCTCCCCAAATTTGAAAACAAAACATGTTTTTGAGAAAACCTCAAAATCACGTTTTCTTCATTTTAAACAAATAGTTTCGGAGATACGACAAAATTTGTAATCACAAAAAGTATTCAGAATTGAATTTCCTTTTCAATGAGCTCTATCACGACTATTTTCATCAATTTTTTCCGTCAGAGTGGACCTCTCCCCCTTCCTCGTTTTCACAAAAGTTGACCCACGAACAAAATTTGCTCCAAAATGAATTCCGATAATAGATTAAATTATACATTAGATATCGAAGAACAAAAATCGTTCAATTTTTTTTCGTGGATCCTACTTTTGAGATAAGGGGGAGGGGGAGAGATCCACCCTGTCGGGAAAAGTTGGTGATAATGGTCGTGATAAAGCTCATTGGAAAGGAAATTCAATTCTAAATACTTTTTGTAGTTACAAATTTTGCCGTATCTTTGAAACGTTTTGCTTAAAATGAAGAAAACGTGATTTTGAAGTTTTCTGAAAACTGTTTTATTTTCAAATTTGGGGGGTAGGAGTTGTTCCAAAATGGATTTTGATAAGAAATGAAAAAGTACATTAGGAGCTGAGGAACAACTTTTGTTTGAAAATTTTTTCATTGCGACCCATAGGTAAGACGATACACACGTTTGAAATTTTGGGTGGTGGACCCTGGGGAAAGGGAGAGGGGGAAAAAGGCATACGGGCTTAATTTCTTTGTTTTAGTGTCCAGAACAAGAATCAATCATAAAATCAATTTTAACAAGAATTTCGCGCGGAAGCCATTTTTTGTACGATTGAGACCTGACTACAAGGTGTGAGACCTTGAAAATTCAAAAATTTTATTCAATATTTTCACCCTCGCCGTCATTTAAATTTCTAAAAAAAATCTCAAAATGTTCCATCCTAAATCTTATCCACTTTTTTGAAAAAGTACTTACCCCACAATTTTGAAGATTCACAACATGCTTATTAAAAAAATTTATTTTCGAGAAATCCAAATTGGGCCTCTGGAACGTACCTAGATTACCTACTCTGACATCGATATCTCCTTTCAATAAATATCTATACCTAAATATCTAAGTATAATGAGCTACCTATTTAAATAATTACATTACGAAAAGGGGGAAAACAAATTGGTACAAATCACAAAAAATTACAAAAATTTATATTTCCAGGATAATTAATTGAAATCGAGAGAAGTGAATATTTGAACGATATAGCTCGATATTTAAAATACTTAATCATTAATACGCAACGAGGAAAAAAAAAAAACACAAAATAATAAAAACTAAAACGGTCCGTACGGTGAACCGGATAAAATCACTCCGGTTGTAACGGCAGTCGTGATTAAAAAAACGTATAAAAGGAACCTGTCGCAGACCAACGACACCTGTTTCCATTCGTGCTCGGTTATCTCCCTTTTTTCATGCTCGGTTAGTCGCTGCTCATTCCTCTGAATGCTCTGGGTGACTTGGTGTAAGGCGTAAAAATAGGTATTTTCGTCAGCTAGGGATAAAAGTGCGTAAGGTAGAAATGTAAATGAGTGTCGAGATGCGATATTTGTTGATAAGTATTTAATCATGTCGCCGGTATTACCTGGAAACTTTGAAGTAGAAGGAAGAGGCGAATTTGCAAACTCTTGACTAGGTACCCCTGCGATGTTGGCATGAGTTTGATGAATATTACTGTCGTCATCAACAGTATACCATTCGTGAGTACTTGTTGCGCGATCTTGATAATGTTGTTTAGCGTGGTTGAAATGCTGTTCCATCAAGTCCTGAAACTGACAGCTCGTTATTATTTTAAGCTTTATTTCTTATGATTAACCGTTGTACATTTTGTATCTTCGGTATTTGCGACTCTTGCGTGCTCATTATGCGCCGTTTCGCTATAGACCTAAGTAGGCTGAAGAGGTGGCGAGGCACACGTACCCCAGAATTTTTCAATCAATTTCCTCGACGTTTGCGAAAGTCTAAACGTAGATTATCTTTCATAAACTTTGCCAACGAATACGTATACCACACGACTCGCAAATTATTCAGTCGCGTCGTCCAACACGACCCATACGATTATCGACGAGTATCAAGGGTTAGATACCTATAGACCACCATATGCCCTGGCTAGGCCTATGTTTATGCCACTTATAATACCGTAACACGCACCGCCGACCTCTAAGCGAATCATTAAGCTATAGCTATTTAATATTGGTACTGTGACATTTTGGTTTTCCCAATTTTCCACACATGGTGTTTTCTTAGCTTGGCTGATGATGTATGACAGGAGTGGTTAATACTTTTGATAATCGTCTATTAGGACTTTTATACTTTTTTTTTTGTTTGATAACGGTGACATTATCGTGGTATCAAGCTAATCGATAAATTTTTTACTCTCGTGATGAGATGAAGTTGTTAATTGCTTTTTAAATACTTTTAGGTTTTGAAAATGGTACGATATTCGAAATTTGTGGTAATTTTTTGTAGACGAGCAATATTTTATTATAAATTAGGTGCTACGTTGATGAATGGTGGGAGGGAAGAGTTTGATCGGATTAATGATTAATAACCGATGCTTGGAACGAGGGAGAGGGGGCCAAATTAGTCTTGGGGAAAAAAAGTTGCAATTTTTCGTTTCATTAAGGTTGGAAATTCAAGATGAGATATGATATTGCTTGGACTTTTTTGATTCTACGAGTAGGTATACAGGGTGTTCCATGAATCGTCTGCCAAACATTTTTTTTTGGATGTAACCGGGTACCACCAAAAAATCCCTTGAGATGAACATGTTGCCTATTTTGAAAATTGAAGGGGCAAATTCTGCTTCTAACAAAATCACGTCAAAAAATTTTTTCAACCACGGGAATGAATAGTACTTTGAAAACTGAACAAATTTTCACTTTATGACTTTTTGCCTATCTTTAAAATTAAAGGAGCTACAAAAAAAATTGTTCAAAAAAATTCTCAAAAAATGAACCGATGAAGGGAATAGATAGTACGTTGAAAACTGAAGAAATTTTGTTCCGAAGACTGTTTGTCTAACATCAAAAATAAAGGGGCTAACGGGTCATTAAAAATTGAGAAAATTTGAAAAATTTTTAAAGTCCGCTTATTTTGAGTGACCCTCAGCCCCTTCATTTTCGATGTTAGGCAAAAAGTCTACAGAACAAAATTTTTCCAGTTTTCAACGTTCTATCCATTCCCTTGATTAGTTTATTTTTTCAGAATAGTTTTTTTTTGTAGCCCCTTCAATTTTAAAGTTAGTCAAAAATGTTACTGGAAAATAAATGTCTACTCTTTTTTGCGTTTTGCTTTTCGTTTTCTTCTTTTGAATGTATTACTTGCCAACTACAAATACAAACCAGAAATTTAAAAATCTTTCAATGATTGAGGATTGGGAGGCAGTCTTATTATGGGGGTCGGGCTAATTGACGGGAGGGAGGGGGGGAGGTAAAAAGGTCCCAAAATGTTCAACGATGGATTGCTCATCGATAATATACCCTCATCACACCGCTGCCTTTGGTCCTAGTTCTGCTTCACGCTTAGCTACTTACTCACTTTAAATAAACTACTTTTTTAAAAAACATTTCTGAAATCTTTGGGAAAAATCGACAAAAATTACTTTTGGGAAAATTTTTTCTAAATGATCTCAATATGAATATTTTTCATCCAAAAAATCAATCGGCAATTATACAGTATGACATAAAAGTCTTGTCCACGAAAAACACTTCTCGATTACTCGAAACTGAAAAGAGATATAGGGGTGATTCAAGCGGCAATGTGTTCCTGGTGACAAGGGCATTGAAAATTGATAATCAAATTTTCAGCCCTACCAACAGGGTGTAAACAAATGGAGAAACCGGTTTTGGTCAAAAAATTGGGGTCTGGGTTTTTTATGGAAATGAAGTCTACACACTGAGACGATTAAAATGTGATATTTTTTTTTGGAAACTGGTTCAATAATTTGCAACCAGTTGTCAAAAATATCTCAAAAATGAAATGGGGTCTGCGTTTTTAATGGAAATGAAGTCTACACACTGAGACGATTAAAATGTGATATTTTTTTTTGGAAACCGGTTCGCAAATTTGCAACCGGTTGTCAAAAATTCTCAAAAATCGAGATTACAAAAAAATTTCAAACAAAATTTGTACAGCTTTAAAAACTCAGATTGCCAGTGAACTCATTTTTTGAACCGGGTTATCCTCTGATACTTGCTGTCAATTTCAACAACAAGAAAAAGAGATGGAGAAAAATTTCAAATGAATTCGCAACCAGTTATCGATATCACCTGAAATTGAACCGCTTTCCAAAAAAAATATCACATTTTAATCGTCTCAGTGTGTAGACTTCATTTCCATTAAAAACGCAGACCCCCATTTCATTTTTGAGATATTTTTGACAACTGGTTGCAAATTATTGAACCGGTTTCCAAAAAAAAATATCACATTTTAATCGTCTCAGTGTGTAGACTTCATTTCCATAAAAAACCCAGACCCCAATTTTTTGACCAAAAAATTCATTTTTGAGATATTTTTGACAACTGGTTGCAAATTATTGAACCGGTTTCCAAAAAAAAATATCACATTTTAATCGTCTCAGTGTGTAGACTTCATTTCCATTAAAAACGCAGACCCTCATTTCATTTTTGAGATATTTTTGACAACTGGTTGCAAATTATTGAACCGGTTTCCAAAAAAAAATATCACATTTTAATCGTCTCAGTGTGTAGACTTCATTTCCATAAAAAACCCAGACCCCAATTTTTTGACCAAAACCGGTTTCTCCATTTGTGGACATCCTGTTGGTAGGGCTGAAAATTTGATTATCAATTTTCAATGCCCTTGTCACCAGGAACACATTGCCGCTTGAATCACCCCTATATCTCTTTTCAGTTTCGAGTAATCGAGAAGTGTTTTTCGTGGACAAGACTTTTATGTCATACTGTATTTTTAGGTAAAAACATCTTAATGTAGGTACTGAGACCATTTTTGGTGTCTTTTTACCGATTTTGTCGGTATGAGTGAATTCTTGCTAATTTTTCTAATATTGGCCATTTTTTGTTCATTTTTCAGAAATGAGCACTTTCTTTTAATTTTATTAAAATTTACTGAATCTGTCAGAATCTTTTTAAAAAAATTTGCTGAATTTTCAATTGAACGTTGGATTTTAGAGAAAATAAGCAACGGTTAAATCAAGGAGGTAAATTTTTTGCCCGGTCATTTTTAAATCTAGACCCAATTTTTTGCTTCCTCTTTCCTCCTCTCTCCTCCAACCGTTTCATTCTATTTCCGAAAAAAAATATGCAGCATAATCATCCTTGACATTTACCTACTCATTATTTAAAAAAAAAAAAAAACGGTTTTTTAAAATTTTGTGATGTCAATCAATTTTTTAACAAAAAAAAAAAATGAAAAATTGAAAGGCGAATGAGTTCAGTTGAAATTCATATTTATTAGTGGCGATTGTGTTTTTACGAATCTTTGTTGAGTGGAGTACCTACAACTGCATTTGACTAGAAAAAAAATTAGACCACCAATAAGCATTTATAGTTAACCATGTTTAAATAGTCAGCCAACAGCCTTTTTTGAAAAAATAATTTTTTTTTTTGAATTTTCTATCCCAGAATGAGTCATATTTTGCTTTCAATTTTAAAAATTTTGAGAAGAAGTAGTAATTCATACTACATTACTTAAAGTTGGAGGTCTCTGTTTTAAAGCTCCATCATTCAAATCCAAACGAGATTCAGCATTTCAAAAATTATTAAGAAAACAGAAAAAAATTACTGACGTGATCAAAAAATTACAATATTTGTTTTTTTCGTTTTTTTGACACACAAAAATTGAAAAAAAAAACTGAATTTTTTAATGATTTTTCAATACCTAGTACTTACTTGTAATAAAAAATAAGTAAAAATACACTCGCACCCAAAAATTATAATATTTGCATTTTCTTCGTTTTTTTTTTTTTTTTTTTTTGGCCCACGCTTTGAAATCTGATTTATCGAAAATGCTTCAACTGATTGAGCTGAAATTTTTGAGGAATGTTCAGAAAGGTTTGTGGATCCTACGGTGAAAATTTGAGCGACCTTGGCAGAGGTATGTAAGCTTCAGCGTTGCTTAAAGTTTGTAAACTACATTTTTTGTTGAGGTATTTGCGGCCGAAGTTGGAGTATGAATTCAACAGAAAATGTAGTTTACAAACTTTGAGCCACATTGGTGCTAATCTAACTCGACCAACTTCTCTGAAATTTTTACCGTCGGGTCTCTTCTTCAATGTCCCCAAAAAGTTCATCTCAATCGGTTGACTCATTTTCTTGAAATCAGATTTCAAAGCGTGTTCCAAAAAAAAAAAAACACGAAGAAAATGCAAATTATAACTTTTTGGCTGCGAGTATGTTTTAACTTATTTTTTATGCACTAGATATTGAAAAATCATAAAAAAATTACAGTTTTTCCAATTTTTGTTTCTTAATTTTTTTTTACTCATATCTGAAAACAACCAAATTGGAATTCTGAAGATATACCTTTCCTTAGCCACGTAAGTATAAAAATTCATAAAAAGCAAGCAAAATTGCAAATATTTTTTTGCTTATTTTAGGACAAGATATCAACGAAAAATAATTTTTTTATTTTCTTGAAAATTTTTCCAACTTTGAAGTTTAAATGCCTAAACCAGGTGATGAGAACTAAATTTATAGACTTTTTTTTTCAATCTCGCTTTTCAATTTTAAAAAAAATCTACCCTGTTTTACACACATACAGCTGATCCTGCAGTTATCCTCTACACGAATCGACGAAAAATAAATACCACCTTTCAAAGCCTACTTTTATATTTTATTTGTTTTCAAATCGATTTCTGATCAGAATTACTACCTCAAATTTAGTCGTACAATGTAGGTACGGGTATATACGTAAGAGATTGATTGAAAACACGAAACATTTCATTTTGGGCAACCTTTGGGGCCGGAAAAGGATAGTTCTTTATGGTAGATTTAACGGTTTATCTGAGCCCAGTGAAAAATTCCTATAGCAATACAGCAATGAAGTTTGAATTGCTATTATAGTTCGGTAGTGATTGCTTGTTTACCGAAGGAGAAGTTGTTTCGTGTAGCGTTGTGTATAGCGAAAGGCTTTGATTAATTTTACGCGAATAGGTATTGATTATAGTAATACTTGTTTTAATACTTGTGTGGAATCTTCTCTACTACATAGTTGTAAGTGTAGAACTTTCGCCAGCTTATCGAGCACTATGGTTTTCAAATAATTTGGTACTTTGGTTCCTCGAACTCCGCGATGGTATATGTTCAACGTGACCACCGATAATCCTGAGGCAAATGTTACCAAGCAAATGCTCACGCCGTAGTACATACCTAGATAAAAAAATATTAATATTCAAACTTTAGTTTTAAAATGGGAATGGATAAGTGTACCATGTACCTACTATCTAAATGGAAAAATTCGTACTTATTAATGGTGTTTTTTCGGTGGGCGGTAGTGTTTCCCGAATCGTCATTAAAAAAACAGTCATTGATAAAAGAGCGCTAATTCCTAAGGTTACTTTTTCTCCCGACTCGGATGGTACGTAGAAAACTAATAAAGCTGTAACAGATATTAAAAAAAAATCGAAATGACAGATTGAAAGAAAGATTTCTTTTCATTTTTCATATTGTTGAACGAAAACGTTCGTGAATTATTTTATTTGCTCCGAAGATACCTAGGTATTTTCATACGAGTACAAATGGGTACAACTACTTAAATAGATATAATTTGAAATTTCGTAGTAATACCATTTTTGATCTTGAAGAAATGTATGTAAAGTTATAATTATAAATTTTCCGACCGTGTATTTTGTCAAATTGGTTGTTACTTTTCTTTGCACGATGCTTTTTCATATGTTTTCCATTACTTTCAACATTCCACATACGTTACCTTAGTAATGAGACAAAAAAGTAGCTTTCAAAAGATCAAAAGATCGAGAAACATGTACCTGTTGGCGTTATTTATACTGATTTTTATATTTTTATTTCGGTTTCAGTTGAAGACGTTTTAAAATGAAACATCCAAAGTTTTCGGTAACTTACACACGTGTTCCTTCAGATTCACCTCGAAAAGAACTTTTCAGTTTTCTATTTGGATATTTTAAATTCGGACGATGCTGTGAAAAAGGTAATAAATCTACTTTCTCATTATTTTTAATCGATTTTTTATTTATTGGGATTGGTCGTAAAGATTGTAGGGATTCTCGTGGAATTTATGAATTTGAGGCACTGGTTTTTTGGAGGGGGAGGGGAGTAATGAATCGCGAAAAATCCCTAAATTTTCAGCCCAGAAAAATCCGAATTTTTATGTTTCATTTTTCAAAACTTTACAATTTTTCTTTTTTCTTTACATTTTTTCTGTAAGAAATTCAAATTCTCAAGTTTTTGTGTGGGGGGAGGGAAGAGCTGTGCAGAGGAAATCCGGGCGGGGGGAGGATTAAAGAGAAAAAAGCTCTCCCACAATGGGGGGAGGGGCTCAAAAATCCAAAATTTTTGATTTTTGAGTTCCAATACTCGCGCAAAAGAAGGAGGCTGCGAATAATAAAAAATTTAAGTTGATTATCGCAAAAGCCTTCAATTCTTCATCACGAATTGTCAAAAATTCAGTAAGTAACTAGGTATTTTCGAAAATAATTTTTTTTTAAATTTCAAAAAAATTCAAAATTGATTAAATCAATTTCAGAGATTATTCGTTGACTTGGATTGTGCAGACCAAAAAGTACAATTTTCTGCTAAAATCAATATTTTATAGCTTCGTTACTTTCGCCTGAAGAAAAATTGAAAGCTTCCAAAAATCCCAGTTTTTACAAGGTTTTGGACTATTTTGCGATTTTGGACAATTTCAATTCCAAAATTTTGTGACCTCACGTCGTAAATGCCTGGTAACACCGAAATATCTAACGTAAGTAGGAATATTATTTTCTTTTTTGTTAA
This sequence comes from Pseudococcus viburni, assembly GCA_033439095.1. Classification (NCBI taxonomy): domain Eukaryota; kingdom Metazoa; phylum Arthropoda; class Insecta; order Hemiptera; family Pseudococcidae; genus Pseudococcus; species Pseudococcus viburni. Next base: position 234,325 of record JAVBJF010000304.1, read on the forward strand.
AATTATTTTTTGAAAATTGAAAATGTTGAAAGCAAGAAATTCCTGAAGAAATTACATTACCTTCTCACCCCCCCCCAAAAGATAACGTTGAAACAACCTCCCCCCCATGACTTTGCGAGAAAACCAGTAACTGCTGATTTTTTTTTTGAATTGAGCTTAAGCTTTTTGTTTTAAAATCACTTTTTTCACTGATTTTTCATTACAAAAAAAGTGAATTTCGGAACTTTAAGTAAAACGATCCCAAAAAGGGAGTTTATCGGGGTATTGATGTGCTGAAACACGAATATGGGATTGGTTTTTTGATTTGATCATTTCTTCCTGAATAAAACGTTCTGAATTAAATTTGAAAAAACTGCTAAAATACAACACTTCTTTACGCGTTTTCGCGATTTTCGGCCCTTAGTTCAAAAAAATGGTCAAAACCAAATACACAGTAAAATTCTAAATGAAAACCCGTATTTTTTAGTAATTTTTTCAGGATGGTCGCTCTTAGCTTATAATAGTGTTTTTACGATTGAAAACTTCAAATAGCCGAAAAAACGTGAAGGAGTGCACCAAAATTGTTGAAAAAGTTATCATAAATACATCTCTACGAGTTGTAACTTTGTGCCAAAGAACAGAAAATTTCCTTCATTTTCATTGAAATTAAAAATTCTTTAAAATAATGCAATAAAATGACTGTAACTTCGAAAGGGGGGGGGGGGGTGTAGGGTCCAAAATTTTGTGAAAAATTTTTTTCAGTCACTATACACCACCTGAAATATATAAGAGCCCAAAAGTACCAGGGGCCAAATTCACCCCTTATTTGGGCATACCCTTTTCAGAAGAAAAATCGTATCCATACATTTCCTCGCTTTCAATGTTTTATTTGCAATAAAAACCTAAGTGAATAAGAAATCAAGTGTGTTCTATATTATTTTTAATCGAATTACCCCTTGAAAAAATATCGCAATAGGTACATTCTGTTGGGGGGGGGGGAGGCATAAATTTTCTACTCGCCCGACGAACATTTCCTAGCTACGCCTCACCTGTCTACTTTATCATTAAATTTAAAACTATGTCTAGGTAAACGGTATCGGAAAAACGTATTGAAAAATCTTCTCAACGTACAATTTATTCGATATTTTACTTCGGATATAAGGTATAAATATTTCAAGTAAGCAGCGAAATTGAATGATAAAAGAAAAACAGCGTAGCAACAGCTTCGTGTTTTATAAAGGGAAAATGGAAAAACTGAAAAAAGAACGTATTGGGGAGGAAGGTGAAGTGTGAGCTTCGACTGTAATGGAAAAAATTTTATTTTCGAGTATGATGACTGTAAAGGTATATTATTATGAACAAGCTTTGTAGGCTTAAAGTCTATTAATTTTTTTTTTAAATTGGAGAAAATCCTCAAAAATTGAAGTTTTAATTTCGATTTTCATCGTCTATTTTTATCAGATTTCTAGCATTTTTGATATGATATGATATGAAAATGTACCTATAGAAAACATAGAAAACTTTTTCAAAAGGGAGAGTTGCTGGAAAAGTTTTGAATGCAATCTCCCTTTCCATTTCTATCGAGCTAATATGTTTCTGAAAATTTGCGGGCTTTAATTCGTCTGTGGTTTTCAATCTACTTTTCTGATTTTTTCGACGAGTCCAGGATGCCCCCGCATTTTTTTAAAATTTTCAACAAAAATGAAAGAATTTTAATTAATGGGTATAACATGAATTACCAGTTCATTTTAGAATATCTGAATGTGAATTATTTTTTCTTTATTTTCTTTTTTTCAGAAGAAAATTACAATTGTTTTCACTTTTTATCCTTGATTTTGAATCGCTAACAATTGGAAAAAATTGAAGTGAAATTTAATAAATATAAAAAAGATAAAAAATTGTGATTTTACCTCCTCTTTCCTCCCCCTCTTACACCCCCCCCCCAAAAAAAAAAAATTAAAAGAAAATACATAATCGGAATTTTCTCAGAGGGGAGGGGAGAAACACTTGAGTAATTACAATTGTGATACAAAATAAATTATTATTTTTAATACAGTGAATATTCATAAGAGAATAAATCTCGACAAATATTCATTCACCCCCCCCCCATCCCCGAACAGTCATTCAAGTACATTTCAAGTATGTATAATGTTCAAGGAGCTATAAGAATTTTATTCTCATTAAAAAATTAGTCACGAAGTAATTAAATTTTTATCGATAGAAATTTTTTAGATTTTTAATAAGGTCGTGGGATCGTGGGTTGAAACGTGCATGGAAAAATCAGCTGAGAAATATGTCGACGTTCATTATTTTCCTGCACACGATGACTAATTTAATTTAATGTTTGATCTTCGTCGAAATTCGAGTATGTTTTCTCGCGAATTATAAAAATAAACAGCAGATATTCTAGGAACCAGTAAATCTAAAACATGTACCCTGGAAAATTTACCTTTCGATGGTACAAACTGGTAAAAATTGTCAATGCAAATATTCACCAATTCCCTACGCGAAAATGGAAAACTACCGTCCATAGATAAATGTTCTGTGTATAGATCACACTTGATACCTAAGTCTAGATACGAGATTATTTATTTTGGAGAAAACCAATACGTCGCGTCGAGTCGTCAAAAATTCATCATCGGTTTAATATTGCTCGTCATCAAGCGTTGCTAGGTAGAGGTCTACGTAGTGTCGATCTTGGCACTACATAAATTAATATTATCCGACAATGCCAAAATTATTATCTATGTTTACCTGTAATTACCTAACGTTGATTTCATTCTGTTTTTTGCACATTTTACCGTTTACGTCGTTAAAATTTTCTCGTTTTTATTTAAAAATAATGAGCCTTGTTCTGGCCATAATAAAAATAATGTCCTTATTGCTGTTCTGTTATATTTTTTTTGCGACGCAACGATACCTAGCTGGATAGTGGATACCTATATTTTACAATCTAGCTCCCGACGAAATTTATTTCGTCGTTTTATGTAAATATATGACATTCCATTTTATTTTTCAACTTTATAAATAGGGAGTAGTTTCGGAAAGTTTTTTCCTTTTTTTTCCGTAGGTAAATATTTTTAAATAAGGACTTTTATTGTGAAACTTTCGTAAATATTATTTTTTTTACGCGGGTGTTGATTTAATTGAAAGATGCTCTTGTAATTTTTTTTCTACCTCGTTCGCGTAGTTAAATGAATGATTTTTTGAATTAAATTTCTCATAAGCGCGTTCAGAAATTATGTAAGGGAAGGACTGAGGTTTCGAGAAAAATGAAGAAAGGATCAAAATTCAAGTAGCGCTGACGTCGTTAGGGTATCTTCAGAAAACGCGACATTTTTACATGTATTTGGCGAAAAATGAGAAAATCATGAAAAATTGAGACTCTGAGAGTGAGTTTTTGGCTAGAATGCATTGCAAAAAAAATCTGAAAAATTCTCAAAAGTTTGTTACCTCTCCCCGTGCATATCATATAAATGTCGAAATTTTTGGTTGCATGAATGACGAAATGGGTATTTTTGAATGGAAAATCGCATTTTTTCGCCTGTTCTCCCTAACCAAAAAATCTGAAAAAATTTGAATTATATTGTACCAAGGTAGGACAATATTTGTACCAAAAATGTATGTCTTTTAGTTTTGAAATTAGAGCGATTTTAAGGTTTCTATGTGGCGTTTTGGCTAGAAGGCGGTGCAAAAAAATCTGAAAAAATTGTCAAAAGTTGGCTACCACTTCCCGAGTATACCACGTGAATTTCAAAAGTTTTGGTTCGTTAGGTCCCAAAATGTGATTTTTGAAGAAAAATCAATATGGGGGGTGAAGCGGAGTTAGGTGGGAGGTGGAAAATGCTCCCTAAAATTATTTTTTGGAGTCCTTAATAATATCTGATGGTTATTTTCAAAAAGTAGCTCTTAGGTCGATTCACCTATCTTAACCGGGGGGGGGGGGTACCCTCCCTTTGCTAAAAGCCTGTTTTTTTGAATCAATAAAATGAGTTCAACTGAAAATTAGTGAAAAATCACTAATTTTCAATGAAGAGGCAGAATTTCATCAAATTTGACTGATTCAGATTTTTCAAGGTATTTTTATGTAGTCCATAAGCATTACTGGACCTTCTTGGTAGGGTGTGCCAAAATTTGAAAGGAGTGAATGATTATTCGCTCAAGTTCGAAAAAACACTACATATCAATGTCCAATTTTATGTAATTTAACATTTTCTCAACATTTATTCCAATTTTTAATTTCCAACCTGAAATTTTTTCAAAATTTTCAACCTGAAATTTTCTCAAAAATTTTCCTATTTAGGATTTTAAAAGATCTAAATGAAGACCAATTAATATCAACTAACAAGGGAGGTATCCCAACTCGAAGTAAAACTTTGAACCCCAAGAAAATTAAATCGAAAGTACATCATGAAAGAACTTTAAGTATAATATCCTAAATTTCACGTGCTGAAGTTGATTTCTCGAATTTTGGCGAATTTTCGAAATTTCAAAATTACCTTATCGCCCTGCAATATATGAAAATTTGATCTAATCAACGAAAAAAACTAAAATTTGGTATGTACCCTATTTTTTACCTTCCAAATCGATTGGAAGCGGTTTCAAGACGTTTCGAAGCCACCAGAAGATTTTGAAATTTTCCAGCGCGCTGGAGAAAATCCCATAAAATGGTCCATGTGAACTTCAGCACCTATGATTGCGGATAACCAATATTAGTGACCTATTTGATCGATTAAAGCTGAATTTTTTTAAATTCGCCCCTTTGAGTTCAAATTCATAACTATGTTTTAGCTGACAATTTTCCTGAAAAAACTGTAATTTTCTGCTAAAAAAATATGAATTTGAACTCAAAGTTGCAAATTTCAGAAAATTCTGCTTCAATCGATCAAATAGGTTACCAATGTTGGTAATCTGCGATTATGGGTGTTGAAGTTCATATGGACCATTTTTATGGGGTTTTCTTCTGCGCAGCGATGGAAAATACAAAAATTTTTGGAGGCTCGTAAACGTCTTTAAACTGCTTCCAATAGATTCGGGAGGTCAAAAATGGGTTATATACCAAATTTCAGCTTTTTAGAAAAAATTTTCATATTTTGCAGGGCGATGAGGTAATTTTGAAATTTCGAAAATTCGTCAGAATTGGAGAAATGAACTTTAGCACAGGAAATTTTTTATATGGGGTTCCTTAATGATGTACTTACGATTTATTTTTGTTTGGGCACAAAATTTTACTTTGAGTTGGGATTCCCTCTTTGTAAGCATATAAATCCAAAACACCCCTACTCGTAAATTTCTTTCTTTTTTTTTCCATGCTAGAAGCTTTATCGTCATCTTTCAGCGAGAAGAAAAAATGAAATAATTTACTCCCAAGTCCCATTTTTTGTGGACTTACATATATAGTTACCCGAACCTGATATCAATTGGTCTTTACTTCATCATTTCTTTAAAAAAATTTTCATCTCCAAAATTTTTTCCAAGTCCAAATTTACTTCCCATTTTTTTGTAAGTTCAGGAAGTTTGATTTTCTGGAACTTTTGCCAAAAGTTGAAATTTTAGAGAAAATTTTACTTGGAAATTTTTAAATAAAGTTAGAAAATGACAGAACTTGGAAACAAATTTCAGAAAATTTATTTATTTCCTTATTTCTGGATTATCCTGATTTCAACTTTTTCTTTTCTAAACTATATATTTCATTTGCACTTCTTTTGATATTTTTATGATAGAAAATGTTTTTTTGCAAAAAATTGGAAGTCGAAGGTACACAAAAACGTGTTTTTCAAAATATGTACTTCAGATCAGAAAAAATCAATTAAAGTAAAAAATCGAATAAAAATATATTGATTTATACCTATTAAGCAAACATTTTTTTCACAAATTATTCGAATATTGACAAATCTTACGAGCAATTAAAGAGTAAAAAAAATTATCAACGGTAGAAAGAGCATCGAAAACATTTTTCCAAATCCATCAACTTTTATTCTACTCCTGCTGCTAAGTACACAACCTGAAATATAAAATTTTACGTTCCCACGTTGAATTTTTTCTGAACCATTACGCCTAACGCTTCAAAATTGATTTTTTGAAGATTTTCAAGGTCGGCTAATTTTTGGAGATGGCTACCGGTATAGCCCGATAGCCAATCCCTTGAGTGCGCCCATGAAATTTCGCGGCAACTATTTTCGAACGGAATTTAATTCGAGTTGGAATATTTTATCGTACCTGTCCCAAATTAATTATTCGATCGGAATTTTGTATCTTTGAATCGAGTTCGAGTATTCCACGTGCCAATTTTTCGGTATGTGGGTTTAAATTTTGTTTAAAGGGGATGCAAAAATGTAGACGGTAAAGGGATTTTAATTGCCCAAAGTACTCTGTCTTTGTTCGCGTAACACCTTCGAGATAACAGACATAAAAAAGGTAGGCACGTAAAAATATACATGATTCAGTCGAAAGATATAGCGTTATATTATGCGCGAATGTTTAGCGGATATTATTCTCACAAAGAGGGAAAATAAAAATAAGACGTGACAGGATATTTGACACGAATCGTTTCCCGTACTCGCATGGTTCTGGTTAAGGTTTAAAATGTAAATAAGTGCTTTATACGAATATATTTTCAGCGTTGTAACGTAAGAGAGAGAGAGAGAGAGAGAGAGGATAGTTCGCGGCGCCGACGCGGTTTACTTAAATTAATTTGAAAATTCAAAGCTATTCTATGAATTAGTCGGGATGCGGAGTTGTTGAGAAGTGTAAGCAGTAATGGGTATTTGAATATATGGCAAACACACCCTTATACACATATGTCCACCAATTTACAAATATTTCGGTTCTCGTAATTAAGCCTTCTCGTGTTCCAACTGAACCGGAAGATAATCCATTTCAAATTCAAATTCGTCGTACACGATTAACTCGCAAATTGCTATCGTCAGTCTTACGTTCGTATTATAAGTAAATGGGTGTATTTTACAGTTCGAATGAACTACGTAGATATTACGAGTACCTATGGGTAACCATATGAGATTCGGGTAATCGCGAACGCGTGTCTTATATACTTGGAATATTCTTATGGTACTTATTTGGGAAATTATCGACACGTAAGTCGAATCGAGAGAATTCATTTAGCTAGCGATCCGGAAAATATTCAACGTAGGAATTTTGAATTTGAATTTCGGAAGAATAATATTGTCGAAGATGAGTTACAAATCCTATAAAGAAGTTTTAACTCGTAGCATGATTGAAAACTACGTAACATTGTCTTGTCATTTTTGTTCAGAAGGGGATTCCCCTCAAACAGCAGATATTATTACTGCGATTCTCGTACCTACGTTTATATAATTCCAAATTCTAATGTATTCTTTTGAATGATTGACATCATTTTTTCATTAAAATTGAGATAATATTTCATTAATTTTTACTCAAGGTTTCAAAATACCTACGTCTGTTGATTAAATTTGTTCAAAAAATAATCATAGCCTATAGTCCAGGCAAATAAGAGAAAAAATGTACCAAACCCCCAAAAATTAAATCCTGATTTTTTTTCGTGTTTTACGTTCGTAATGGTCCACTACACAACATACTAAAATGGACACCCCACAACCCTCAGGGGTTGGGGTAAATGCCTGTTAAAAACCGATTTCTCGTGAATAACTCCTCAAATAAGCCTCAAAATTGAAAAATAGTTATGAACAATCTTGTTCTACGTGTAATTTCCTATCAGAAGCTTTTTTTGTTTTTTCAAAAACGCTCACTTCGTTGATCAAAAATTAAGGGTAAAAACACCTATTTTTCAACAATTTACAGCATTTTTGGAAAAAATTGAAACTTTTGTGTATAACTCTACAAATAAGCCTCAAAATTGAAAAATGGTTATGAACAATTATGTTCTACGTGTACTTTTCAATCAGACAGGTTCGTTTTTTTCTAAAACACCCACTTCCATGCCCAAAAATTACGGATCGAAAACGCTCGCATTTTTCCAATATTTACAGTATTTTTGGAAATGATGGAAATACGAAGCTGAAAATATCGTTTTTGAATTCTTACGACGGACGCAAAGAAATGTTTCGTATCACCAATAATAAGCAATATAGTCTAGGGGACCAATCATAGAAAAAGTGAGTTTCCGTGGTCCCTTACAGTATACCAGGTACCGGCACTGGATTATTCATAATTCGGACCTGCTGAACACAACTAGCCCGCCGGTACGGCGAAAAAGTGGTCCGAAGTTGCCCAAAGTTGAGCTTAAAGTTCAAAAGTTCACATTTTTTCGAAAAATCGCCAAAAATCATAAAATTGTTCAATTTAATCGTTTCTTGGCTCATTTTGAAGGGAATTCCTACCGCTTTCTAATGATGTATCATAAGTTGAGTTTTACTGAAAACTTTCCTCAAATTTGAGTAAAATACTCAAAGTCAGTTTTTATTTTGAACTTTTGAACCCTATAGCAATGAACTGACCACATTAATCGAAAATATTGTTGATATAAATATTACGCTCCATTGAATTCCCTACTCAATGAGTTATTGGAGAACTCTCTAACTTGAGTTTGAGCTGAGTTAATGAGTTTTTTGTGACGGAGTCACTCAATTCGAAAAATGTTTAAACCCCAAGAATTTGTTTACAATCAAATAATAGTCGAGATATTTCAATGCTGATTTTTTTCAACAGTCAAAACGATTGGTTTGACTTGAGTTTTACTCAAATTTGAGTGATTCACTCAAATTTCTTCACTGATTAATTAACATAGGTTGTTGTATGTCGATATAGTATGATTTTTTGCGCCGAATACGATTTTTCGTTCAAAATTTCCGTTGAACAAAATTTTTTGACCCCTACCCTCATTCATCAACCTTCATAGGAGAGGAAGGAGGAGGTTCAAAGGAGGTGGGTGTAGTTTCAATTTTTCAACATTGAGCTATCCGCCCTTGTTTGGCTTAATTTCCATATTGTTGAATCTCGCCAAGTTCAAAAATTTCATTACTTTCACGATTTGAGGGAAAGAAGTTCCTCAAATTAGGTATTTTTATAACAATTTTTTTTAACTTTGTACAACCTGCCGACCTTCCAACCATATTTTTATTCCAATTTTCGAACTCTACTGTAGATTATCATGTATATTGATCTTTTACAACCTTCCTGCACCCCTACTCTGAGTGAATAAAGCGGTCCGAAGTTGCTGAAATTGGCCCATTTTTGTCACCTTTTTGGGAAAAAACCACGATCGTTCAATTATACTTATACGAAATAGTTTTTTTTGGTTGAAATTTCCTAGACAATTTCTGAATAGTACAGGTCCAATAAAATGTTATAAATTTCACAATTAATGCTGAGGAGTGAGAAAGAGGGGCTTATTCAGGAGAGGAGGGATAAATTTTTTGACAAAAAAATTGACATACATATTAAAATCTGGGTTTTGGAATACACTGATTTCAATGAGAATTTCCGCTCAAGTACATATCACTATCACTGTTGTATACATTCTGAAGAATGAACATTTTTTATGTGTTTTTTAAAAAAACTAACTAAACACATCATGGTCATTTGCAGTATGGTTGTTTTTAAAAACAGCTCATTTCCTAGTTAACAATACGAGTGAATATCTTATATTTTCTTCAAAAAAAAACCAACAACAATCATCAACACCCGGTGTAAAGCAAGACTGCAAGGTTTTTTTTTTTGAACCCAGCAGATTTCTTCATATTTTCACTGTATGTGGTAGGGATTATACATTACGTGTATCAAGGAATTTACAAATTTAGAATTTCATCTATATTCCGGAACTTTCTCAGACTTGATATGCCCAGTGTGATTATTATTTACATTATCAACACCCAAATGATGAAGCAAAAATGAAAATATTGCAAGTAAAAAAAATTAAACCTGGGATACATAAAATTGATGATGATGGTGATGAAAATTTATTGTTAGTTGTAATATCAGCCTTAATAATATGATAAATTAGACATTAGCACTACTTTATTTCAAAAATTGGTACATATTCTCCTGAAGAAAAAAAACGCAAGAAAATAGAAAATATTTTCATGTTTGTATCTGATGAAACACACTGTAAGTGATGAAACTTGGTTTACTAGGTCAGCAGAACAAAACAACAACCGGCTGTACCTGTTTTTGTGAAAGTAGAATCCGTTTATTAATGGAGAGGATGAATTACGGAGAGGATCAATGTATTTCGCTATTCAAAATATTTCTTTTAATGTGGATAAATTTTGGCGAGGATAAATGTCGGAGAGGATGAATGCATTTTGCTATTTTTATTAATTCTCTAAAGAACGGATAAATAACGGAGAGGATGAATGTATTTTGATATTGCAAATATTTTTTAAAAAGAGGATAAATAACAGAGAGGATGAATGACGGGAGAGGATCAATCACTAGTTTCAAGAGCAACGAAAAAACCTATTACAATAGTTTGAGCAGCAATCACTACCGATACCGCAATAATCTCCCGGATCTCTACACCCCACAACATTTGAATACTGCATTATCGTGAAAATCAAAATAAGCACAAACAGAAATGTAACGCAGAATTTCATGGTGTTGAATTGAGGTGAACAATTTGAATCAACTGAAATAAAAACAATAACTAATTAGTAAAATAATAACCGTGCTCCGGAGTAGAGCTGCATTATAATTTGAATTACTCAAAAATTGAAAACACCTGTACACGGTTGACCAAATTTTAGCGTTTTGCTAGCGTCTCAATTGCAACAATCACAAAAAAAAACACAAAAATTCCACTCGCTTTTTAAAACGAACGTAATTCCACTCCCTTAATGTTATCATTATCAATTTGCTAGCGAAGACATACTCACGAGTGTAATGCTTGTGTAATACTAGCAAAGTTTGAGCAGAAATACACTAGCAAATTGGATCTTCGCATACTGCTAACATTCAAGGGTTTTTACGGGGAAAGAGGAATTGGATAAAATATCTATGCGGAATTCTCCGACCGGTGATTTATATTTGGATGGGTCCGTAGAACATGTTCGGTGAAGAAATTTTTCAAAATTAGAAAAAAAAAATTAGCGGTACCGAAAGAGTTAAACTTCCTTTGGATCAAGTTTTTTGAAGAAAATAACAGGGTGTCCATCTGGAAAACTGGAAACTCCGGGAAAAGTCAGGGAATTTTGAAATTTTTTTCTGGAATTTTTTGAAAATCCAAAAAAAATAATAAATTATTTAGAAAAGTGTTTCTTTGCTTATTTTATTATAAATTTTATATCTTTTATCCGATTTTTTTATTCATAATTATTTGTTCAAAATGCATTACTTTTATTCATTAAATCATGAATTATTCAAAAAAAATTTCCTTGCTTTGCTCGGGGTAATTTTCACTCTGAATTTCTACAAAATTTATCTAAAATTTAAAGTTTTTTGGAAACGTAACTTTTTAATGAGCTGTGATGAGAAAGGAATGCCATGATGCCCTTGAGCACGATGTTGAAAAGAAAGGGGAGGGAATGGAACAGAATTTGAGATTAGTGGCCATGTTTTAGAAAATATGTATGAGGGAAAAGTGGTGAATTTTCATCTTTTGAAGATCTTTTTTCGCAAAAATTTTCGCCCTCGCTTTGCTCGGGCTCAACATGTTTATGGGTTTTTATAAAATGATTTATATTTCACCTCCTCGTTGACTTTTTCCTTTTATTGGGACAAACTAGAAAATTGTGATGGATTGCGTGAATTTATTAATTTGAGGAACGTGCTTCTCATTTTTTTGTGTGGGGGGGGGGGATAAAATATGCTGAAATTTTTGAACTTTCAGCCCGCGTAAATCTGAATTTTCATTGGCTTGATTTGGTAGGCACCCTGGCATAATTTATTTCATTTTTCAAAACTTATTTTGCGTTGGAATACTTAGTTTTTTTCTCTTTTTTTTTTGAATTTTTTTCTGTAGGTAAGAAATTCAAATTTTCAAATTTTTGTAGGGAGGGGAAGTTGGGTAGGCTCAAAAATTTTCAGAATTAAACTTAAATCTTCTATGTAAAGATCTTGTAAAAAGTATCTAATAGTGATTTTGAAAAAAAAAATCGTTACACCCCCATGAATTTTATATCATTCTAACCGATGCAAAATTTTGGGATGTAAGTACATCACGAGAAAAATTATCTCTCCCCCCCCCTTTGTTTACGAATATAATATTTAAAAGGTCTGGAAAACCTAGAAAAGTCAGGGAAAATCATTTCTGATATGTATAGTGGACACCCTGAATAATAATTGCAATGAACAAAAAAAATTGAAAATTTTCGAAATCAATTTATTTAGTCACGAAACAAACTATAACTTTTCTTTGGTGAGGTAAGGTGGGTGGAAAAAGTTTGACGAACGAACTAAATTTTAAATGAAGTACCCACCTTCTCTTATTCACTTTATTGCTTATTCAAAATTCGCCATTTTTTCAAATCTAAGCATTATTCATTTTCATTTTAGTTGCAAACAACAACAAAAATAGCTCGAGAAATTGATTACTTTGTCCCGACAGAAGCGAGGAGGATGAAAATTTTCCAGAAAAATTATAATTTTATAACAATAGGTACCTACCTAATAGAATTTTGTGGTTTTATAATGCGAATATAAGGGACACGAGGGCGAAAATCTTGGAAAACCGCAATCCTAGGTGCAATAAAACAATATTTTGGATTGGTATTGAATGAAAAATCAGCCAAAAGAAGTTGATGAAAAATTGAATCAGTCGAAATAATTTTGAGGAAAAATACCAAAAAAAATTTGGTCGGATTAACATACACTTGCATTGCATCAAAACAACTATAGAAGGAGAAACTTCATTATATTTTTTGTATAAAAAAAAGCTAGTAAAACAAAACAGAATAAAAAGTGCAAAATTGTTCAATTTTCCTATCATTGGAAAAAAGGCATACGAATTATAAATTCCCCCATAGAAAAAGATAATTTAATTCTGCTTTCTTATTGAAAATAAAATAATAATAATAATGAAAAAAAAAATAAAACAATAAGAAAATACAAATCTCTTTATCTTTCCCAGTTTGGAAACATATGGGTGTAAATTGTAAATTTTCTGAATTTATTTTTTTGGTAAAAAAAGGTATTGTTTCCGATAGGGAGATTCACCATTTTGTATTCACTTGTCTTTCCATCGCAAGTACCTAAATATACGCTGCCTTTACTGGCTCTTTGTTCATGAGGTTTAGGTAGCCGAGGGATTGATGAGAACATGCCCGAAACCTCAGAGAAATCGCGAAATAATACTGCTAACATAGGCTTGACTGCCGGGCGTGCCGGGTGTGCCTTGGCACACCCTGCTTTCCCAGATTTTTTAATTTTTTCCTCTCTAGGGACAACTTTTTTGGTAAATTTCGCTAATATGTGCTGGTGGCAATATCCTTTTTTCAATAAAATTTTCAATACTGAAAACTATTTTGAGAAAAAAAAATTCAGAAAAGTCCATATAAAGTTTTGGCACACCCTACTAAGAAGGTCCAGTCACGCCTATGACTGCTAACCTCTTTTAAAAATTAATTAACGTAATTAAACTTTGCTTTCAATTACGCGAGTGTATGCTTAATGTATGGTAGCTTATTGACGCTAGCGCAGACCTCGCTTGTTTTTGAGACAACTGCCTCTAGCTTTTTGCTAGCGTTTTCATCAACAATGCGCTAGCAAAGGATCTAGTGAAAAGATATGTAATAAACGCTAGTGACAAGTAAGCTAACTTAAAGCTAGAGGCAGTTGTCTCGGAAACCGAAAACGAGCGAGGTCTGCGCTAGCGTCGAAAAAGCTAGCATTCGGTCAAGCGGGTGTTGAGTTTAATGAAGAATGCAAAAAAATTATCGGTAAGTGTATACCTAATATGAAAATATACTTATCAACCGAATCAACACAATTACAAAAGGAACAAATTATTAAAATGTGAGAAAAACCAATAGATAGGTATGTACTCTGGATAGCTTCACACAAGAACTGAAATATATATATCTAGGCGCATGATTATATATGTGTTTACGGGTTTGCCCTAGGTGCATATGAACTGGGAACTATGTTTTGTGAACTGGGAACTATGTTTTGTGTCTCAGTGTACAGGATTACCGCCCCTTTCGATGACAGTGCTGGCAGATAAGCCCTAAAAAAAATCAGAATTTTGTGTGAAATCAACTGCACAAAAAACCGTACAAAATCTACTTATTCCCTTTTTTCCCATACCCAATTCATACGCATCAAAGACATCGCTCAAATATTCTTCCTCGTCCAAAGAATATTCTTTGTCAACCTCAGAATCAGTAGTGTAACTAAGCATTCCGTGAGGGGGGGAGGGGTAAAAATCATAGAAAAAAGTGTTTTTTGAGGAGTGTGCAAAGTAGGTATGTCTGGGTTTTTTTTTTCGTATTTTCGCTTCAAATACGAGGGCTGTTCAAAAAGTAAGGTAATACATAAGTTATTACAGAAAAGATTAAAGAGGTAGATTGAAAAGATAAACATCAAATTCTGGGTATTATCATTAATTTTTCAAATTTCAACAGATTTTTGAAAAAAATTACTTCTAGGTATATGTATTTTTTCCCCGCTGAGCAAGGTTAATTAGTAATTAGTATTTCATTATTTTTTCAAATTTTTTGTTGGTATGGGTAAATTTTTTTGAAGAAATAGCGAATTTTTTCAAGTTTTGCAGCCACAAAATTATCCTTATAAATTGTATGGAAATCTGTTTTTAATTTCTTCTCAAAGTCTAGATATTGATTGAAGCGATATTACAGATTAAAACTAGACACACCGTGTCAAAAGAGCGGACTTCCTATTATGTACACACTGGAATTGGACTTGAAAAGCTCAACTTTCAATGCACATATAAACTTCTAAATTTAATCGGCTCTTCTCCTATACACATTTTCATAGCAATGAAAATTTCAAGTCGATCGGTCAACTCTAACTTGAGTTAAAGTGTCACATAAATGAACTTCAAAGCTGGAAAGCTTGGCCTTCTATGCACAGAACTAAACCAAAAAATAATTAGATTTTCTCCTGCACAATAATTCATATCTACCTACTGTGAAAATTTCAAAACTATTGGGTCAGTTAAACCAGAGAAATTGAGTCAGAAAAATTGACCAATCACAAACCTTGAAAACTTTGCACCGTTTGCGAGATATTTTCGAAAAACTGAATAAACTTTCAACTTTAAAAGCCCAACTTTCAATACACAGATCGACTTAAAAATTTTAATCGTCTCTTCTCCCTTACCGATTCTAATTGCCATAATAATTTTAGGTCGATTGGTCTACTCTAACGTGAGTTATCACGTCATAAAGATTGGTACCAAAAATGAGCTTTAAAGCTCAAAAGTTCGACTTTCTGTGCATAGAATTACACCAAAATCTAATCAGCTCCTCTTCTGCATGATCTACACATACTGTAAAAATTTCAGCCCGATCTGTTCAGTTTAGCCAGAGATATAATCGAAAGAATGTCAAGTTCTTAAAAATTTTAAAATCAAAGAATAGGATTTTACAGTTGATAATTTAGGTAAATATTAGTAAAATGAGAAAATTTTAGCAAAAATGAAAATCGAAGAAATTGAAAATAATTTTGAAGCTAAAAAAAAAATTGAGGAAGAAAATTTAGTGGGGTAAAAAAATTATTGGAGTTGAGAAAATTTGAAAAAAAATTTTTGAGAGCTGAAAAAAATTAAAATTTTGAGAAAAAGGTACAGTTAGCAGCTGAGATGATCAATGTAGCGGTGATGAGATGACGAAAACAAACGAACGAGATCGCGCATAGTTCGGTCATTTTGTTGTTCATTCCGTGTGAGAATAGACAGACTCGTAAATTCGAGATTCGATCGCCGATTTTGTATAAATTTTAAAAAAAATTAATTGGAAGTGTATTGTATTTAAACTTGTGATTAAATTGAATACGGGTAAGGTACCCTAATTTCGACCAGTTCCTAATCTCGAATATCCCCTCTATTTCGTCTGTTATGATGTATTCTTCCGGGAAAATTTTTTTTCGTATTCCTTTTTCACAGACAAATAATAAAAGACCAACCCGACAACCCTGCAGCTAAAACTCGCGGAAATAATTAGAAAAAACGAAATCGCATAGGTGAAAAGTTTTTTCTGCGTATTCTTTGATCCCGTATTGCGAATAATATTCGCAATAAATTGTACCACATTATTGTTTTTTTTTTATGGTGAATTTTAATCTCGACCACCTGTATAATCTTATGCAATTCGTTGTTTTTATGCGATTTCGTTTTTTTCAGTTTTCTTCGCGAGTTATGGCTGGAGGGTTGTCATTTTGGTCTCAAATTGTTCATCTAGGAAAGAGGAACATGAAAATAGAATTTTCGGGTAGATTTTGTTCGTAGCGTACGAATTCAGTCGGTGGCGAAATTAGAGACCCAAATTTTCAAAATCAAGTTTTGACTTCCTTCAGAAAAAAAAATCATTAAAAATAGAAAAAATCATCTTATCAACTCAAAATTTTAAGTGATGGTAAAGGAAAGATAAGGTATTTTTTAAGCTAATTTTGAGGTTTCTACATCAAATAGTCTTCAATTGGTGGAAGTTTCAAAAAAAGTGGTCGAAATTAGGGCACCTTATCCTTAAGTTCATTTCTTATGAATTTTGATGATTTATTCGGGGGGGGGGGGGTAGGTTTTGAAATCAACAATATAAAAAAATGGTTTTTTTTTGGTTACTTTTTTCCTCGAAAAAGGTTACTAAAGTTACTATTTTTTCTCAAAATTCCGTACCGATGAATGCATTTTTGAACTCAGCGGGATTTAATTATATGGAAATGATACCAAATTAGGACCGATGATCCAATTTTGAAAAATGGGGGGGCTGAACCTTCCTTCGAATCTCTCCCCTGTGCAGATGACCCTCCCCAGAAACCCTTACAAAATGAATTTTTTCGACATTAATATCGAATTTTATGAGTTTTTTTTGTTCATCTGAAAAAGGGAATTTAAAAAAATTCATCAATTTTTCAATTTTGCACAGATTTTTGAAACCTTCCCATCCTCCATTCGTTCTCCGCCAAAATAGTTTATCTCTTGTTCATAAATATTTCAGGTTTTCTGATAATTCGAATTTTTGCTGATTACCGTTTGCTCAAGTCGCCTTGAATAAACTATTTTCAGGTGGTATAATGTTTGAGTTTGATGAATCACGTTATGCGTATAACAAATTCAAGTACATAGTTATTCGCAGTATACGAAAACATAAAAATGATTTACATTGTGATTAATCTATGCTTCGTGTGTAATTATTTGGCGACAATACGAATTCCTTTTAATACTGCGAAAAATAGATCGAATTCGTCATATCTACGAGCTATTCGTGGATTTCAGCGCCGTAACACCGTCTAAAAATCGTTTAACATTCGCAACTTGTGTAAACAAAGCGGATTATTCTTATTCATTCTTTACGTCGAATATCCTTGAAACAGATATCGGTTTTCACAGGTGTAGCTAGGTTTGCTGGGTATGCATTGTCGGGAACAGTGGCGGGTAACTTGAAAAATAATTGCTGAATTTTGAAGAACATTTTCAATTATTACCTATGTATGTACGTAGGTAGCTAGGTACCTGCTTGGTTCTGTTGCATTGCGGAATGCCAAAATTTCAACATCCTCTCCTCCTTCAACCTAGAACTATTGTTCCATTTACTCTTGGAAGGTGGGCCATGGTAATTGCGATAACAGCTGTAGAAAAACCGAAACTGTGTTCCTACTAGAGGGTGGATTACCTATCTTATTCGAAAAAATTATTTACCCTGCGAGTAGGGTACAACAAATTTAAAAAATGCTTTTGATGCCTCTAGAAGCTCATTGACGTAAATATGGAGGAAGGGAGTGCAGATGACCCTCCCCAGAAACCCTTACAAAATGAATTTTTTCGGCATTAATATCGAATTTTATGTGTTCTTAGCGGACTTCTCGCTGTAGCGGGAATCCGCTATTGCGATCAAATGGTTTTTTTTTTAAATTTGTTGAATCCATTTTTTTCTAACGCGATTTCTCTCGTTAAACTTGACAGATCGGGCTGAAATTTTTGCAATCGGTGTAGATCATGTAAGAGAAGAGCTGATTAGTTTTTGGTGCAATTCTGTGCACAAGAAGCTGAGCTTTTCAACTTTAAAGCTCAGTTTTGGGACATTTCTTTCTATCGCGATAACTGACGTTAAACTTGACCAATCGACTTCAAATTTTTATGGTGATTAGAACGTAGGTATATAGCAGAAGAGCTGATTCTCGGTCCCTGCATTGAAAGTTGAGCTTTTCAAGTTCAAAGTTTATTTAGTTTTACAAAAATATCGCGCGAACGGTGCATTGCATCGTAGAGGAAAACGGAGACCAATAGGATGGTCAGGAATTTCAAGCTCTACAACTTTGATTCCCACAAATTTTTCTGAAAAGCTTGCCGTTTTCGAGTAAATTGAGTCCAAAGTTGGGAAGGTCTGTGATTGGTAAATTTTTATAATACATATGTGTACGTGAATCTTAAAGGTCCCACTTTGTCGGGATAAGTTTCAGAGCTACAGAATTTTTCCAAAGTTGGTCGAAAATATCGTTTTTGGGATTTTTAACGTTTTGATAGTGGCACCCCTGTTCTTTCGAATGCCGCAAACCGCATCTCGATCCAACCTCGATAAGCCTGCCTCGCCGCCTCGTAGGATTTGAATTTGAAAGTTTCTTACTTTTTTTTCCAAAAACTTTCACAGCGTTTTCCCTGAAATCGCGATTTTGGAAGTTTCAACTTCAAATGCGCATACTCTAAGAGATTTGCACCATAGAGGCTCGGAGTGGTCTTGAATGATCCGAAATTTTATCTAGAATTAGGATCTGGTCATAAATCAATTAGGATTCACGTACATAATTATATAGTTTCTTTGATTAAATTAATTTTTCGAAAATATCTCTGACTAAACTGAACAGATCAGGCTGAAATTTTTACGGTATGTGTAGATCATGCAGAAGAGGAGCTGATTAGATTTTGGTGTAATTCTATGCACAGAAAGTCGAACTTTTGAGCTTTAAAGCTCATTTTTGGTACCAATCTTTATGACGTGATAACTCACGTTAGAGTAGACCAATCGACCTGAAATTATTATGGCAATTAGAATCTGTAAGGGAGAAGAGCTGATTAAAATTTTTAAGTCGATCTGTGTATTGAAAGTTGGGCTTTTAAAGTTGAAAGTTTATTCAGTTTTTCGAAAATATCTCGCAAACGGTGCATCGTAGAGAAAAATGGAAGCCCGAAGAATGATCAAGAATTTCATGCTCTACAACTTTTGTTCTCTTGAATTTACCTATCTTAAAGGCTCGCCGTTTACGAGAAAACTGAGTTCAAAGTTTTTAAGGTTTGTGATTGGTCAATTTTTCTGACTCAATTTCTCTGGTTTAACTGACCCAATAGTTTTGAAATTTTCACAGTAGGTAGATATGAATTATTGTGCAGGAGAAAATCTAATTATTTTTTGGTTTAGTTCTGTGCATAGAAGGCCAAGCTTTCCAGCTTTGAAGTTCATTTATGTGACACTATAACTCAAGTTAGAGTTGACCGATCGACTTGAAATTTTCATTGCTATGAAAATGTGTATAGGAGAAGAGCCGATTAAATTTAGAAGTTTATATGTGCATTAAAAGTTGAGCTTTTCAAGTCCAATTCCAATGTGTACATAATAGGAAGTCCGCTCTTTTGACACTGTGTGTCTAGTTTTAATCTGTAATATCGCTTCAATCAATATCAGGACTTTGAGAAGAAATTAAAAACAGATTTCTATACAATTTATAAGGATAATTTTGTGGCTGCAAAACGTGAAAAAATTCGCTATTTCTTCAAAAAAATTTACCCATACCAACAAAAAATTTGAAAAAATAATGAAATACTAATTAACCTTGCTCAGCGGGGAAAAAATACATATACCTAGAAGTAAATTTTTTCAAAAATCTGTTGAAATTTGAAAAATTAATGATAATACCCAGAATTTGATGTTTATCTTTTCAATCTACCTCTTTAATCTTTTCTGTAATAACTTATTACCTTACTTTTTGAACAGCCCTCGTATTTGAGGCGACAATACGAAAAAAAAACCAGACATACCTACTTTGCACACTCCTCAAAAAATACTTTTTTCTATGATTTTTACCCCCCCCCCCCCCCCCTTCCCCTCACGGAATGCTTAGTTACACTACTCATTCTGAGGTTGACAAAGAATTTTCTCAGGACGAGGAAGAATATTTGAGCGATGTCTTTGATGCGTATGAATTGGGTTGGTTCATCTATTGGTTTTTTTTGTAATAAGAAATTATTGTCAATTATCGCGTCGAATTTTTGTTTACGTTGCAAAAAAGGTAATAAAATCAAGTTGGGAATGCCAACAACTGCAGTCGCGACAACCTTCGCAACGTCTGTTATACCGTACATGAAACAGTATAGTGAAGTTGCGGTGTTGTTCGCAATGTTCGCTCTGACGGACATCTCATAATTTCGTCCCAATGGGCTTGAAAATTTTGAAAAAAAAAAAAAGCCTCATATGAACCGCAGGTACATGAGATATATAGAAAAAAATTCCGATATTTCTTAAAATGAATGAGAAATTGACACCCTTGCCCTGCTTTTCAAAATACCAGTATTTTGATACCCGGCATAATGGGAAAAAAGGGAATAGATTTTGTACGGTTTTTTGTGCAGTTGATTTCACACAAAATTCTGATTTTTTTTAGGGCTTATCTGCCAGCACTGTCGTCGAAAGGGGCGGTAATCCTGTACACTGAGACACAAAACATAGTTCCCAGTTCACAAAACATAGTTCCCAGTTCATATGCACCTAGGGCAAACCCGTAAACACATATATAATCATGCGCCTAGATATATATATTTCAGTTCTTGTGTGAAGCTATCCAGAGTACATACCTATCTATTGGTTTTTCTCACATTTTAATAATTTGTTCCTTTTGTAATTGTGTTGATTCGGTTGATAAGTATATTTTCATATTAGGTATACACTTACCGATAATTTTTTTGCATTCTTCATTAAACTCAACACCCGCTTGACCGAATGCTAGCTTTTTCGACGCTAGCGCAGACCTCGCTCGTTTTCGGTTTCCGAGACAACTGCCTCTAGCTTTAAGTTAGCTTACTTGTCACTAGCGTTTATTACATATCTTTTCACTAGATCCTTTGCTAGCGCATTGTTGATGAAAACGCTAGCAAAAAGCTACAGACAGTTGTCTCAAAAACAAGCGAGGTCTGCGCTAGCGTCAATAAGCTACCATACATTAAGCATACACTCGCGAAATTGAAAGCAAAGTTTAATTACGTTAATTAATTTTTAAAAGAGGTTAGCAGTCATAGGCGTGACTGGACCTTCTTAGTAGGGTGTGCCAAAACTTTCTATGGACTTTTCTGAATTTTTTTTTCTCAAAATAGTTTTCAGTATTGAAAATTTTATTGAAAAAAGGATATTGCCACCAGCACATATTAGACAAATTTACCAAAAAAGTTGTCCCTAGAGAGGAAAAAATTAAAAAATCTGGGAAAGCAGGGTGTGCCAAGGCACACCCGGCACGCCCGGCAGTCAAGCCTATGTTAGCAGTATTATTTCGCGATTTCTCTGAGGTTTCGGGCATGTTCTCATCAATCCTTCGGCTACCTAAACCTCATGAACAAAGAGCCAGTAAAGGCAGCGTATATTTAGGTACTTGCGATGGAAAGACAAGTGAATACAAAATGGCGAATCTCCCTATAGGAAACGATATCTTTTTTTACCAAAAAAATAAATTCAGAAAATTTACAATTTACACCCATATGTTTCCAAACTGGGAAAGATGAAGAGATTTGTATTTTCTTATTGTTTTATTTTATTTTTTCATTATTATTATTTTATTTTCAATAAGAAAGCAGAATTAAATTATCTTTTTCTATGGGGGAATTTATAATTCGTATGCCTTTTTTCCAATGATAGGAAAATTGAACAATTTTGCACTTTTTATTCTGTTTTGTTTTACTAGCTTTTTTTTATACAAAAAATATAATGAAGTTTCTCCTTCTATAGTTGTTTTGATGCAATGCAAGTGTATGTTAATCCGACCAAATTTTTTTTGGTATTTTTCCTCAAAATCATTTTGACTGATTCAATTTTTCATCAACTTCTTTATGATGCTTGAAAATCACATTTTTCAAAAATTTCATTTTCTCTGTGCTGAGGCATATCGTGCGTATTTATCATTTGAATAGTTTGAGAGTAGTATTGGCTGATTTTTCATTCAATACCAATCCAAAATATTGTTTTATTGCACCTAGGATTGCGGTTTTCCAAGATTTTCGCCCTCGTGTCCCTTATATTCGCATTATAAAACCACAAAATTCTATTAGGTAGGTACCTATTGTTATAAAATTATAATTTTTCTGGAAAATTTTCATCCTCCTCGCTTCTGTCGGGACAAAGTAATCAATTTCTCGAGCTGTTTTTGTTGTTGTTGTTGTGGTGGTGGTTGTTGTTTGCAACTAAAATGAAAATGAATAATGCTTAGATTTGAAAAAATGGCGAATTTTGAATAAGCAATAAAGTGAATAAGAGAAGGTGGGTACTTCATTTAAAATTTAGTTCGTTCGTCAAACTTTTTCCACCCACCTTACCTCACCAAAAAAAAGTTATAGTTTGTTTCGTGACTAAATAAATTAATTTCGAAAATTTTCAATTTTTTTTGTTCATTGCAATTATTATTCAGGGTGTCC
The DNA here is from genome assembly GCA_033439095.1 of Pseudococcus viburni. Lineage (NCBI taxonomy): Eukaryota > Metazoa > Arthropoda > Insecta > Hemiptera > Pseudococcidae > Pseudococcus > Pseudococcus viburni. Next base: position 257,042 of record JAVBJF010000304.1, read on the forward strand.
ACTATACATATCAGAAATGATTTTCCCTGACTTTTCTAGGTTTTCCAGACCAATTTTTCAAAATTTTCCAGACCTTTTGAACTGATGAAAATAGTAGTAACTGCTCTGCAAGAGTGTGTTTCTTGCAACCTGGTGGGGTGTCAAGAGTGCACCAGGTTCTGATACCTATCTTCGATAGATAGGTTGGTGAGCGGAAACGTAGTTTCAGCAGCTCACAACCTTACTGAGTTCTATATCAAATAATATACGAATGTACAGTGTACTAAATCGTATATTCAATTCAATATAGTCAACTGATTAATTACAGTAGGTTCATAAACGATTACGTTTACCAACACGACGCGATTACACTAACTAACGCTTAGTTTAAGATAGGTAATCGGTACCAATACGCGAACATAAACATACACACAGATAAGTTCACTAGTAACATGTAAAACAGTAATATGGTAAATCAGTAATGCGGTAAATCAGTAATGAAGCTCGCGACTCGAAGCACCTCTATTTATAGTCGCGAGCTACCTGGCTTTAGGAAGCTAGCACACCTGATTGGTTGGTAATTAAAGTCCTCTAGCACCTGGCTAGCCAATCACAGGCCTGAGATGTGACATAATCTCAGGTAGATAGCTACCGAATATTCTCGAAGGTGCGAAACCATCGAGAGGGCATCTACCTGGTGTTATCTAAAAGATAACACAACATACGTAAACGTACGTTAGCTTATGTACATCTCAGTGCACTGTTAATTGCACGTATGAGCTTGAAATACACAACCAAACGAGATCATTGTAGATAGGTAATCGGCGCGTACGTATTGCTTAGCTCTACGTACCTACCCGATATACCTACCTACCTCGTCCACAATGGTGCAATCTTGGTAGGAATATTCCTTACCAGCTCACTTTGAAATATTATATTCGTAAACAAAGGGGTGGGGAGAGATAATTTTTCACGTGATGTACTTACATACCAAAATTTTGCATCGGTGAGAATGATATAAAATTCATGGGGGTGTAACGATTTTTTTTTTCAAAATCACTATTAGATACTTTTTACAAGATCTTTACTTACGCGGGCTGAAAGTTCAAAAATTTCAGCATATTTTAATTCCCCCCCCCCCCCCCCCCAACAAAAAAATGAAAAGCACATTCCTCAAATTAATAAATTCACGCAATCCATCACAATTTTCTAGTTTGTACCAATAAAAGGAAAAAGTCAACGAGGAGGTGAAATATAAATCATTTTATGAAAACCCATAAACATGTTGAGCCCGAGCAAAGCGAGGGCGAAAATTTTTGCGAAAAAAGATCTTCAAAAGATGAAAATTCATCACTTTTCCCTCATACATATTTTCTAAAACATGGCCACTAATCTCAAATTCTGTTCCATTCCCTCCCCTTTCTTTTCAACATCGTGCTCAAGGGCATCATGGCATTCCTTTCTCATCACAGCTCATTAAAAAGTTACGTTTCCAAAAAACTTTAGATTTTAGATAAATTTTGTAGAAATTCAGAGTGAAAATTACCCCGAGCAAAGCAAGGAAATTTTTTTTGAATAATTCATGATTTAATGAACAAAAGTAATGCATTTTGAACAAATAATTATGAATAAAAAAATCAGATAAAAGATATAAAATTTATAATAAAATAAGCAAAGAAACACTTTTTTAAATAATTTATTCTTTTTTTTGGATTTTCGAAAAATTCCAGAAAAAATTCCAAAATTCCCTGACTTTTCCCGGGGTTTCCAGTTTTCCAGATGGACACCCTGTTATTTTCTTCAAAAAACTTGATCCAAAGGAAGTTTAACTCTTTCGGTACCGCTAATTTTTTTTTTCTAATTTTGAAAAATTTCTTCACCGAACATGTTCTACGGACCCATCCAAATATAAATCACCAGTCGGAGAATTTTTATTTCACCCCAACCCCTTTTTGGGGGGTCCACTTTGTATTTCCGCATAGATATTTTATCCAATTCCTCTTTCCCCATAAAAACCTTTGAATGTTAGCCTTGTGCAAAGATCCAATTTGCTAGTGTATTTCTGCTCGAACTTTGCTAGTATTACACAAGCATTACACTCGCGAGTATGTCTTCGCTAGCAAATTGATAGTGATAAGATTAAGGGAGTGGAATTACGTTAGTTTTAAAAAGCGAGTGGAATTTTTGGTTTTTTTGTGATTGTTGCAATTGAGACGCTAGCAAAACGCTAAAATTTGGTCAACCGCGTACAGGTGTTTTCAATTTTTGAGTAATTCAAATTAAAATGCAGCTCCACTCCGGAGCACGGTTATTATTTTACTAATTAGTTATTGTTTTTATTTCAGTTGATTCAAATTGTTCACCTCAATTCAACACCATGAAATTCTGCGTTACATTTCTGTTTGTGCTTATTTTGATTTTCACGATAATGCAGTATTCAAATGTTGTGGGGTGTAGAGATCCGGGAGATTATTGCAGTATCGGTAGTGATTGCTGCTCAAACTATTGTAATAGGTTTTTTCGTTGCACTTGAAACTAGTGATTGATCCTCTCCCGTCAATCATCCTCTCTGTTATTTATCCAATTTAAAAAAAAAAATTGCAATATCAAAAAACATTCATCCTCTCCGTTATTTATCCGTTCTTTAGAGAATTAATAAAAATAGCAAAATGCATTCATCCTCTCCGACATTTATCCTCGCCAAAATTTATCCACTTCAAAAGAAATATTTTGAATAGCGAAATACATTGATCCTCTCCGTAATTCATCCTCTCCATTAATAAACGGATTCTACTTTCACGAAAACAGGTACAGCCGGTTGTTGTTTTGTTCTGCTGACCTCGTAAACCAAGTTTCATCACTTACAGTGTGTTTCATCAGATACAAACATGAAAATATTTTCTATTTTCTTGCGTTTTTTTTCTTCAGGAGAATATGTACCAATTTTTGAAATAAAGTAGTGCTAATGTCTAATTTATCATATTATTAAGGCTGATATTACAACTAACAATAAATTTTCATCACCATCATCATCAATTTTATGTATCCCAGGTTTAATTTTTTTTACTTGCAATATTTTCATTTTTGCTTCATCATTTGGGTGTTGATAATGTAAATAATAATAACACTGGGCATATCATGTCTGAGAAAGTTCCGGAATATAGATGAAATTCTAAATTTGTAAATTCCTTGATACACGTAATGTATAATCCCTACCGCATACAGTGAAAATATGAAGAAATCTGCTGGGTTCAAAAAAAAAACCTTGCAGTCTTGCTTTACACCGGGTGTTGATGATTGTTGTTGGTTTTTTTTTTGAAGAAAATATAAGATATTCACTCGTATTGTTAACTAGGAAATGAGCTGTTTTTAAAAACAACCATACTGCAAATGACCATGATGTGTTTAGTTGGTTTTTTTAAAAAACACATAAAAAATGTTCATTATTCAGAATGTATACAACAGTGATAGTGATATGTACTTGAGCGGCAATTCTCATTGAAATCAGCGTATTCCAAAACCCAGATTTTAATATGTATGTCAATTTTTTTGTCAAAAAATTTATCCTTCCTCCCCTGAATAAGCCCCTCTTTCTCACTCCTCAGCATTAATTGTGAAATTTATAACATTTTATTGGACCTGTACTATTCAGAAATTGTCTAGGAAATTTCAACCAAAAAAAACTATTTCGTACATATATAATTGAACGATCGTGGTTTTTTCCCAAAAAGGTGACAAAAATGGGCCAATTTCAGCAACTTCGGACCGCTTTATTCACTCAGAGTAGGGGTGCAGGAAGGTTGTAAAAGGTCAATATACATGATAATCTACAGTAGAGTTCGAAAATTGTAATAAAAATATGGTTGGAAGGTCGGCAGGTTGTACAAAGTTGAAAAAAATTGTTATAAAAATACCTAATTTGAGGAACTTCTTTCCCTCAAATCGTGAAAGTAATGAAATTTTTGAACTTGGCGAGATTCAACAATACGGAAATTAAGCCAAACAAGGACGGATAGCTCAATGTTGAAAAATTGAAACTACACCCACCTCCTTTGAACCTCCTCCGTCCTCTCCTATGAAGGTTGATGAATGAGGGTAGGGGTCAAAACATTTTGTTCAACGGAAATTTTGAACGAAAAATCGTATTCGGCGCAAAAAATCATACTATATCGACATACAACAACCTATGTTAATTAATCAGTGAAGAAATTTGAGTGAATCACTCAAATTTGAGTAAAACTCAAGTCAAACCAATCGTTTTGACTGTTGAAAAAAATCAGTATTGAAATATCTCGACTATTATTTGATTGTAAACAAATTCTTGGGGTTTAAACATTTTTCGAATTGAGTGACTCCGTCACAAAAAACTCATTAACTCAGCTCAAACTCAAGCTAGAGAGTTCTCCAATAGCTCATTGAGTAGGGAATTCAATGGAGCGTAACATTTATATCAACAATATTTTCGATTAATGTGGTCAGTTCATTGCTATAGGGTTCAAAAGTTCAAAATAAAAACTGACTTTGAGTATTTTACTCAAATTTGAGGAAAGTTTTCAGTAAAACTCAACTTATGATACATCATTAGAAAGCGGTAGGAATTCCCTTCAAAATGAGCCAAGAAACGATTAAATTGAACAATTTTATGATTTTTGGCGATTTTTTGAAAAAATGTGAACTTTTGAACTTTAAGCTCAACTTTGGGCAACTTCGCACCACTTTTTCGCCGTACCGGCGGGCTAGTTGTGTTCAGCAGGTCCGAATTATGAATAATCAAGTGCCGGTACCTGGTATACTTTAAGGGACCACGGAAACTCACTTTTTCTATGATTGGTCCCTAGACTATATTGCTTATTATTGGTGATACGAAACATTTCTTTGCGTCGTAAGGATTCAAAAACGATATTTTCAGCTTTGTATTTCCATCATTTCCAAAAATACTGTAAGTATTGGAAAAATAGCCGTTTTCACCCTTAATTTTTGGGCAAAGAAGAGGGTGTTTTCGAAAAAACACGAACTTGTTTGATAGGAAATTATACGTAGAACATGATTGTTCATAACCATTTTTCCATTTTGAAGCTTAGTTGAGGAAATATTCACAAAAGTTTCAATTTTTTCAAAAAATGCTGTAAATTGTTAAAAAATAGGTGTTTTTTACCCTTAATTTTTGATCAAGGAAGTGAGTGTTTTTGAAAAAACAAAAAAACCTTCTGATAGGAAATTACACGTAGAACAAGATTGTTCATAACTATTTTTCAATTTTGAGGCTTATTTGGGGAGATATTCACGAAAATGGAAAACCCGGTTTTTAACAGACATTTACCCCTCCTCTGGGGGTAGCGGAGGGTTGTGGGGTGTCCATTTTAGTATGTTGTGTAGTGGACCATTACGAACGTAAAACGCGAAAAAAATCTGGATCTAATTTTTTTTTTTTTTTGGGGGGGGGTCAACCCCTAAAATGACTGGATTACTATGATATTTCAAAATGATGAAAATATGGATTATTTTTTAAAAGGGTACCGTCGAATAAGATCTATAGGCGAATCTGCCCCAGAACTGAAATTCGAAACTAACCGATAGAATTTAGTTCTTATGGTGTGAAAACCTCGTTGTAAAAATTTTGGCTCCCTGCCCCTCTCCCGCCCTTGTTATGGGGCAAAACGTTACTTTTTTAATCCTTTCCATTGAGAATTTTAATTTAATAGTAGGTGGTTTGAAAGAAAATTTCGATAATTTTTTCTAGCTGAAACTCGTATTTGAAAACTTTAAATCTAGTTTTCAGCATGATGTTTTAGAGATGCAATTCTGGAAAAAATATATTTCATGTAACTAGTCCCTATGTACAACGTGGCATTTTTTTCAGGGTGGAACACCTTGAAAAATGCGAAAAACCATTTTTCCATAACGTTTTTCACTCATGCAATGTCCATTTTTGGTGGAAAAATTTTTTCTCGTAATTATACCCTAAAGTGCGTATATATACACCACTTGTCCAATTTTCACTTTCTTTTTCGTGAATTTTCAATTTTATGTACAAATAAGTACAGCACAAAACTTTCGTTGTCTAAAAAGGTAATTAGAATTAAAATTTTCAATGGAAATGCTGAAAAAGTAACGTTTTGCCCCATAACAATAAATGGAAGAGAGATGGGGGCCAAAATTTTTACCATGATGTTTTCAGACCATAAGAACCCAATTTCATCGGTTAGTTTCGAATTTCAGCCCTAAGGCAGATTTTCCTATCTTATCCGATGATACTCTTTGGAAAATTATCCAAATTTTATGAAAACAGAGGAAGTAGAGCAAAGGTGAACATTAAAAAACTGATACTCAATCTGTCTACTTTCAAACTATAAGTAAGTTTGTATGTTATTTTTATTTCTTATAAGGGTTATCTTTCACTAAAGGACAAAAAAAATACATTCATTAATAAATAAAAATTCGTACGTCAGTATAATATTTCTTTTGGGTGGGAAAGTGGGAAACGAAATTCAGAATTTATGGGAAAAATCAATTCAAAGTTAGAAAAAATTGAGAAAAGTACTTTGGAAAAATAATTTTAAATTCAAATTTAAAAAATGAAAATTTTCAGAAAAAATGCAAGTGACATTTACAACAGAACAATATCTCGCAACAACAATTTTTACGATTAAAGAAAGTATAAAACCTTCAAAATAAAGGATGTTCATTCTAAGTAAAAAATATAGTGAAAAAAATTAAAAATTTGTGGTTTTAAAAAGTAATCTCAAAAATCCTTCTCCCTCCTCCCCTCTCCTCCTAATATACCAACTAGGATTTCCAAAATGAGAAATATTTATTCTGAGAGAAAAGATCCCAGAATCAGTGGTCATGCAAATCTAACAAATCCCCCGGGGCTTCTCACTCAATAAATTTATAAAAATAGGAATGCGAATGATCATTAGAGTGGGACGAAAAAAACAAACAAATGGATTTTGACGATAAATAGTGAAGTAGTTTGCTTTGGGAAAATTTGTAGGGCCTGGGCGCAAAGGAGGATGAAGCTAAGAGTCTCAAAAAAAGAATTATTTTCGAAAAAAAAAACCACATTTTATTTTTTTTTGGTCACCTACTAATAAAAAATTTCAAAAAAAATTCAGAGCAGTGTTGCCAACTGCATTTTAATTACGAAATTTTTAGAACATTTCAGTTGGCTGCACTGCTACAAAAAATATCAAAAAATTAGTTGACATTTTTTCGCACTGCAATGAAAATTTGTTCAAAAATTTCCTCAAAAATTACCGTAGGTGGCCAAAAAATAGCTTAATTTTGAGGTGTTTGAGTAAACGATTTGAGTTTGGTAAAATGCAAAAATAAAAAATTCCTCAAATTCACTTTTCAACAGATATGTTTTTTTTTTCATTCTACACTAATATTCATTTTGGATAAGAAATGCTCACCCCCCCCCCCCCACCCCCTTGACAGATTTCGTACAAAAATACATTTTTTTATTCCTTGATTCAAAAATTGAAACAAACATTTTTTTCTAATGTAAAATTGTTCAAATTTTACAATGGTGGGGTCGAAGTTTCATTTTAGTTCAAATTTTCTGATTTATTTGAGAAAATACAAAAAATGTATGAAAGTTGCCAGGTCTTCCCTACACCTCTCATTCCAACGTCCTTTTTTGTCGTTCGATTATATATTTCCTCAAAAAATTTGAACTTTCAAAGATATAGGTAACTCATCCTAGTTGAAATATGTAATTTTCCAGCAATTGGAAATAATGTGATTTTAAGAAGAAAAATGTTAAATTTTTTGAAAGTGATGAAAATTATTCGACATTTCTGTATCGTTTTAATATTTTACATCAAACTGCGAAAACTGATAAAATGTTGGTGTTCTTTTGAGGTTAAAATTTTTTAGTCGTTTTGTTCAGTGTGAACATTTTTTTCTCCCTCCCCTATCAAAGCTGTAATATATGCACGTTTTTCAAATTAAAATTATTCCAAAATTTCGTTAATTGTTGAAAAAATTGTCATTTATTTTGTTCTCCATTGAAGTTTGTATTTTTCCTGGAAAGAATAGTTAAAATTTTCGCCTTGAAAAATTTTAAGAATTCAATTAAAATCAATTGGGAGGGAAGGGGGTCAGCAATGAAAAAAATCAGTTAGATACTGTGTTTTGAATAATATTTTAACTACGTTTTTAATTCTTTATCGGATGTTTTTGCCTGCACCTCAGCAAAGTGCATCAGCAGAACAGAATGAAATACTTTTCGCACACACGATACCTACATTACCTACGGTTTAAAATGCGCTGCCTTTCGAGTTGTTGGGACTTGGGACTTGGCATATAAGGACGGTTTATCGCTTCACAAAAAGAATAACGAATTAAATTCTATCCCAAGCTATTAGAATACGTTTTAAACGTCATTTCACCGCCAACCAGCTGCACGACCAGGGATTGTTGTAGTTGAGTAAATTTTGACTTGTTTCAAGATTCAAAAATTTATACTCCCTTTTGAGATTTAACCCGAATACGAAATAAGATATAGAATAAGGGTTTTGTAAAATGTAAAATTGATGCTTTCGTTTGAATTCACACAGAAACGCGGGCGCCGCGACATGAAACCAATGCTAAAATCTGCCTTAGTACAAACCACTCACACGCGAACGAGGTTTCCTCTTGAGACGGTCGCGAAAAGAAAAAAAGAAATGGAGAAAAAAATACGTACATGTGCGTACATAGACGTACACAATCGTAAAACGAAAATGTTTACTTTAAGCCGAGCCACGCAGTCTTTTCGCTGCGGATTGTTTGAAAGTGAAAATATTTATATTTTTTGCGCTAAAGCGTCATGTATATGTTGCTCTACGAAAAGAAAAATTTTAATATTCTTTTTTGCACGGCGTGTGGTTTTTTGGTCGGTTAGAAAAAAGCCCCGACGTGATAAAATATAAAAAGAGAGAAAGTCTTAAGCCGAAAAAACGGCGGCTTGTGATAATATTATTGTTTGTTTTATCAAAACGTCTACATATTTCAAACAATCCCAGACGTTTTTTTTCTTCGATGGTAAACAATTTCGATTGGAAATTTTTTCGGTGCAAAATTATACACGTTAGTCTGGTTTTAATTATTTTTAGGTATATTTTTTATTGTGAAAAAAATTGCTGGAATGATCCAACAAGTACAGATGATGGGAAGAGGGTATAGCCACTACCCCTCACAAGATTTTACATTCGGAAATTCGGCAAATTTTGGTGGAATTTTTCAAGATTTCAGAAAATTCAAAAGAATTTTACTTTGCTTTTTTGGGAAAATTTCGAAATTTGGAGAATTCAAGTAATGTTTTTTAAACTTTATCAAAATTTTCGGTGAAATAGCAAAAATAAACCGAAATAAAATCAATTAAGTAAAGAAAGTATTATTTACGTAGGATACGTCCGAGTGTATCGAAAAAAACATAATTATTCTGAATTTTGACGAAAATTGGCAAGAGAGTTTACTTTGAGAACTCTCAAAAAAATTTTAAGCATACCAGCCTATAGAGAGGACGGAGCTAGGGAGCCTCAAAGTGTGGCCATTTTCGAAAAAAAACTTCATTTTTTTCACATTTGGGTAGTACCCCCTGCTTGAAACCTCGATCATCCCCCTTAGATGATTCGATTCAAGTTTTCATACCTCTTTGAACAATTGACTTCAAAATTGGATATAACTTTTCGCCCTCTACTAAGGGATTGAAAAGTTGCAGATCGCGAATTTGACGAATATTTGATTTTTACCGAATTCAAAACGCTCTCTCAAACATCTCAAAATCGAGTCAATAAAATTTCTTGGTTTCCTACAATTATTTTTAATGAAAATTTTCAAAAAAATTCTCAAGACAAACTGTTATGAAAATTGTTATTGATAGTGCTGCCAACTGTATTTTGATTGACGCAATTTTCATAAAATTCCAATTATTCATTCAACGAATTAAAAAGTAGGGCAAACAATTTTTTAGTCATGAAAATAAAGGATCTAGGCGGATAATGGGTGAATTTGGCCCCTGCTTCGATTTTCGATCCCCCCCTCAGATTGTTCATTTTGATTTTAAAAAATATGTTAGAAAAATTGTTGACCCCCACCCCTTCTTTTTCAGAACTATGACCATTTTATTGCATTATTTTCAAGAATTTTAATTTCAACGGAATCGAAGGAAATTTTCTGTTCTTGGCATCAAGTTACATCTCATAGAGGTGCATTTAAAGTAATTTTTCCATTAATTTTGGCGCACTCCTTCGTGAGGGTTGGACATTTTAAATTTTCAACTGTAAAAAGGACCTTGAAAGCGAAGTTCGGCAGCGATATGAAAGTACCTATCCTAAAAAGTGTTTTTAACGTAGATTCACCTCACGTTTCATTTTTGGCGATTTTGATGTCGCAAGGGCCGAAAATCGCAAAACCCCGTTCAGAAATGTTATTGATTCAGAAGTTTTTTCAAATTTTGTGAGTAAAATACCCTGATAAACACCCTTTTCGTGATCGTTTTACATTCATGTCACAAAATTCCCTAAATTTCCTTCACTTTTGTTGAAATTAAAAATTCTTGAAAATGATGCAATAAAATGACCGTAGCTTCAAATAGGAGTGGGATGGGGGGGGGGTCGATTTTTTCAGAATTTCTTTACATTACGGGGCACTATTTGGGATTTTTTTCGCATATGCTTAATAAGCATTGCGTTCATTTTTTTCAAAATTGTTATTTCATCCCTTGTACATAAGCGGAAACTTTTTTTTTTGGGGGGGGGGCTTCAGCCCTAGTTGAAAATGAAAGTAACACAAAACAATTTTTTTTTCGACCCCTCAAAAATTTTCTACCAGAATTACGTAATTTGTGTTTAATTTTGCTTCAATGTAGGCATTCAATTGGCAGGGATGGATGGAAAGGAAGAGGGTTCATATCATTATTTTGAAGAATTGTGTAAATTTATCGAGCCCGAGCGAAGCGAGGGCCAAAATTTTAGAAAAAATAAGTATCCAAAAGCTGAAATTTCTTCAGTTCTTAAGTCAATATTTTATTACTGAAAATGAGGTGAAATCCTTAATTCTTAGGTATATTTTGTAAATATCTATATATTGCAGGCTTCGTATTCCCGAACGAAGCGAGGGCTAAAATTTGAAAAATTTATGATTTCAAAAAGAAAATAATTCGTTTTTTAATAGTTTGTTGTTTGAAAAAATGCTATTACTTTGAAGTAAAAATTTCGTGCTTTTAAAAGTTTTTAACGAAATTTTGTGCTGTTTTTGTGTTTTTATACTACATACAATAAAGGTTCGTGCTTTTTCGTGTCAGTTTCAATTTAATTCACCGATCATTTGGGAAATTTTTGCAAAAAGTCAGCGAATTTTGTTGTATTAAATCAGCACGTCTTCGTGAATTTGCAGATTTACAACAAAATCTGCCAATTTAAGCGACTTAGGTTAGGTACAAGATTTGCAGACTTTTTGAAAAAATTCCTCGAACAGTCAGCATATTTGCCTTTTTAGAGCAAAGTTTTCTGTCTTCTTGTGAAAATTTTTTGATTTAAAACAAATTTGACGATTTACATTGCATTTGCCGAATTTCCCGATTTTTTCATGAAATTTCATTATTTTTTTTATTAAAGAGACCATTTTAGTAGCTTGAAAAAAGTAGAAAATTCGTCACATACTGATAGTTTATCCCTTGAAAATTAAATATTTACGAATTTTTTTGAGTGAAACATGTCCACGAAAATGATTGGGGAGGGGCTAATTCAACATTGGGGGACTTGAGCCCCCTCCCATGCCCCCTCTACATATATCAGCCTATGCCCTTGTATCATTTTTCCATGAGTAGGTGCGTTCATTTTTTTAAATAGGTAATTTTGATTTTTAAAACACAATTTTTTTTCAATTTTGAAATTTTTTCTGTATTAAATTTGATCTTGTTGATATTTTACACGTGGTGGGGGGGGGGGGGGCGTTCGAGTTGATAGGTTACTGAAAATATGGTTTAAAAATAGTGGAAAAGTGGTGATTTTAAAAAAAAATCTGTTAACTACCCAGTAATTATGTTTCTCTTTTCGATCCATCTTAACGACCATGCTGGTCTATGCCTGACTTTGAGAGTTCTGTCAGATCAGTGTCAAATTACAACAATTTTGGGATAGAATAAACTTAATAATTAATTTTTATACCGTTATGTTCTTATATGAGCATGAGGGGAGGAGCAAGGGGTTTCAACATTCTCCTTATGATTAAAATATTGAAATTTGTTTTTTAAAATTTATAATCTGCAAAAATATTCGTCTTCACTTTGCTCGGGCTTTTTCAGATTTTTCCATTAAAAAATTTGTTTGGAATTTTTCACTTAGAAAATGTATGATAAAATGTAATATGTATTCCGAATTTTTTGAATTTTCAATCGGAATTTTTGTAACTGATTACCTCCCCTCCTCACCACCCGCTCCCGAAAATTATACTCCAATCGTCTACATGCTACTTACAAGTACTTATACTTATGATTGTATCAACTTACCTATGCAATTGATCAATATACAAGGAAGGATTAAATTAAACACGTAGAACATGGGTCGTCTTCGGATCCGAATGATATAAGTAATATCTGGATACGGCTCCGAGCAACAAGAATAATTTACGATGTGTTTCTCGATATCGAAACCCATCAGATCGAATTCGCCGTTCGCTTTGTAATTGCTTACGTCGCCCTTTTCAGTTTGTTTGATCAGATCTAACTGAAATTACAAACAATAAAAATAATATTAATTGCGTAAACCGTCGTCGCAGCCGAGGCAATGGTTTCGGTTTTGGGAATGATAACGTCACGGTTCATTTATATACTTTATGGCGTTTTTGGAAAATATCGAAGTGAACAATTAGCTACGCGGGTCTGTTCAAAGTGAAACCATTCACCCTGTAGTTTCCATAATAGCGCCACCGTTTGTACCTATATTTACATTGGCTGATATCGACGGACCGTTGTCATTTATAATATGCCTTAAAGCGTAACTACCTTTAATCCTTTCTTTATTCCTCGTCTTGCAAGAATCTCTTATACCTACTTGCGGTGTTATTTGGATTTGCCAAAATCTTTATCGTATTATTTCGAGGAAGCGAAGAAAGGCTCGACGAGGTACTCGAATTTCCAATTTAATGGCAGCTAACCTCATCAAAGTCCAGCATGTTTATCAAACAAATTGTATAAAATTTTAATGTTTAAAAAAAAACCGACGAAATAATCAAAGGAATTCTCAACAGAGGACTCGCTACCATCGCATTGTCAAATCATAAATTCGTAACGTTTTGCCGGCTCGTTAATGGCCGTTTACAACGTTTTATGAAATTTTTTCGCACTATTCCGGCGTCGATATTTCGCAACAACGCGAACGTCCTATCGAGGGGGATAAAATTCTCCATTATAAAATTATAACCTATTCAAAATATATGTATTGGAAATGGGAAAACTGGCATTTGCAAAATAATGACATCATCGCACCGGAGCCATCTGCTTTCTATAGTTTTCTTCGTCGCAGCAGCTATTAATTCGTCGCGATGCTCTTTTGTACGTCGTATTCGTATTAATCAAGCAGTCCATTTGGGGAGATTTTTTCGCCCTGTGTTTTTTTAAAAGCGAAATTTACATTTCGCGACATTTTAGAAATGAAAAAAAAGTGTAATAGGTGAACTGCGGGTATAAAATATGTACCGGGCGAAGATAGAATAAAGGTGTAACGAGTTTAAATATTCGTAAAAAAAAAAGAAGATAAAAATGGAAGAAAAATGGTCGAGTAATTTATCTTACGCGTGAGAGACTTCAGACAACATTAACTCGATGATCGTTTGACAGCGCAATGAGAAAACAAACACGTTGTGACAAGGTGTTTTTTCCAGGTTTTTTTTTTGTGTTACGATGGTGTTTCGTTTTTGTTTCAAACGTGTGTTTGGGATGGGAGCAGGAGGTGACTGGGTGTAGGTTCAGGTCCAGGTGAATCGAAGGGATGAGCGTGTTTAATATTTAAATACACGTGTAGTTGTATCGTGAGATGATTTGCAATTTAATCACATTTTTTGTTTTGTTTTTTTGTTTCAGGTGAGTCGACATTTTTTCTATATCTTAGAAACGAGCCAAGTACGAAAGTAAGTTGTTTTCTACGTATTATTTATGGCTGAGTTTGTATTTCTAGGTGACGAAAATTTGTAAAAGATTACTTATTGAAAAAAAATTAGATAAGTACTTTTAATTTTCAGTTTGGAAATATTGAGGAAATTAAATTTTAAGCAAAAAATTGGAAAAATCGTTCATGTTGAAAATTTTTCAATTTTTAGCTCCTCTTCCATCGATGCCAATTTCGGTTTTCCTTTATCTAGACCTCAAAATAACGTGGGAAAATATTTCAACTTCCTCTTCTCCCCCCCCACTCCATCATTGCTCTAAAAATTTGGCTATATGTAGATTCAAAAAAAAATCATTAAAAATAGGTTTTAGGGTAGTGTGGAGATGTTTTCACCTCAAAAATACTAGAAGTGTCAATTTCTTATCAGTTCCTTTTTTAAAGCTAATTTTTAAACAATTTAATTTTTTCCAATTTTTTGATATAAAAATAGGGTATGATTCATCTTACGACAAAAAAATGGGAATCCACGACAAAAATAGGAAGTTTGAACAACAGAAAATTGAAACCAAACAGCTATGAAAAATACACGACAGAAAAATTCTTTGAACGACTGAAAAATATATTGTACATAAAAAAAACACGATCAACGACAAATAAAAAATCACACGTCAGTATAATGACCTCAAACGACAACAAGTTGAGTGACACTCACGACAAAGCAGTACGTTTGAACGACAATTTTTTTTTACAATCTGCTAAAGAAAAAAATGCACATTTCTACATGACTAAAATTTTTTTGAGGCTGTCCAAATTGGAAAATTGACGTTTTTTGCAATTTTTTTCCTATTCAACTACCTTCACCCCCCCCCCCCCTTCTCGAGACAAAAATATGCAATCCAATTTCAACTTCCTGTTCGACGTGAAAATTTTCAGTAATAAGTACTTAAAAATGATAAGGGTAAGAATCAGGGACGAAATTTGGGCGAAAATCTTAGTGAGGGGGGGGGGGTGAAAATGAAAAATTTGCCGATTAATTTACTTAAAAAAGGAAAAATTTGCTGACTCATATTAAATGAAAATTTGCCGACCAGTTGTATTGAAAACAAAAAACAAAAATTCGTGCTTTTTCGAGCTAATACTTTTTTGACTTGAAAAAAACTATGTAATTCCATAATGACACCTGACCCTGACACCTCCCTTCTGAAAAAATCGAACAATTTTTGAAAATTCCATTAAAGATTGAGACAAAGTCCCTTCCTTGATAAGGGAGAAGGACAAATTTTTTCCGTTTCAAAATCTACAATTATTTGAAATAGAAAAACATCATTTTAAAAATTAATTCAGCAAAGTAACCGGCGAAAATTTTCGAAGAAAACGGCATTCAGAAGCTGAAATTTTTTCATTAGAATTCGTGCTTTTTCGTCCTTCTTTTATGACTTTTATAAAAAACGACACTCCTTAATGAGCTCCTCCTCTTCCAAAAAAAATCAAAAATGTTTTGAAAATTCCATTTAAGATTGTCACGAAGTTCCCTGATAAATGAGAAGGACAAATCTTTTTCCCTTTAAAATGATCATTTGTCGGGGCTAGAAGGGAAAAAGGTTCATCATACTCGTACCATCATTTTGAAAACAAATTGTGTACTTAAAGTTACTGAGCCCAAGCGAAGTGAGGGCGAAAATTTTTCAAGAAAAAGGCATCCAAAAGCTGAAATTTCTTCTATATTCAAGGAGCTTTTTCAGAGCTTTTTTCGAAACTGCCTAACAGATTTTTGGAGCTACCCAAACAAAGCTTAAAAACCCCTTAGAATACACACTGATGAAACATCATTGCCTGGTTATCTCCATTCACAGCAAAATGAACTTTACCTGTATTGTCGTTCAAAATCTTCATTTGTCGTTCATACACTCATTTCTGACGGGGGGGGGGGGATTGTCGTGATTCATCAACAAACCTAGTCGTGATGACAACACAATTTGTCGTTTGAAATTACTGTCGTTGAACAAATTAAATTGTCGTTCATACCTCCTCTTTCTGTCGTAACGCTTGCCTGTCGTTCAAACCTCCTTTTTTGTCGTAAGATTATATTTTTAAGAACATTTCTATTGAACTGAGCTGAATGCTGAATATTAAAATTAAAACTGATCACGAAAAATTATAGGTTTGGCAATTTTTCATGATTTTTTTTACATCTGTTTTAATTTGTTTCTTCTGGATATAAATACTCTGTTAAGATCATTTCAATAAAAATCTTCTCCAAAATGATTTTTTTTTTCATTTTCAAATGAGCTAAAAGTGAAGAATTTTTTGAAAAATCGCAAAAATTGAAAAGACAGACTCTTGTCCTTTTCCAATTTGATCCTCTCGTAAGAATATTCTCGGTTTAATTTATGGATACAATCGCTTTCAATTTACCTATTTTTACATAATATTCTTAACCTAAACTGACGATTTTCGAAAATTCTCGAAAAACGGGAAGGAGGCCCAGAACACATTGAATTTTTTCCAGAAAAATTTTGGCTTTTATCATTTTTTTAATGAACTTTCTACCAGGAATTCAGAAAAAATGGAAGAGGATGCCATTCATATTATCATCGTTTGACTTATTTTTCAATAAATTCCAGTAAAAATGGATCCCAAATTTATGTAATTTTTTCAGTAAATTTTGGGTTTTATGTGTATACTCAAAAAATGATTGTATTTTTGTAAAATTCCGAAGAAGTTGAAACAGTGAGCTCGTATACCCCTCCCTCCTTCCCTCCCTTCTTAACAGAGGACTACAAAATTTTCTTATCAGGATGCAAAATACATAAAACTCTGATAAACGTATTTTTACACCGATTTACCTATAGAGTTTCAAGATAAGAGGAGAGATGACAAAAAAGTAGTATATAATTACTCAGACTCTATATTAATTGCCTACTCAACGGTTGGACAGAGGTTCATCAGCTATGAAACACCCTGTATAATTTGATATCGCGGTTCGCCTTTCGAAGTAAAGCTTGTCAAAAAGGAGAAAGAGAATTATTCGAGGAGTATTTTCATCTTACCGGCGCGGCGGCTTATCAAATATTCGTCATTTAAACGCCCGCTCCAAAACATACCCAACTTCGCATTTCGCATTCATATTCGAGGTCGGCCCGAAAAGGAGGTATTTTCACTACCCACACACACGGGTATTTTTCTCGACTATAAACTTCGCATTTACTCCGGCAGCACGCGTCGTCGCGTCGGTCTTGTTACACGACGCTATTTTCACTCGCGTGTTTCACCCTCTTTCGTCCTCACAGCCCGACTCCACTTTCGGTCTCGGAGCTTTTACTAGATTTATGAACGAATAATTTCCTAATAATTAATAACGACAAAGAAGTAGTTTCGTTTTAATTAAAATCAATTATTTTTGCATTCTGTTTGAAAATGTATACACGTCCTGTCATCCACCCTCTCCCGCCCTCGCCCCCTCCACGCTATTTAACCGACGACTAAGTCGACTTCCGCCATAATTTATCATCTTGTGTGCCAAATGAGAGAACGTGTTGACTTTGTAATTAATTATGATATTATTTTAGCGAAATTACGTTATGTAGAATATAATGTGTGGCGTTTCTTTCAAGTTCGAAAATTCTCATTCTTCTGCTAGAATCCTTGGAAGTTGAACTTGAAATATCAAATCAACGGGGACTCGGGAGTAAATTTAATTTCTCCAATAATATAGTCCACGCAAATAAGAGAAAAATTGTACCGAACCCCTCAAAAATTAGATTCTGATTTTTTTTCTCGTTTTACCTTCGTAATGGTCCACTACACAACATACTAAAATGAACACCCTCATAACCCTTCGCTACCCCCAGGAGGGGGGCAAATGTCTGCTGAAAACCGGTTTTTCGTGAATATCTCCTCAAATAAGCCTCAAAATTGAAAAATAGTTATGTACAAACTTGTTCTACGTGTAATTTCCTATCAGAAGGTTTTTTTGTTTTTTCAAAAACACTCACTTCCTTGACCAAAAATTAAGGGTAAAAACACCGATTTTTTAACAATTTACAGCATTTTTTGAAAAAATTGAAACTGTTATGAATATCTCCTCAAACAGGGTGTCTACCGGTCGCAAAAGTCGCAAAAGTCGCGAAAAAGTCGCGAATTTGGATTTATGTCGCTGAAGTCGCGAAAAAGTCGCGAAATTGACCCAAAATTCATCAAAAGTCGCGAATTTTTCCGAAATTACTTCAATTTTTTTCGCCTTTTACAAAACAGAAAAAGCAAAGAAATTTGACCTTTTTTGAACATTTTTTCTAAAAATTTTCGCCCTTGCTTCGCTCGGGCTCATAAATTTTAAAAACCCATTCTTAAATTGTAACCCTTCCTTCCCTTCTATTTCAGACAATTGAATATTTTTTAGTGGAAAAATATGTTCTTGTGGGATACTAAGTAGCGATCACGATTGGGAATTTCAAAGGAAATATTGTGTCCATTCTCAGGAAAATCTAAAAAAAATGAAGAATTTTGGAATTTTCTTAGGGATGTTTTAAAGAAGAAAATCATTTGGAAATTTGTATTTTTTTGCTGTTTTTTAAATAAATTCTTCGAAAAAATTTCGCCCTCGCTTCGCTCGGGCCAAATAATCACATCGTTATATTGATAATCTGTTAATATTTCAGAATTCCCATGAATTTATTGCTCAATAATCATTTAACAAATTTATCCGTTCTAACATTGATTTTTCATAAAAATTTTCACCCTCGCTTCGCTTACCATAAAATAAAACTTTCACTTTTGGAAAATTTTTGTGAAAAATTGTGTTTTTCAAAATTAAAGACGTATTTTCTTCCGCGTATGAAATTTTTTCTGTAATAAATTTGATCTCGTTGATTTTTTGGAGGAGGGGGGGGGGGTGTTAAATTGAGAGGTAGATACTAGATACCTTTAAAAAAGGTCGCGAAAAAGTCGCGAAATTTGATTTTGAAAAATCGGTAGACACCCTGTCAAATGAGCCTCAAAATAGAAAAATGGTTATGAACAATCATGTTCTACGTGTAATTTACTATCAGACAGGTTCGTTTTTTTTTTCGAAAACAGCCACTTCTTTGTCCAAAAATTAGGGGTGAAAAACGCCTATTTTTCCAATACGAAGTTGAAAGTACCCAAAATTATACCAGTGAAGAGTAATTTTTTTATACATGCTGGTAGGGTATTCCAAAAAAAGTTACCGCAAGAATTTCAACTCCTACCGTTAATTATAAGAGATGTTTTGAGGCTTATTTGAGGAAATTAAATTATATCGAGATATAAAATAATTGATAATTAATAAAATATATTTAATAAAATTTAATTTAATTATTTTAAGTGGAAATTATTAAAATTTTAAAGTAATTTTTTTAGCTTCACCCAACGATAGTATTATCTTGGGCATTTACAGATCTCCGGATCACATTCCGATGGTCTGATGGATCGAGATTTAGGTCGATATTGAAGTTGAGATCTAGCACAGATTTTCTCTAGCCATGAGTGTACTATCCAAGTACAGCCAAGATCTATTTTTCAATTTTGTAAATCCATCATTTCTTATAGTTTCTCAAAAAATGAAAAAAAACACGACTAATTTCAAGTATTTTAAATCCATAATTTCTTGTCGTTTCTCATACTCGTAAAACTGATGAAAAAGTCCATTTTCCTATATTCTGAAACCATCGTTTCCTGGCATTTTTCGAAAAACGACATCACCTAGTTAGGTACTGAAAAAACCTATTAAAAACATTCATTTTTCAATTTTGTAAATCCGTAGTTTCTTGTCATTTCTTTAAAGAACGACAAAAAAAACGACAATAGGTACTTACTTAGTTGCTCAAAAAAATTTGTTTGTGATGGTTTTTCTGAAAACGAGATGAGAACGACCAAGATAGAAAAGTGGTATTTGCACCATTGGAAAGATCAAAGTTCTCTCTTCTAGAACATCACTAATAATTGTACCAATGAAGAATAACTTTGTTAGTTATTCCAGGCATCATAGCAGGTCACTTTTTTAGGGTGTTGGTCACTTTTTTCGACTTTGGTCACTTAAAGTCACTTTCTTCCTCCCAAAGTCCTTTTTTTCGCATTTTCAAGCAAAAATTCAGATTTTCACGTAAAAATTGGTGTTTTTCAAAATTCTTCAAGAAAAAAAATTAAAAGTTGATAGTGATTGTTCAAAAAAATTTGCCCTCGCTTCGCTCGGGCAGTATTTCAATAATTCTATTTCTAAATTTGAAAAAATTCTGTTTTTTTAAATCAGTAAAGTAATTGATTTTTTATTCAATTCCCCATTTGACAGAATAAATCAATAATTTTGACTAAAATAAATCAATCAAACAATTGAAATATCACAGATTTTCAAATAAATTCATTTCACTGATTCAAAAAGGCACTTGTTTTACGAAAATTGACTGATTTAGATTTAGAGAGTAGATATAGGTTATATTTGACCCCCTCCCCTCATTTTTTCTTGAATTCTCAGCCCTCTTTTAACTGTAAAAAAATTACCCCGAAAAAATCGAATTTTTGGTTACTTTTGGTTACTTTTTGGTCATTTTTTGGTAAATTTTGCTCAAAAAAAGTCACTAAAAGTCACTTTTTTTCGAAATTTCGGTATGATGCCTGCATTAAAAAAATCCCCCAAAAACTGTAAAATCCCCCCTTCCCCCCAAAAAAGAATTTTTGCCAACTTTTTGGTCACTGTTTGGCCACTGTTTGGTCACTTTTTTCTCAAAAAAGGTCACTTAAAGTCACTTTTTTTCTTCGGAATTTCGCTATGATGCCTGTTTTTCACAAAAATGGAAAAAATTGTCATTGTCAACATTTTTACACGTTTTTTTTGAATATTTTGATGCTGTACACTAGGGTCTTGGATTTTGACCAAATTTGGTGGGGTAGTTTACTTTGAGTGGGAGACTGCCCAAAAAAATTTTGAGCCCCCGAGGGGCATGGGGAGGGAAGCAGGAGGTGCTCAAAGTGCACCTACTTTTGAAAAAAACGCTGTTTTTGGCGTTTTTTAGCCAATCAAAATTGTGTGAGAAGCCTTCTTAACGCTTAAATGATGCGATTTGAGTTTCTACATCTCCCTAAACCATCGCCATCTTCCGATCAAAACTCAGACTGCTACCAGGGAGTTGAAAAGTTGCAGATTGCAATGTTTCAATATGAAATATTATCACGAAGCTGGAATGATTTTTTTTTTCATTGAGTAAGTGAATAAAAAAATTTTTAACCGCTAAAAGTGAATTTTGAAAAAAAAAATTGAAAATTTTATACACCAGGGCAGCCAACAGCAAATCATAAAATTCCAAAATACGGAATTTATATCGACTTTGAATTGATTATTTTTACGCCTGAAAATATTATGTATTTTTTTTTTCAATCACTGAAAGTATATTTCGAAACATTTTTTCGAAAATTTTGTATGTCAGTGCAGCCAGTTACAAATCGTGACATGCTACACTATGGAATTTATGTTGACCTCGAATTAATTTTTTCATCGTTTGAAAAATTCACAATAATTTTGTTTTCAATCATCAAAAATTAAAAATTCGAAATTTTTCTTTGAAAATTTTGTAGGTCAGTGCAGCCAGATGCTAATTGTGATATTCTGATACTATGAACTCGAATCCATTATTTTTTCGTCAGGTGATTGGACCAATTTTTTCTCCCAATCAATAGAAGTACGTTTCGAATTTGAAGACATCGGAACATCACAATTAGCAACTGGCTGCACTGACGTACAAAATTTTCGAAAAATTTTTTCGAAATATACTTTCAGTGAGTTTTTTTCTAAAGGAGGTGCACTTTGAGCACCTCCTGCTCCCCTCCCCTTGATCCTCGGGGGCTCAATTTTTTTTGTGAAGTCTCTCACTCAAAGTAAACCACCCCACCAAATTTGGTCAAAATCCAAGATGTTTTTTTTTCGATCCACCCTACAGTACACCCACCTTAGTTCACCTACAAAAATTATCAATCGCATAGAAAAATTCTAGAGAAAGTGGGCTTTGCGATATCATAAAATACAACTTTCCATCTATTGGTTGTCGAGTAGCGCGCGGTAGAAAATGCCAGCAAAATTCGAAAAAAAATTTCCAAAGAACAGAACTCAGTCCCTGTAGTTCAAAGGTTAGGCAAACATACCTACTGGAGCTCAGGATGAGTTGCCTACTCACTGGTTGGAATTAGGTTGATCAGCCATGAAACACCTTGTAAACAGTTTGTTTGGGTCGAAGAAAGGTTGGAAGGTGCACGGGTGATTTGGTTGTAACGACGCTGACGGTTCGAGACGAAAAAAGTTACAAATTGAGGAAAAACTTAGCCAAGTATCTCGTACTCGTATGTACGTATTACACGCTTGCTGATCAAAATTCTGAAAACATTTTGCGAAAGATTCTCTGTCGACGAATCGGGCGAATGCCTATACCTTCGTATACCTACATATACGTTTTCATTAATAGTTTTTTAGTTTTAATTAAGCCGAAGGCGAACCAAAGTGCTGGCAAATGCCTTCGGATTTTTCATTCTAATCAAACGCACTTCGCTGTATTTGAAGTTTTTTAAGTGTAAAAATCTCGCTGTGCGTGTCTGGACTTTCTGCCATTATTGGAAGTTAATTAAAGCTTTAGTGGTTTATCGGCTGCTGCGGCTTTGATGGTTCGAACTGGCGGACTTGATAGAACGTTGTTGTAAACTTAAACCTGCCGGCGATGCCGGCCTTAAAAAGCAGCTGTGCCGAGTGATTTTTTTTTGTACATACCTACTAGACTCGAACGACGTTGCGATGTGAGTTAATGGGAGCGAATGAGAGGAAAATTCATTACAGTTTTTAGTACCTTCCTGAGAAGCAGGTATTTGGTGTTGGTACACACCACGAAAATAAAGGTCGAAATTCTCTCATTTTTTTCCACCAGTACACCTAACGAAATTAATTTATGTTTGAAGAGATACCCATCGTAACACCGCACCGCTCGGTGTTTCGCGAATAAGAAACATTATTTGGACGAAGAGGCGAACGAAACGTTATATTTTCGTAATTATATTTTTCATTTGGAAAAAGTAACACATAATGTATTTTAACGACTCGTAGGCATTCGCAAAGTAATTAATTTTTCCTTCGAATGTCGTCGACGATTATATTTCGAGGTTTTTTTTGTGTACGGGTGCCGGGTACCTACGTTTTGTTTTGAAATGAAAATCAAAAATTGAATTTTAGGTTTCCTACAACGCGTACCGCGGATACGAGCGATGAAAACGAATATTCGGTTATGCTATTTTTAGCATTAAATTGATGAAACTTCTGAAAGTGCTCTGGCATTTTTGATACTTAAATAAAATTAGCAAAACTTACAGAATGTCGAGGCAATTTCATTAACGTTGAGGTGAAAATTCTTTGACTAAAGAAGGAAAAGCTTGTACGCATGTTATAGTGTTTGTGAATTTGTTTGATGGCATTTAAACGGAAACAGCTTATGGGTTGTTCTGGGGAATGCGACAAAATAAAATGTAATTTCTGAGGAGTACAATTTGAAAATTTCGGTGAACGAATTTTACTTGGGGTTGAAAAGTTTTCAGTTTCGTGGTGAATGTAACATACAAAATATAGGAAATATTTCTCATCTTAGGTATACGAGAATTTTATATTACGAGTATTTTTTACAATTAACTTGGTAAAAACACTAATCGATGAAAAAATTTACCTACGTCGTCGGATGAATATTAATCAGGGCTGGTAAGCCAATCAATAAAACTGAAACTTGAGCTTAAAACGATTTTCTTGTGTTTGTGGGGGGGGGGGTGAGGAAGTTCGAAACGAGATCGATTTTTCACCTTTTTTTTGTGATCGGAAAATTGATTGCATTTGAATTAAAAACGAAGAAAAAAAAGAAATTCAAGTTTTTTCTCTAAATTTTTTCAAGCTGCTAAATTTTTTTCTCGAAATGTTTTCAAATCAAATTTTTCCCCTGAAATATTTTTAAATCGAAAATTACTTCTGAATTCTAAAACTTTTTCAAATTCGATTTCTTATTTTAAAATTTTTTCAACTCCGATTTTTTTCTCAACATTTTTTCAAACCAAAACTTCCAAAGTTTTAAACTTCTTTTCAACATTTTTTCAACACAATTTTTGTATCCAATCCTAATATTTTTTCATCATCTGAATTTTAGAATTCAAAAGTATTATGTAAGTAAAATATGTCTCCTGTTGTACACCTACCCTAGTCACATAATGACACTCTTTTAAAAAAACCTAAAAAATGGGCAAAATTTTTGAGGTAATCAAAAAAAATCATAGCAGCGATGCAAACTACATTTTGGTTTCTGTAAATTTTCATAAGTTGATAACTCTTCTACAAAAAATTATTTTAATGACAATAATGACTAAAAAAAATCTTGGCTTACTTTTCAAGAAACTAAATGAAAAATTGATAGCGACGTGAAATTTTGGTCGAAATCGATCGAACAATTCAATTTTTAAAACTTGAAATCGATCCGAAAAACGATTTTTTCGAACCAGAATCGTGCAAATAAATACTAAGATAGGAAATGATAGAGCTTAAAAATTGCTTTCTGTCACAAGGTATTAGTTATTCTAGGCAGCGTCAGCTAATTTTTCAGGTGTGGCTCAAAATTCAGGAATTTTCTTTATCGAACGTTCAAGAATTTTAAGCAAGCTGGGGCCCAAATTTTCCGGCCAAATTCGGGCAAGTTTTCATTCCAGCCCCCCTCCTGCTTCTCGCAAAAATTTCTTTGAAATTGAAATTTCGAAGTACCTACTTGCCAAAAAAAAAAAAAAAAGCATAATGATTTTTTGGATGGTCTTAAAGTACCTACATGAAAAAAAAGTTGTTACACAATGTCGAAAAGATGTGAACTTTTCACATTTTCCCTTCTTTTCAAAGAAGTTGTCAAAAAATTCATTTTTTCGTAATTTTCAAATTTCTTTCGAAAAATTGAAAAAATATGAAATGATCTTTCTCTTTATACCTGTTAAGCTGTCACTTTTTTAGGGTGTTTGCCACTTTTTTCGACTTCAGTCACTTTTGGTTACTTTTCACGTCAAAAAGGTCACTTTGGGTCACTTTGGTTACTTTTTTCCGCTCAAAAGTCACATTTTCTGTTTGTTTGTTGTTTTGACGAAGGAATTTAATAAATGAAATTAATTATTCATGTCTTTTCAGTCGATTTATCTTTGACATGTTTGCAGAAAACTACAAAAAAATCCCCCCCCCCAGAAAACTGTGAAAAATTTGCCCCCCCCCCGAAAAAATTGAGTTTTCGGTTACTTTTGGTTACTTTTTGGTCATTTTTTGGTCACTTTTTAGTCAAAAAAGGTTACTCAAAGTTACTTTTTTCTTCAAAAATTTCGCTATATGTATATGATGCCTGAAAATATTGTTCGCATAGGTTTTTACCGAGGCACCTTATTTTTTAAAAAATGTTGTTTTAGCTTCTTTTTTTTGTAACAAGATTGAGTATTTGTACTTTGTATGTAAAGTTGTCTTTGTCATGTCATCACTATTTTAATGAATAACCTTTTTGGAATAATTTTTCTGTCTTTTTAAGAGAGATTTGAGACCTCTTGAAATAAAATCAAAAAATACTTCACTCGAGGAGAATATTCTTACTCAAATTTTACCACTTTTTAAATGCCGCATGTGAAAAAAATGTGAAATAGTTGGTTCTATAATTTTCCATAAAAATTTTTCCAATCAACGTGAAAACCGATCCACCTTTTTCGTCCATGCTTAAAGCTAAAAAAAAAAAAATCAGAAGAGAAATTTCCCCAATTATCATATTTTTTATCAACATCGAAGGCGTTGAAGAACCTTGAATTTTTCTAACCCACGTGCGTATAATTCCCGTTCGTATCAATTCTCGTATTTGTCACAAGAGCATTTTTTCAAGGTACTGATGTTTTTTTGACTCACCTGATACCCGTCGTAAGTCCACGAGGCCCATTTCAGAGTACAACTTTGAACATCGAAGGGAAAATATTGTACATCGATGTCACACGAGCTACGATAAATTCCATGACTCAGCCATACCACTTCTCCTGTGTGAGATACGATGACATTCGTGTTGATGACTGAAGACGTATATTGAGCGTCAGCACTGTAAACGAATATTATTTTAATTTCATGCCTAATTTTAATTTTTTTGCCGAAAGCGAGGTGATGAAAGCGTATAAAAATGTGTCTGAATTCGAGAACTTACTTGTTGTATAAAATTGTATCAGGACGCCATACTTTATCGTACGGTATTCGTATTACTTTGATGCCCGAGTAGTCGGATATGTTCCATTTGAGCTGATGATCTGTCCATATTTGAGTTAGCCAGCAGTTGGTGGTGAGTATTTGATTTTTTTCGTCCTGAATAACGAATTCATAAAAGAATTAGCCGACGCGAGTACGTTCAATACACAAAGTTTCAACTCGTGCGAATCTATTAACGCGGGAATGAAAAGAGGCGACGAATCGAGTGTACCGGAGAGTAATCCTCTTAGGAACTTTGAAATTTGTCAGAAAATTGAGTTCGATTAACGTTTGGTTAGATTGAACTGCGTAATGTGGTTTTTGTCTCCCAAAGCACGAAATTATTTCAAAATATTCTCCTGTCTTAGATCCGTTTATTCGAACATTTTTGGATATTTTTTCCAAATGGTTGGTTTTTGAGCAATGGGTTGTGATAAGCTCGGTATTATTGGCGTGAAATTTTAAAACGGTTAATTATTTATTTCGAGTACGAATTTAAGTATTAAAAATATGCCTAGTATGAGACATTGAATGCGGAGACGGGCGATAACTGACCCTTTTCAACATTCAAAAAAATTTTTTTTACGTACTGGAAGAAATCTTCTCCGAATAAAAAAAATTTATTTCAGTCGGATTTTTTCACTTCACCCCCCCCCCCCCCCATCAACCGATTTTGGTTCGTCCAAAAGGTGTCTCTTTTGTTTGAATTTTGAAAGGTGAAAAAATGTTTAAGATATTTTTGAAAATTTGAATATTTAATTTAAATGAATCGTGATTATTTAATAACACAAGTCAACACGATTTTTGTGTTTGGGTTCCGATTGCGAAATTTGGGTTGCTTTTATGTATCTAATGAAGGGAAAAATAATTTTTTTGTCCAAAGTTTGCTTTGGGGGGGGGGTGGAGGAGCCAAAAATTTGATTTTTCAAGAACAATACACACGAATTTGAGAAAAATATAAGAAAAATTTGAAAAAAAATTTTTTGGCCCAATCTTATAGAAAATTTTATGCTGAATTGAATGCCGCAAACCGCAGACCTCCATCTCTTATAGAAAAAAAGTTACGGTTAAAACTTTCCTAAATTATGTGAAAAAATCGCGTTTGTTTCTCCTTGCTCACCGAAAAGTGAGATTTCTGAGAAATCTAAGCGTTCTACGACCATAATGACCATGACGAAAGTTGTAGAAAATTAAATTTCCTGTCGGATAGGTGCATTCGGGAGGCATAGTTTTCGAAATATTCTCGAGTAAAGTTGAACATTAGTTGAGGCAATTGAGAAAAAAAGAGAAATGAAGCAATTTTTGGCTGTCAAAAGTGTTACAGCGAAAAATTATGGAAGGTGACTAACCTTTAGGAGTTACCACGACCTCCCACAATTTTTCGCTGTAACACTTTTGACAGCCAAAAATTGCTTCATTTCTCTTTTTTTCTCAATTGCCTTAACTAATGTTCAACTTTACTCGAGAATATCTCGAAAACTACGCCTCCCGGAAAAATCTAAATGCACCAATCCGATAGGAAATTTAATTTTCTACAACTTTTGTCATGGTCATTATGGTTGTAGAACGCTTAGATTTCTCAGAAATCTCACTTTTCGGTGAGAAAGGCGAAAAAAAAACGATTTTTTCACATAATTTAGGAAAGTTTTAACAGTAACTTTTTTTCTAAAAGAGATAGAGGTCTGCGGTTTGCGGCGTTCGATTCAGCGCAAAATTTTCTATTGGATTGGTTCAAAAAAAATTCAAATTTTTCTCAAATCTGTGTGTATTGTTTTTGAAAAATCACATTTTTGCCCCTCCCCTCCCCCAAGCAAACTTTGGAAGCCACGAATGAGCATATTGATGTATTTTGATGTCTAGAATCAGAATTTGGCCATGAGAATTGAAAC
The DNA here is from genome assembly GCA_033439095.1 of Pseudococcus viburni. Classification (NCBI taxonomy): domain Eukaryota; kingdom Metazoa; phylum Arthropoda; class Insecta; order Hemiptera; family Pseudococcidae; genus Pseudococcus; species Pseudococcus viburni. The sequence goes on from JAVBJF010000304.1 coordinate 285,268, forward strand.
ATAGAACTTTTTTTTTTTTTGACTTGTGTAATGAAACATGAAGTTTCCGAACGAGGGGAGGGGGCAACTCCTGGCCTAGCAAAATGGCATCTTTAGTCTAATAGTTTGAGTTGAATCTAAAAATGTTTTGAAAATGACGATATTTCTATGGAATATTTTTATTTTGAGTTTGAAAAAAAAATTGGAAAAAATCGTATGTAATACATTTGAATTGAAAACAATCTGAAAAATCCGCTTCAGTTCCCCAAGTACAGTTCTTCCATAAGAATAAATTAATTTTTTTGTTTTGAAGTAAGGAGACGAAAAAAAAATCGAAGAGGTTATTCAAAATTTTGTGTATGTAATTTTAATGGTCCTTGAATGATACCTACCTAAAAAATGAAGTTCTGAAAATTTTACGTTTTCCAATTATTTCTCAGGGTTTTGAATGGTTTTGATGAAAATATTTGGAGCTTGATTGAGCGGTAGAGGAGTAGAGGAGGGACTTGCCTCCCATTATTGGCAAAATTAAATTTTCAGACAAAAAAATTGAATGTGTAGTTGGAAATTTTTTAAAAGTGATGACCTTTTTTTGGAAAATTTTTGTTTCAAGTTAGAGAAAAATGGAGAAAAATCATACTTTAAGTCGAAACTATCCATCTCGTTTGGAAAATTTCAATTTTTGTCCTTGTTTCCTCCTCAGTAAAGTGTTTTTAGTTTGTGCATGAGGGTACTATCTTTTTATAGTACGAAAATGAAAAAAACCTTTGAAGATTCGAATATTTTGAAGAAAATTGATTGGTGATAATAAAAATGAAGTTCTTTGAATTTTGCTAATTTTTTTAGCGTTTTTATAGATTATTTAGAGCCAGATCAAACAGAGGAGGGGTGGAGGGGGCAATTTGGTTTCCTACAATGATGGCAAAATTGCATTTAAAGGGGGGAAAAAATGGGTTCAGATTCGAAATTTTTCGAAAATAAAGGCCTTAATTTTCGTAATGAGGTAAAAGAACTGGGAAAAATTGTGCTTCGGGTTAAAAATTCAGGAAAAATTTAATTTGGCTGAAAATTTTTTATTTTTTGGTCCCAGATAATATCAATATCTTTGTATTGAAGAAAGGAGAACAAATAAAATATAGAGGTGCTGTAACTCGTAAAATTAGAAGACAGTTCATAATTTTATCGTTCTTAAAAATTGATTTTTTGTATATGAATGATTTCTATTTAAAAATGACTTTTCTCTCTTTTTCCTGGATGTTGCATGCTGTAGTTACAGGAAACGTCGGCTATGCCTGGAACTGTTTTTAAATGCAAGATTGATAAAAAAATCTCATTTTGTGTAGGGAGCCACGAGCCAAGCACATTGGCACTGTGTGTTTATATGTAAAAAAATTTCAGTTGCAAAAAGTTCATTTATACGAAATGATCAATACCTATTTCTTAAAATCTTCTCTAAAGAAACTTTTAGCCAAGTTTTTAATTATCTTCCCCTAAGAATAACCTTATTCGTTTATGATGAGACAAAAGCTGCGAGAAAGAAGCGAAATAAAGATAAAAATTAAAATTGAAATAAAAATAATTTCAGCAGCGAAATTGTTTTTTTCATACTCGTACTCGGTTATGCGAATGGGGAAATTTTCGAATTCGAGTAGGGAGATTTTGAATTAATTTTTTTTGTTGGGTTGACTAAATAGAATATAATTAACACGCGCTAGTGCCATGTACCTAAACCGACGAAGCATACCTACTTTAAGGTATTACGAACTGAAATTGTTTCATGAATAAAGTTTTTGATAAAGGTTTACGTTGGTAAAGGGTTAGTAAAAATGCAAATACGATTTTATATTCGCAAAATATGCTGCCTTTGGAATCGATTCCCAACGCGATCGCGATTATATTCGAGAAAATATCGGTTTAAAATTATTTTGTTGCGAATTAATGATGAAAAAAATCCTACGAATACCGCACAAACTTAGTTAAATACGATTACCGACGATGAATTCTTTTTGAATTTTTCACCCACCGAACGCCCGCAGTTATACGAAAATTCATCTGAAAAAAGTGCGTAAAATATTTTCAAATAGGTACCTATTTTGTAACGAATTTCGTTCCCTTGTAGTTATTAATTTCGTGTAAATGTTTTCGCAACACCGACCGTGTAAAAAAATTCTCAATTCAGAAGCCATACGAGTAAATCGGTATTATAAGGTTACTGCGAGGACAATTTTTTTTTCAAATTTTTCAACCGTTTATCGGTTTGTGTCTTGGTCTGTGATGGAAATAAAGGTGAAACCTATTTGAAGAAAAAAACGTGTTTCAAAGAAATCCCGAGGGTCTTTTTTCTTTTTTTTTTTTTGCTCTTTCGAAGAATTTGCGAAGATGTTTGATGGTTCGATGGAGTATATTTTGGCTTCTTTGTATTTGCATAATGATGATACTGTTTCTTTGAAGACGATGTATTATTATTTGTAAACTTTCGTTCAACTTCAACGCGTGTTCAAAGATGGAAAAATTTCTTCGAGATGCGTGATATGATCGCAAAATTACCTAAAATTTGGGTAAAGGCAGTTTTGATTATTTTACCAGTCAGTGAAAATATTTAACAATATGTTACGAATTTTAATTTTTGGTGGGAGAGGAGAATTCGTATTTTGTAAGTCACTTCTAAACTCGCAGAAGTTGATTTTTCTTTCAAATTTTGATAAAAATTTTGGGATGTGACTTTTACTTGCCTCGAATTTTAACATCCTCGCAAGGGCATTCCAACCAGCATAATAAAATTTTGAAGTCGAAACAAAAATATATCAAAAATGCATGTAGTCCAGTCAAATTAGAGAAAAAAATTACCAAATCCCGAAGAAATTCAACCTTGATTTTTTTTCGTGTTTTGTGTTCATAACGATCTACTTAACAGCATACTTAATTGTCCACCCACAGAAGCTTCCGTTACCCCTAGGGAAGGATACACTTCTTTTTGAAATTTATTTACGATGAAAAATCTCCTTGGCGGACTTGAGGGGGGTTCGAGCCCCCTGAATCCCTCGAGCCATCATTTGGGTGCGCCTGTCTAGAAAATTGTCCAAGTATTGAAATATAGGTATTGTCTATGCTTTGAAAAATTAAACAAATTTTTATAAGCCGTCCAAATTGTGGAAAAATATCAAAGTTTTAATTCAGTTTTTGGAAACTGTCTAATTTTTGAAAAATCTGGAAAGGATCTGGCCGGATAAAAGGTGAATTTGGCCCCGTTTCGATTTTCAATTTAACCCTTCCCCCCAGATAGTGCCACTTGATGTAAAAAAATTCTGGAAAAATTTTCGACCCCCACCCCCTCCCTTTCGGAGCTATGGCATTTTTATTGCATGATTTTCAAGAATTTTCATTTTCAACGGAAGTGAAGAAAATTTTCTGTTCTTTGGCATAAAGTTACATCTCATAGAGGTGCATTTACAGTAATTTTTTCATAAATTTTGGTGCACTGCTTCATGAGGTTTTGGCCATTTGAAATTTTCATTTGTAAAAATGACTTTGAAAACGAAGTTCGGTCACTTTATAAAAATATCCCAAAAACGTGTTTTTTAACGTAGATTAACCTCGCGTTTTCACTTTTGGCGATTTCGATGAAATTCCACGAAAAACACCCTTTTCGCGTCCGTTTTAGTTCATGTATCGAAAATCGAAATTCATTTTTTGTGTTATGAAAAATCAGCGAAAAGGAGAATTTTGAGACAAGAAGTAGAGAGATCACGAAAATGGTGTTTAAGGGGGTATTTTGACCCCTTAAACACGAATCTGACGTCAGTTTTTTCATTTGGTCATTTCTTTCCGTCAAAAACGCTCAAAATTTGACAATTCAGCTAAAACTACAACATTTCTGTACGGGTTTTCACGATTTTCGGGCCTTGTGACATCGAAATCGCCAAAAGTGAATACGTGAGGTGAATCTTCGTTAAAAAAAACGTTTTTGGAATATTTTCATAAAGTGACCGAACTTCGCTTTCAAAGTCCTTTTTACAGTTGAAAATTTCAAATGGCCAAAATCTCATGAAGGAGTGCACCAAAATTTATGGGGAAAAATTACTGTAAATGCACCTTTATGAGATGTAATTTTATGCCAAAGAACAGAAAATTTCCTTCACTTCTGTCGAAATTGAAAATTCTTGAAAATCATGCTATAAAATGACCAATAGCTCCGAAAGGGGAGGGGGTGGGGAGTTGAACATTTTCCCAGAATTTTTTTACATCAAGGGGCATCATCGGGGGGGGGGGAGTTGAAACGAAAATCTGAGCGGATGTCAAGTTTACGCCTTATCTGACCAGACCCTTTTTGGGAAATTTTCCTAGTTTTGGAAAAATCCAATTTTCAGAAATTCATTCGTTTTGAAAAGTTATTCAGTGTTTGGAAATTCGTCAAGTTTTGGAAAATTGCCTTCGTTTGAAAAATATCCAAGCTTTGAAAAATAGTCCTGGTTTTTAAAATTGTCCAAGTTTGAAAAAATCGTTGAGTTTTGGAAAAACTTTCCGAGCTCTGAAAAATTCTCCATTTTTTGGAAAAGCGTCCTAGTTCTGGAAAAGTGTTTTGTGATCGAGTTGTCAATCTGAAAATTATAATTTCAGACTTTTTTAAAGTCGTCTGGCCAATTTCAATATGGGTAATACGTGTTTGCGGGTGCTAAAGTTCACCCGGGCCATTTTTATTAAGTATAGGATTTTTTCAATCCTAGAAAATTCCATATTTTTTGGCGGTTCCAAACTACATTGAAATTGCTTCTAATCAATTTGGAAGGTCGAAAATAGGATATAATGCAAAATTTAACCTTTTCACTTTTATTAGATTAAAGGGTATAGTCGGATATGGGGTGTTTTTGGCCCCAGCCTCGATTTTCGATCTAATGCCCCCAGATTGTGTACCTTGATGAAAAAAAAATCTGAAAAAAATTGGCCCCCAAACCCCCTCCCTTTCGGATCTATGGCCATTTTATTGCATTATTTTCAAGAATTTTTAATTCCAACGGAAGTGAATGAAATTTTCTGTTATTTGGCACAAAGTTACATTTCGTAGAGGTCTATTCACGATAATTTTTTCATCAATTTTGGTGCTCTTCTTCTTGAGGTTTTGGCCACTTGAAAATTTCAACTGTAAGAAAAACCTTAACAGCGAAGTTCGACTAATTTTTGAAAATATCCTAAAAACGTGTTTTTTGACGTAGATTTACGTCACGTACTAAGTTTTAGCGATTGAGGTGGCGCAAGGACCGAAAATATCGAAAAAACCGTAAAAATGTTGTTATTTTGGCAGATTTATCAAATCTTGAGCATTTTATGCGGAAAGAAATGACTAAATGAAGAAACTAACGTCGGATTCGTGATCAGCAGGTCAAAATACCCCGATAAACACCATTTTCGCGATCATTTTACTTTAAATGTTGAAATTCATTTTTTTCACTGATTTTTCGCGACGATAAAACTAAATTTCGAGATTCAAAGTAAAATGATCGCGAAAAGGGTGTTTATCGGGCTATTTTGACCTGCTGATCACGAATACAGGATCGGGTTTTTCTTTTGGTCATTTCTTTCCGCATAAAATGCTCAAGATTTGATAAATCTGCCAAAATAACAACATTTTTTACTGTTTTTCGCAATTTCCGGCCCTTGCGCCACCTCAATCGCCAAAACTGAATGCGTGACGTGAATCTACGTTAAAAAACACGTTTTTAGGATATTTTCAAAAATTAGTCGAACTTCGCTGTTAAGGTTTTTCTTACAGTTGAAAATTTCAAGTGGCCAAAACCTCAAGAAGGAGTGCACCAAAATTGATGAAAAAATTATCGTTAATAGACTTCTACGAGATGCAACTTTGTGCCAAATAACAGAAAATTTCATTCACTTTTGCTGAAATTAAAAATTCTTGAAAATCATGCAATTAAATGACCATAGCTCCGAAGGGGAGGGGGTTGGGGCCAACATTTTTTCAGAATTTTTTCACATCCAAGGTACACAATCTGGAGGCATTAGATCGAAAATCGAGGCTGAGGCCAAAAACTCTCTAAATCCAAATCAGTAAAAATATAACTGATTCATTCCAGTAAAATGAATTTTACTGAAATTATAAGTAAGATTAATTGTAAATCAGTTAAAATTTATTGAAATCAGTACTTTTTTGACATTTTAAGCTGGTTTTCAGTTGATTTGAAATGTACTGATTTAATTAACATATTTTCACTGTTTTTTCCAGTAAATCAAGAAATGTTTACTGATTTTTTTACAGTTTCTAAAAATCACTGCTTAAATCAGTTAATTTTTACTGAGCTGCCAGTGCAACGTTCCTGTAACGCATGCGTATAAAGTAACATTGTTACCATTAGAAAAACGCTCAAAAATACGTTAAACTTTTTCATTTCTAAGAAATAACTGTTATGTACAAGACAGTCAAACCTGGAACTCGAATACCTTCATGACGTCACTACTCATACCGCTGAATGTCTTTTCGACTTTTTTTTTCAAAGTTTAGAATATTTACATCATTTTTAAACAGTTTAGAATTTTCTGAAGTAGTTTTACAAATTTTTTCCTCGTAATTTTTTTCTTAGAATTTTCTCAACTGAATTTTTTTCCTGATGTTATTTTTCATGTTTTCTCGACCAAATTTTTTTCAACAGAAATTTTTCTGACACAATTTTTTCACCAGTAATTTTTTTTGAAGAATTTTTCCATTGTTGAACTTACATCTTTTTTGAAAAGAATAATAATTTCTGTTTGATTGACGCCATAAAAAAATAGTTTTCCTTTTCTCACAATTTTCACGTCTGAAATTTCTTCTGAAGAATTTCTCCGCGTCTAAATTTTTTCTCAATATTTTTTCAACTCGATTTTTTCTCCTCAAAATTTTTATGACGTCAATTAAACAGAAATCATTCTTTTCAAAAAAAAAATGTAAGTTCAACAATGGAAAAATTCTTCAAGAAAAATTTCAGTGAAAAACAATTACGTCAGAATAATTTCAAGTGAGAAAATTATGAAAAAAAATTATCGTGGAAGAATAATTCCAGAAAAAAATTCGGTTGACAAAATTACGCGGAAAAAAATTGGAAAAGTTTTTTCAGAAAATTCTAAGCTGTTTAAAAATGACGTAAATATTCTGGACTTTGAAAAAAAAGTCGAAACGATATTCAGCGGTATGAAATAGTGACGTCATGAAGGTATTCAAGTTCCAGGTTTGACTGTCTTGTCTGTTATGTACTTAAAAATGCAAGTAATTAAAGTAGTTCAGTGATCATAAAGATTGTCAGAAATATAGGTAATGTAAAAAATTATAGAATTTTTATTTGAAAAAACAATGAAAAATATTGTAAAAAGGTGGGAAATGTAATTCAATTGTTCGGAATAATCTAACAAGGGAGGTATCCCAACTCCAAATAACATTTTGAACCCAAACAAAAAAATTGAAAATAAAGACATCATAAAGAATCCCATAATATATTGAAAATTTCAAAAGCTGGAGTGCATTTCTCGAATTTTGGCGAATTTTTAAGATTTTAAAATTATGTTATAGCCCTAGCTCTGCAAAATATGAAATTTTGATCTAATCAGCGAAAAAAGCTGAAATTTGGTGTATTTAATTTCGATCTGCCGAATCGATTGGATGAACATCAGCACCTTTAATCGCAAATTACCCAAATTGGTGACCTATTTAATCGATCAAAGCCAAATTTCCAAAATTCGCGTCTTTGAGTTCAAATCCATATTTTTTTGATGACAATTTTTTTTGGGAAAAATTATTTTTCTGCCAAAAAAATATGAATTTGAAATAAACGCTACGAATTTTGGAGAATTGTGCTTTAATCCATCAAATAGGTCGCCTAAATGAGTAATCCATGATTATAGATGCTGAAGTTCATTTATGGTTATTTTTATGAGTTTTTCTCCAGGGCTGAAAAATTCCAAAATGTTCCGGTTGCTCCTAAACGTCTTGAAACCGCTTCCAATCGATTCGGCATGTATGAACTAGGGTACCTGCCAACTTTCAGCTTTAAACCTCGATACATGCAGTATGGGACGTATTTTTAATTTTTTTTTTCAGAAAAATTTTCTGCCCAGAAATGTGGATTTGAACTTAAAGTTACGAATTTCGGAAAGTTGTGCTTTGATCGATCAAATAGGTCATCAATGAGTAATTTGCGATTACAAGTGCTGAAATTCATGGACCATTTTTATGGGCTTTTCTCCGGCGCTGGAAAATTCCAAAATTTTCTGGTGGATCCGAAACGTCTCGAAACCAGGGTTGTAATAACGGAATTTTTCATTTTGTTTTGTCTTCTTAAACACAAAATTTCATTATTTGTTTTTAATTGATCCGTTCCATTCCATTCTTGCAGGCATCGGACCGTGGTTACTTTAAAGTAACTTGGTTACTTTTTTCAAGCTTGGTTACTTTTAGTTACTTTTTTGACTAAAAGTTACTTTTAGTTACTTTTTTGACCAAAAGTTACTTTTTTCGCTCAACTCGCCAAAAAAAAATGGCAAAACGAAATCATAAAATTTACATGCAAAATGTCTTTTTTGGACATACAAAATTAAATTTTTCAAATCTTCGCCCTCGCTTCGCTCGGGCATGAACAAAATCACAGTTTAATGAATTATTTGAGCAGGGTGTCTACCGGTCGCGAAAGTCGCGAAAATGTCGCGAATTTAGATTTAGGTCGCTGAAGTCGCGAAAAAGTCGCGAAATTGACCCAAAATTCATCAAAAGTCGCGAATTTTTCCGAAATTACTTCCATTTTTTTCGCCTTTTACAAAACAGAAAAAGTAAAGAAATTTTACCTTTTTGAACATTTTTTCCAAAAATTTTCGCCCTCGCTTCGCTCGGGCTCATAAATTTAAAACACAAAATTCTTAGATTATATACCCCTTCGTCCTCTTCCCTTCTATTTCAGACAATTGAATATTTTGAAGCGGAAAAATATGTTCTTGTGGGAGACTAAGTAGCGATCACGATTGGGAATTTCAAAGGTAATATTGTGTCCATTGTCAGGAAAATCTGAAATAATTGGAGAAATTTGGAATTTTCTAAGGGATGTTTTAAAGGAGAAAACCATTTGAAAATATGTCTTTTTTTGCTGTTTTTTTAAATAAATTCATCAAAAAAATTTCGCCCTCGCTTCGCTCGGGCCAAATCTACTAGTGTTTCAGACTTTTCATGAATTTATTTATCAATAATCATTTAACAATTTTATCCGTTCTAACATGATTTTTCGTAAAATTTTCACCCTCGCTTCGCTCGGGCAGTAACTACTTCTCTTCTTTGCCATAAAATAACTCAATTTTGGAAAATTTTTGTGAAAAATTGTCTTTTTTCAAAATTAAAGACGTATTTTCTTCCGTGTATAAACTTTTTTCTATAATAAATTTGATCTCGTTGATTTTTTGGTGGGGGGGGGGGGATTGAGAGGTAGATACTAGATACCTTAAAAAAAGGTCGCGAAAAGGTCGCGAAATTTGATTTTTTTAAATTGGTAGACACCCTGTTGAGGCAATTATACGAAAAAAATGGTTTCCAATGCCTGTTTTAGGCATTGAAAATCCAATTTTTTCGAAGTTTCGCCCTCGCTTCGCTCGGGCATGAACAAAATCACAATTAAATAAATTATACATGGCAATTTTGTACTCTCCAAAGACAGATTTTGACGCCTACTGCTTAGATTTCTTATTATTTTGGAGTTTTGAGGCCAAAATAATTGGCATGGAAGTAGACTTAGAACTTTCCAAAAATTTATGAAAGTTCCATGAAAGTTCTGACTCACCCCATGAGAAATTCCTGGCTACGCCACTGATAAAACTCATTCTTAGATGAAATTTTTTTCTCTCTCTTCGGTAGTAAAATTACAGAGAAAAAACAAGTTTGAAAAAAAATGGGGAGGCGGGGGTATTAATAATTTTTTAAAGGCGAAAAATTGAAAAATTGTCTACTTTTTCACGAAAAATTGGTTACTTTTTCACAAAAATTTGGTTACTTTTTTCAGAAAAAAAGTTACTAAAGTTACTATTTTTTTTCGAAATTTCGGTCCGATGCCTGTTCTTGAAATTATGATATTTCACGTTACTTTTCGTTACCGTTATTACATTTACATACAACCTTGCTCGAAACTGCTTCCAATCAATTCGACAGGTCGAAAATAGGGTATATACCACATTTTAGTTTTTTTCGTAGATTAGATCAAATTTTCTTATTTTGCTGGACTATATTACCTAGATAATTTCAAAATGTCAAGAAAATCACCAAAATTCGAGAAATACAGATCAGCGCTTAAAATTTTCGATATAAGATTCTTTTATGATGTACTTTCGATTTTTTTTTGTTTGGACTCGAAATTTTATTTTGAGTTGGGGTACCTCATTGTTGAAATTTTCATAGACGTTATTTTAAAATGAGATACTTGACAATAGTTAATCAATTTTAAACAAACTTATTTTTGATACGTTGAAAACTTTAAAAAATTTTGATTTTATGCACCATCTTAAAAATTTTGAAACATTGTATTTTCCTTAAATATGCACAAGCGAAAATTCTGTACGTATATACATTAATTACCTGTACTTGAACATAAAAATTAAGTTGCATAAAAGGAAGTAAGAACATTGGTATCACAGGCATATATACTACTTTAAATGAGATAGTTCCAATTAAGTCCCCGTAGTCTAGTAGTTAGGTAGGTAGGAATAGGAACGTAGGGTCGTTAGGTCGTAGGTTCGAATCCCCAATAGGTACAGGGATTTTTCGTTCACCGATTTGAATGAAAGTAGTACCATTGGTTACCTCGTAAAAATGTAATAATAGTGATAATAAAATTATTACTGTCAACTAATTACTATATTTTTAAAAATTAATTATAATATTTTAAAAATATTATTCTGACGTGTTGATCTATAAATATTTACTGATTTGCAGTCATTTTTTACTGATTTAACTCACAGGAATTGGACCGGCCAAATTTACTAATTATCTGTAAAATTAACTGATTGAATTCAGTAAAAAACAACTGGTTTAAAACCAGTTATTTTTTACTGAATTCAATCAGTTAATTTTACAGATAATTAGTAAATTTGGCCGGTCCAATTCCTGTGAGTTAAATCAGTAAAAAATGACTGCAAATCAGTTAAATTTTACTGATTTGGATTTAGAGGCACCCACTTATTATACCCTTTTCATATTTTGCATATTATTTGCAAAGTCATGGTGCAATTTTAACTTTTTAAAAATTCATCGAAATTCGCGAAATAAACTTTAGCCCTTGAAAATTTGGATGGGGAGTTCTTTTTGAATATTCTTTCAATATATTTTTGTCTCGGCCCAAAATTTTATTCACAGTTGGAATACCTGGTTCGTCAAACGAAAACAATTTCTATATTTATGTATATGTATTTCGTGGAAAAATCAATCGTTGCACTTTTCATACAAAATTTCAAAATTTCGTTCATCACAATTCATACACACTATACAGCGGTTGATTATTCGTAAAAGCTGCGAGTTCGAAATGACTGAAAGTTTCCGGAATAGGTCGCTAATTACAGTCGACTAATGGTTAATATCCTGTTTGGAGGATAGCGCGCATTAAATAAAGGACTCGGATGGGTTATTTGGCAACGTGGCGTATTATACGTCCAAAGACGCCGCTCCGATTACAAAATTAATAATAAATTTATAAGTCGCGGTAAAACTTAAAAATGAAAATATTTAAAAGATAAACCGCTGCGAGGCGCTATCCACTCGCAATCGAAATTTACCGGTGACGAAGACTCATTTATACGTGGCGAGGTAATTAAGTTTTATCGGAACGGGGAAAAGAATATCTCGATCTCGATTCGCGAACAAGCAAAAGGAAACTTCGTTTAACTGTTTAAGAATATCATTTTTACTCGAAAGGATTAAACTTTACCATTTGGTAGGTGAGGTACGGTATGGTAATTGTTATCACGAATGGTAGGCTGTATTTCCTTGCTTTTTTTTCGTTCGACGTGCGATGGTATTTTATGGCGAAAGGATACGAGATTTAAAGCGATGACTCGTGTATGGGGAAAATTTTCTAAAACGCGACGCGACGCTGTAAAGTTACTCGCGTATTAAGCAGAATATTACGTGTTTGTTTTGGGTGCGAAAGTTGAGTAAATAAGTTTGCGAAAGGGCATGCAATTTTCCTCCGCCCACGCCGCACCGTTGCGTTGATCCTGTTCCAAGTTTATTAAGAGTTTTATTATGTATTAGAAGAGCGTAAGTTTATTCTATGTTTTAAGTGTATCGGTGATTTTGTTGAATGTTTGGAAAACGCGTTTTATATTCAGAAACTCGATACGTTTACCGCATATGGCGTAAAAATCATTTCACGCTACTAAAATGGCATAAGTCGTGTATATGAGGAGGGTTTTGTGTCATTTTTGTTCCCTTTGACAGGGTGTCAAGTGTCATGGTCAAATTCTTCAGCTATGGTTAAGAATTGATGAATTTTGTGCTTACTTGAAACTTTTACAGATTATTTTCGGGTAGTAAAATATTCATGCTCAGATCTTTTTTGTGTGTATTTGATATTTCGATTTTCAAACATTTTTGCTGTGGCTTCGCTCGGGCCAAATTATTTTCCATTCTGACGTTCGAAATTTTGATGAATTTATATACACAAAAATCTTAAGAAATTCATCCTAAATATATATATTTTGTGTTTAAAAATTTATATTTCCTGAAAATTTCTCCTTTTCGTCATTTGTGTTGGAAAATTTTTTTTCTAAAATTTAATATTGGTAAAAAATTCATATAATTCGTTCGGATTATTTTTTTGGTCAAATTTGAGAAAAACTGAATAATATCGTGTTTGGTGTCAAAATCAATGTTTTCTAATTCGAAAGATACGATTCTGGAGTTCTTTTGTGATTTTAATCACTCTGAGGGCCTGAGGAGGGGAGACCGAATTCAAATTGAAAAAAGGGATAATATCTAGCTTGGTATCAAAATCTAGATTTTCTCATTTCTGGTTCAAAAAATATAATTTTGGGATTGTTTTGGGGTGTTTGACCTGGTACTGAACTGAAATTTGAAAAAAAATTTAGTAAAAAAATTAATTTTGAAAAGAAGGTTACTTTTTAAAAAACGAATATATTTTGTACTAATTTTTTTTCAAATTTTAGTTTAGTACCAGATCAAATACCTACAGCAAAACAACCCCAAAATCATATTTTTCGGATCAGATAACCTATATTTTAATACCAAACTCAATATTATCCCATTTTTTCAAATTTGAGTTGGGTACCCCCCCCCCCCTCTTAGCTTCCAAGAGGAAAAAAATTCAAAATAGCCCCAAAATCGTACTCTTCGGACCAGAAAATCTAGATTTTGATATCAAACTTGATATTGGCCAATTTTTTCAAATTTGAATCCAGTATCACTCCCCAGACTAGTGTGGTGCGAATATTCGAATAGGTATTCGAATATATTCGATTATCAGCAAGTGCGAATATCGAATATTCGAGTATTCGAATAGTATTCGAATATTGAATGAAAAATTTAGAACAATGAAAATACGTTAAAATTCTGTAGAAAATTGAAAAATGTGTTTTTTTTGGTTGCTTGGAGAAATATAGAACGTTTTATGGCTGTAAAATTTAAAATTCTAATTTAATTTTCATTTTTTAACTAAAAAAAATTTTAATGCTAGATGCAATGTACCTCGCTGAAATCCAAACAATTAAAATCAAAAAGATTTGTTTACTATTCGAAAGTATTCGAATAATTCGAATATTTGTCGAATAGATATTTGAATTGCGAATATTCGATATTCGCACCACACTACCCCAGACTCCCAAGGGGGTCAAACACACAAAACATCCCCAACATTGTATTTTTCAGACCAGAAAACTTAGATTTTGACACCAAACTCGATATCATTCAATTTGTTTTAAATTCAAGTTCGGTATTCCCCCTCCCCCCTCCTCCCTTGGGGACTAGATACAAAAATTGACTCGAAATTCGGATTCTACGTTGAAAAGAACAGGTGGTAAGTCATCATTTCTTCAAAAGAGAATATGCACATGTTTTTTTTCATTCTTTTCATTCTGGTCCAGTGTACGTTTGGAATTTTCATGATTTTACCTTCTCTTCATTCGTGTTGAATCATTTTTCCCCTAAGAGAGTAGAAACGTCCTTTTCCTAAATACAGTATCTATTTTTTCCGTTTTTTTTTTCGTAGATGTGTAGGAGCTCAAACTGAATAAATAAGTACGTCGTGAAAAAGCCCCAATATAATAAAATTTATTTCAAGCATATACGGCGAAATATGTAAAAATATGCTCGAAAAATTTCGCCCTTCAATTCAGAATTCGATGAGTCGTAAAATAAATTCGGATATGCCGAATGGAGCACAATATGAAAAATTATGCTAATTTAAAAAAAAATTGCCCTCGTAAAAGCGCCTTCAAATTAGTCAGAAAAACACTACTGTTTTTTTTCAAATAGCTCAAAATTCATTTATTTAATTTTTTTGTCTTGTAGGAAAATAGTGAAAGATCGAGAAAATTAAGGGTGAATAAAAGTACGCAAAATTCTAAGGTACTAAGAAAACGTAAACTAACGAACATTAAAGAACCCTTTCTATGAATATCTGTTTATCTTGGTATTAAAAAAGTGACTTTTCCGTATGAGATTCTGTAAAAATCGAAAATCACGTTGAAAAATGAACTTGTGAAAGTTCAAAATGATGAGGAGTATAGAAAATTGTACCTAGACCTCAAAACAATGCGTTGAAAATTCCATTGCTTGATTCCATATCTACCCCTCCTCGTCGGGTCTAAGATTCTGACTGAAAATTTGAAAAAATTGAAAACAGTTGAATTTTGGTTTTTTCCATATCCAGTAAAAAATCAAAAAAAAACCTCGTAAAATGACGTTAGCATGAGCGATTTTCCATCAACCCCCTTCCCCCTCCAACCAAGACACTTTTCAAAATAAACAAAAATGCACCTTGTAAATAAGTATCTGTATATTTTTTCAAAAATTGGGAAAAACGTGAAATATGAACCCGAATGATTTTTATGTGTTGAAATATTCATAATTTCATACCTATAAGTATATAATTTCAGGTTCAATTAATTTCTTTCTAGGAAGCTTAGTTTTCGAAACATTTTCAATAAGAGGGCTTTCGACTGAAATATCTCGAAAGCTTAGCTTTCTAGAAAAAAAACTAATTGTACTTTACTAAATGGAAATTTTGCACTCTACAATTCATGTTCTATTCATTTTTTTCATAGAACTCTTTCTTTGCTCAAAAAATTGACTTCAAATGTCAAAAATTTTCAAAAAGTAAAAAAATAAATCTCAAAAAAAAATTCAAATAGTGAAAAATTCTAACGTGCTGGAATTTTTTTACTATTTTCTTCATGATCAGCCCGAAAAATACTATAAAAATTACTCATTAAATTTCAGACGGCATTTTCCAAGCTGTCTTGTGTAATCGACCCACAAAAGATTCCAATACAACCCATACCTAGACTTCGATCTGAAAAATTTCTGCCCAAAAATGTGAATTTGAACTCAAAGTTTCGAATTTTGGGAAATTGTGCTTTAATCGATCAAATAGGTCACAAAATATGGGTAGTCCGCGATTATAGGTACTGAACTTCATATGGACCTTTTTTATGGCTTTTTCTCCAGTGCTGGAAAATTCCAAAATTTTCTGGTGGCTCTGAAACGTCTCAGAACCACTTCCAATCGATTTGACAGGTCGAAAATAAGGTACAGGATGTTCCATGAATCGTCTGCCAAACATATTTTTTGGATATAACCGGGTACCACTTAAAAAAACTTGAGATAAACATGTTGCCTATTTTGAAAATTGAAGGGGCAAATGCTGCTTCTAAAAAAATCACATCAAAAAAATTTTTCAACCGTGGGAATGGATAGTACTTCAAAAACTGAAAAAATTCACTATATGACTTTATGCCTATCTTTAAAATTGAAGGGGCTACAAAAAAATTGTCCAAGAAAAATTCTCAAAAAATTAACTGATCTAGGTAATGGGAAGTACGTTGAAAACTGAAGATATTTTGTTCTGTAGACTTTTTGCCTACCATTGAAAATGAAGGGGCTACAGATCACTCAAAATAAATGGGCTTCAAAATTTTTTCAATTTTCTCAATTTTCAATGATCCTTAGACCCTTCATTTTCGATGTTAGACAAAAAGTCTACAGAACAAAATTTCTTCAGTTTTCAACATACTTCCCAAGTTCCCATACCCTTGATTGGTTCATTTTTAGAGAATTTTTCTTGAACAATTTTTTTTGTAGCTCCTTTAATTTTAACGATAGGGAAAAAGTCGTGGAGTAAAAATTTTTCAGTTTTCAAAGTACTATTTATTCCCCTGGTTGAAAAAAATTTTTGATGTGATTTTTTTAGAAGCGGCATTTGCCCCTTCAATTTTCAAAATAGGTAACATTTTCATCTCAATTTTTTTTAATGGTACCTAGTTATATCCAGAGAAATACGTTTGGCAGACGATTCATGGAACACCCTGTATATAACAAATTTCAGATTTTTTCGCTTATTAGATCAAATCTCAGAGGCGTCCAAGGGGGAGGGCCTTGCCCCCCCCCCCGAAACTTATGTTGTATTTATAAATTTACATTACATTTACATCAGATAAGGATTTTCAAAGCATTAAAACATGGAAAAATTTCTTTTTAGGGCATTAAAAATCCAATTTTTTCAAAGTTTCGCCCTCGCTTCGCTCGTGCATAAACAAAATCACAATTTTATAGTCAATTTGACACGAAAGTGCGGAAGGAAGCTCCTTCTTTACCCCCTCCCCATTTTTAGCAGGTGAAAAAAGTCAGTCCCTATTTTCCACTTTGAAAAAGCAAAATAAGTTGTCCAACACGCGGCCCCTGTTGTGCCTTCCAATTTTCGATTCTGACGACGCCACTGTTAAATCTTCATACCTATTTTGCAAGACGATGAAGTAATTTCGAAATTTCAAAAATTCGCCACAATTCGAGAAATGAACTTTAGCACCTGAAATTTTGGGTTCTTTCATGATGTACTTTCGATTTATTTTTGTTTAGGCTCAAAATTTTACTTCGAGTTGGGATATATCCCTTGTGAGGTGAAAAGTAGAAAAGGAGTTGTTCGAATCCCTGGTATAAGTTCGATTATTTCGACGTTTGTTTTGACTCAGTTCGAGGAAGCTGGAGATTTTTCACATTTGATCGTCGAAAAATAGGCGTGAAAAAAGGATTTTAATTTCCTTCGAATGGACCCCCCTCTTCAAAAAGGTTCGAATTTTCGTACCACAAACGAATTGCATCGATTAACTTGAATTTACGGTACATCAAACAGTTCGTAATTAGTGTATTGCCAATCGGCATAGGCAATCCGGAATTCCGGAATTCGGCTTTTTATTTAGTCTCTATCGTGTTTAAATGAATTTCTACATCGCATAGGTATTCGATCTCGTACAAAAGTAGCAAAACGAACCCATAATATATACGTAGACGTACCTGCAGTCAAATCGAAAACCTAGCTTTGGGTGTATTCAAAGGGTAATACCCACTAGTTCGTAATAAATCAACGATGGACGTTTACGTATAGGTAACATGCTGCATCGGATGATTAGATTTTTCGATACATCGAACTAGTCGCGATGACGTGACAACACTGTTAAAATAAAGGTTGCGTTTTTCTTGGATCCTCTTTTAACCCATATTCGACATTCACTCGCGGCAGATGTAGGTGGAAACCCTTTGAAATCTCGAACGGTCAATTTATATGTAAATCGTGTCGATTGGTACACAGTTTAATATGTATGAGGGGATAAATTCACGAAAAAGTGTCCATCTTGGCGGTATATACTGTTTCTGCTGCATATACTGGAAGATGATTTAAATCTCGAGACGAAACTTTCTTCGACGTGGTGTTTTTTTTTCTACTCGCCGAGTATTCTGTACGTAATACGTGAAAAGAGATACGAAAATACGTATAGATAGGTCTGGGTACCTTACGAGCGAAGGTACCGACGTACGTGAAATTTCTGAATTCGAAAAGCTCAAAGCCTTTCTCCCCGCTTGCCTTTTTCCATCGCCATCCGCCACCAAAACCTCTATATCACTTGACCTTTGACATGATTGATTACCAGTTAAATGGCGGCGTTAACAAGCGTTACTCGCAACACATGTAAGCCGCCACACGATGACGCGAATGTTAATAATTTCGTCATTTTTCTCGCGTCACTCGCGAGACACGTTAATAATAAAAAGATACACATACAGTCGCACAGGCTACTTCATATCGTACGTCGCGTCTCGTAGCTCGCTGTCGTTTTCATTTTCACGAAATTCTCCCGTACAATGTGTCAACTGCAATGTTAAACCAACGAAGAGCCAGAAGATAGAATTCATTTTTTAAACGGAAATTATTTCCAAGAATCAAACAGTAGCGAACGTATAACGTCGTATGAGGCAATTTCAACGCCCGGAGACATTTTTTCCTCCAAGATTCGGTAAAAGAATCGTTTTCGAGGGATTTGGACGATTTTTTAATTAAAAATTGAAGCAGGCGAGTCATTCTGAGTGAATTAGTCGTGGCTCAAGATTATATTACGAAGTAAGGTATTTTTCGCCAGATATGGCGGGTGCTTGCAAAAGGTATCCAAGGAGTACCCCCCCCCCCCCCATGGTTAATATGCAAAATTTTTGTTATTTCGGTTTCGAATTTTGAAGAAAAGTAAATCCTGTCCAGCATGTCAAAATTGGGGAGTCATTGTGTTAATTCAAAATATTGAATTATTTTAAAATTGAACGTGTCACAGCAAAAAGGGCATATAGAAAAAATGGCGTTTTTGGGAAATCACAGTATACTTTTTTTAATACTAAATTGAAGAATTGAGCTGGAGAAAAAATTTTATCTTAAAATTTCATATTTTTGCTACAAGAAAACAGCTCGCCCATCACTTGATATCTTTTCTATTTTTTTTTATACTTATTGAAAACAAAAGGTTGAGTTATGTGTCATTTTTGTTGTTAGTCAGGCCTCAATTGAACATAAAAAGGCTTCCGCGCAGGATTCTTGTTAAAATTGATTTTATGATTGATTCTTGTTTTAGACACTAAAACAAATAAATTTAGCTTCTATGCCTATTTCTTCCCCTCCCCTTTTCCCCAGGGTCCACCCCCCAAATTTCAAACGCATGTACCGCCCAATTTATGGGTTGTAATGAAAAAATTTTCAAACAAAAGTTGTTTCTCAACACGTTCCGTACATTTTCATTTCTCATAAAAATCCATTTTGGAGCAACTCCTGCCCCCCAAATTTGAAAATAAAACAGTTTTCAGAAAACTTCAAAATCACGTTTTCTTCATTTTAAGCGAAAAGTTTCAGAGATACGGCAAAATTTGTAACCACAAAAAGTATTCAGAATTGAATTTCCTTTCCAATGAGCTCTATCACGACCATTTTCACCAACTTTTCCTGACAGGGTGGATCCCCCCTCCCCTTTATCTCAAAAGTTGGACCCATGAAAAAAAATTGAACGTATTTTGTTCTTCAATATCTAATGCATAATTTCATTTATTATCGGGATTCATTTTGGAGCAAATTTTGCTCGTGGGTTCAACTTTTGTGAAAACGAGGAAGAGGAAGAGGTCCACTCTGTCGGTAAAAGTTGATGAAAATGGTCGTGATAGAGCTTATTGGAAAGGAAATTCAATTCTGAATACTTTTTGTGATCACAAATTTTATCGTATCTCCGAAACTATTCGTTTAAAATGAAGAAAACGTGATTTTGAGGTTTTCTCAAAAACATGTTTTGTTTCCAAATTTGGGGGACAGGAGTTGCTTCAAAATGGATTTTGATGAGTAATGAAAATGTGCATTAGGTGCTGAAGAACAACTTTTGTTTGAAAATTTTTTCATTATGACCCATAGATTGGGCGGTACACGCGTTTGAAATGTTGTGGATGGACCATGGGAAAAAGGGGGAGGGGGAAAATAGGCATCTAAGCTAAATTTATTTGTTTTAGTGTCTAAAACAAGAATCAATCATAAAATCAATTTTAACAAGAATCCCGCGCGGATGTTCAATTGAGACCTGACTATGTGACAAAATTTCATTTCGACCTTTCTACGTTTGATGACGTATAATTTTTCCGGAAGTGAAAATTAAAAAAAAATCCCCATACAAAAGTTGAAGAAAATGAAAAAAGGAACATTTTCGTGAAAAAAATTTCAAATTATCTCTTCAGGGAGCGGATATATCGCACTTTAAAAAATGACAACTTTTTTTTCATTTTCTTCGTTACAAAAAAATGCTAAAAATACATTTTGGACGAATTTTATTATTTTTTCAAATTCATGACGAAAAATTAAATAAAAAAACATTTCATTGAAATTTTAAAGTTTTACAATCATCTGCACAGTGAAAAAATTAAACATTAAGTACGTGAATTCTCGAAAATCAAACATGTAGGTACCAAAATTGCAAACTTCGCATTTTAAAAACGCCATAACTCTTCGAGGAAACCATATTGGGGGGGGGGGCTCATTGGATAGAGAAAACTTCGCATCAAAAAGGACATATGCTGAGTTATGCGCCTTTTTTGTTGTGACACATTCAATTATTTAAAATTTAAAATACAAAAAAATACTTAATTGCCAGGAGGATAATTTAAAATCAAATTAAGATGGGTTAAAATGTCTGCAAATGAAGGCTCTTTTAAAAACCAACTATGGTGAAAAATAAACTTTACAAGAATCTAAATTAACATACAAACTTATATGCTCAACTCATATTTTGAAAGTGAAAAGATACAGTGTCAGTTTTTCAATGTTCACCTTTGTTCTACTTCCTCTGTTTTCATACAATTTAGAAAATTTTCCAAAGGGAACCATTGAATAAGATAGGCAAATCTGCCTCCGGGCTGAAATTCGAAACTAGCCGATGGAATTTTGTTCTTATGGTCTGAAAACCTCGTGGTAAACAGTTTGGCCCCCACCCCTCTCTCACTCCTTGTTATAAGACAAAACGTTACTTTTTTCAACCTTTCCATTGAAAATTTTAATTTTCGCGAGTTTTCAACCGAATTTTTTCAAACTTGCGTGGGTAGTACACTATACTGAGGGGTATTAGTGGGTGGTTTGAAAAAAATGTTCGATAATTTTTTCTAGCTGAAACTCGTGTTTGAAAACTTCAAATCGAGTTTTCTGCGTGATGTTTCGGAGAGGCAATTTTGAAAAAAAAGATTATGTAATTATTCCTTATGTACAACGTTATATTTCTTCCAGAATTTTTCAGGTGGTGGAACACCTTGAAAAATGCGAAACACCATTTTTCCACAACGTTTTTCATTTATAAAATTATTCAGGGTGTCCATGGGAATTTTGGTGGTCTGGAAAAGTCAGGGAATTTTGGAATTTTCTTTGGAATTTTTCGAAAATCCTAAAAAAGGATAAATTATTTCATTTTTTATTTGACTTTTTTATTCATCATTTTTTGTTGACCGTCATGTACCGAAAAATTAATACTCGGAGGGAATGCAACTTACAGAATTCGAAATTATTGACTATATTTTGGAAAACATGAATGAGGAAAAAGTGATGAATTTTCAACTTTTGAAAACCTTTTTTCGCAAAAATTTTCGCCATTATTTATTGATACAAATTAAAGAATTGCAGGGGATTGCGTAAGTTTATAAATTTGAGGCATGTGTTTTTCATGGGAAGGAGGGGGGGGGGGGTAAAGAAATTTTTCAATTTTCAGTCCGAAAAAATATGAATTTTCATTCGGTTGATTTGGTAGACACCCTGGCATACATTGTTTCATTTTTCAAAACTTCATTTTGCGTTGGAATACTTGGTTTTTCCTTTTTATTTGAAATTTTTTCTGTAGGTAATGAATTCAAATGTTCAAATTTTTGCGGTGAGGGGGAGTTGGGTGGGTTCAAAAATTTTCAGAATTGAATTTGAATCTTTTTTTGACCCGGAGAGGAGCATCTAAAGATCTCGTAAAAAGTATTTAATGATTTTGAAGAAAAAAAAAACCGTTACGACCCCATGCATTTTATATCATTCTTATGCAAAATTTCGGAATGTACGTACATCACTTGAAAAATTACCCCTCCCCCCCACCTTGGTTTATAAATATCATATTTAAAAGGTCTGAAAAAATCGAAAAATTAGTCCGGAAAACCTGGAAAAGTCAGGGGAAAACATTTCTGAAATATAGTGGACACCCACCCTGTTATTATTTTTGGCCGAAAATTTTTTTCTTGTAATTATTCCACAAAATACGTATTTATACAACACTTGCCTGATGACTTTCATTTTATTTCATTTCTTTTTCGTGATTTTTGCAATTTCAAGTTCAAATTAGTATAAGTACACTAAAAAAACAAATAAATAAATTTTATCCAAAAAAAATAATAACGAGGCACCATTCACAAAATTGACAAAATCCTTATTCTGAAAAAACAATATTTATCGCAAAATTTGGTAAAATTTATTTCGATGCAATCAATTTTACCAAATTTTGCGATGAATATTATTATTTTTTTTCGAATAAATTTTATCAATTTTGTGAATGGTGTCTCGTTATTATTTTTTTGGATGAAATTTATTTTTTTTTGGATAAAATTTATCATATTTTGGACAAAATTAATCATATTTTGGATAAAATGTATCATGTTTTGGATAAAACTATTTTTTCAACACTTTTTACTTTTTTTTATTTCTCATTTTTTTCAGTGTACAGCACGACGGAAGCTCGAAATTGAACATCTCACTTTCCTTGTATGCGAAATTGTCATACGAAAAAATTTGCCACAGATTCGTGTTCAGCAGCTCAAAATACCTATATAAACTCATTTGCACGATCAAATCAATTTCACAAATCATCCCAAGATTTTTTCAAGCTTTGAGGCTAAGCTGATTTTTCCGAACTTTCATTGCTGAAATGATTTATGGGATGAATTTTCATCCCGAAAATCATCTCATGATTTTTCCGAGCTTTTGAGGCTGGGATGATTTTTGGGATGAAAATCAATATCACTAATCATTCCACGCTTTTTCCGGTGTAAAATGACTTGTGATGAAAATTATTTTCACTGATCTCATTTTACATCTTTTCTAATCTTCTGAGGCTTGGGTGATTTTTGAGATGAAAAGCAATCTCAGCAATCATCCCTTGATTTTTCCAAGCGTTTGAAGCTGAAGTGATTTTTCTGAGCTTTTGGGCTGGGATGAGTTTTCCAAACTTTTGAGGTTGGGATGATTTTTGTGATGAATTTTCATCCCAAAAATCGTCCCACGACTTTTCCGATCTTTTAAAGCTGGTATGAATTTGGAAGGTAAATCAATCGCACAAATCTTTCCACGATTTTTCCGAATTTTGAAGCTAGAATGATTTTTGGAATGAAAATCAACCTCACAAATTATCCTATGATTTTTCCGAGCTTATGGGCTAGGATGTCTTTGGGATGAAATTATGGCCAGATGGAGACTTGGCATATAAAAAAAAATTAATATGAACGACCTAAATAATGGCGTGTATGGTTTAGGTAGATAATTGAAAAAGGATTCGTTGGCTGAAAAGTGAATTTTCGAAAGAGTACTTTGATAGTGTGAATGGAGTTTATGGAGGGAGTTTGAGCTGCTGAACACGAATCCTTTGCAAATTTTTTCGTATGACTACTTTGTATACAAAAAATATGATGTTCAATTTTTAGTCTTATGCTAAGTGTACTAACTTACCTGAAATAACAAAAATCACGAAAAAGAACTGAAATAAAGTGAAATTCGGGTAAGTGGTGTATAAATACGTATTTTGGGGTATAATTACAAGAAAAAAATTTGCAGCCAAAAATAACAATTTTATAAGTGAAAAACGTTGTGGAAAAATGGGTTTTCGCATTTTTCAAGGTGTTCCGCCACCTGAAAAATTCTGAAAAAAATATCACGTTGTACATAAGGACTAGTTACATCAATTTTTTTTCAGAATTACCTCTCTGAAACATCATCCAGAAAACTCGATTTGAAATTTTCAAACACGAGTTTCAGCTAGAAAAAAGTATCGAAATTTTTTTTCAAACCGCCCACTAATACCCTTCAGTTAGTGTACTACCCACGCAAGTTTGAAAAAATTTGTTTGAAAACTCGCGGAAATAAAAATTCTCAATCGAAGGACCGAAAGGAGCAACGTTTTACCCTGTAACAAGGGGTAAGAGAGGAATTGGAAGCCAAAATTTTACTACGAGGTTTTCAGACCATAAGAACCAAATTCCATCGGTTAGTTTGGCATTTCAGCTCGGAGGCAGATTCGCCTATCTTATCCACCAGTACCCTTTCGTTCTCCTTTTTGCTTCGCATCGATTTCCATCTCAATATTATTTTAACATTCAATTTGAAAAAAGTTACCGCCCTAAACCTAGCGTTTTAGGTATTCTCGGACGAATAAAAAGGCTACGTTTAACTCGCGGGGGTTAATCAACTCGTTCATTTTCACGTACGTAGTAGTGGTGGCGAATCTCTCAATAGAAGACATATTTGCTCGAGAAAATTACCTAGTTCTTATGAAATAACGTGACCGTATTTGTATTGGAAATTATCGAGTGGAAGAGTAAATAGAAAATCGTAACAACGTGAAATTTCGTCGACGCCAAATATTACAATATATAATACAAAACTGCCGTATTATATGTGTACTTCAGTCGTATAGGCCTTGTATACCTTCTCGTGAACTATATCGAGCGCAAGAGGGGAAAAACTCACTCGAATACGTGACTGAAATTTACGCAGCATCCTGAAAAGTACAAAAAAGAAACATAACAGAATTGTAACAACCATTTTACTACTTCTTGATCCAATTTAATTTGCGGACAAGGATCGCGTTTAAAATTCCAAATCTAATTTCTTAAAGGAAACACGTTCTCGTGCGCCGAAAGAAATTCGCTAAAACATCGAATCACACGCTTTAGATACTGCCGAGTATAAAAAAGTATTAAAAAAATCGTCTCTTTGCAAAAAGTACCTAACTAATTTATGAACTAAGCTTTCAAGCCATAGTCTCTCGAGTAATTTGACGAGAATGTGACGAGGGTAATTTCACATTCAAAATACCCACGTAAATATTCGTCGACGACCGAAAGAGAAATTGAAATGTTGATATAGACGGTGGTTTTTTTCAATGGGTTGAAACTTCAGTATGTATGGCTATCGAGGGAGGTCATAGAAGTATTCCCTTGAAATATGAACGAAAGTTACTCCAACTTGTCACCCGCGATGCAAATATCAAAATTCCAGATCGCTAGGTGTCAGTTTTGAAAAATAGTCTAGGCCTATGTGATCAAAATTTCGATTTTATATGGATTTTTACGTGTATTTCAAATGAAGACATTGTTTTCTAGAAAATCATCATTGATGAGACCAATTGATAGTTCGGCATTTCGAACGAAACAAAATTTTTTCCTTACTGGTATTCTGAAGGAACCATAAAAATAACCGAAATTGGAAATCTTAAAATTGGTCATATCAAATGATGATTTTCTAGAAAAAAATTTCCTCCAATTGCCTCACGGATCAATGATGAAAGTAATTTAAAATTATTTCTCGTAAAATTTCTGTCTTGGAGGGGGTAAATACTGCTCTAGAGGGGTACGGGAAAAATTTGAATTACCAAAATTTCTCTGGAGGTAGATACGAGAAAAATGTTTAAATTACCAAAATTCTGCCCTGCAAGGAGGAGGGGTGTGGGGAAAATTTAAACTACTTAAATTTTGCGTTGAGGCGCGGGAGAAATTTTAATTTTACAAAATTTGTCCTTGAAGAGTTCGAAAAAAATTTTAGGATTATCAAAATTCTGTCCTGTAGGAATGGAAAATGCGAAATAAAAAATAAGAAAATCGTATAGACTTGAATAAATGAATTGATAAATTTTGAGAACGTTTTTAAATATGTATTGCTTTTTGCATTCAAAGCAAAAAAAAAAAAGTTGTGAAATTACCACTCTCGTTTCGCTCGGGCTCTATTTAACCTGCATCTTTCTAGTAAAGGTTATAAATGAAATTTTTATTTAAAAAAAAAGTAAGTATTTTGTTGTTGAAAATGACAATTTTATTTTTCGATTTTCTGTTCTTGCTTCGTTAGAATATGAGACTTTGTGTCATATCACTTTGGAAGTATCAGTAACGAAAAAATAAATACAATTGTTCGTCTATACTTTTTTTACGAGGGGTTATTCGAAAATATGAAATGTTTTGAAACGAAACTTCTCAAGGAATTGTATAGCTCCCTTCCAACATTCCTTCCTGTAAATTCAATTGTTTCTGTGGTCTGGAAATGCGAAAAGACGAAAAAATGGGGTTTGAAATAATTACGATATTATTTTTCCAGAATGTTTTGGGGCGATGGTGGGGGAGGGTGGGGGAGGGTATGACATGTAAATTTTCAAAAAAAAAAAACAAGATATGAGTCGAGAAATTTTTTTTTGAAATCACAGACTCAGTTTGAAATTTTTTTATCACGTTTGATTGTTTTGAGGAGTTTGAATGGAGTTAAAATGTTAATACACTTAATTTCAAAAATTACTAGAGGTTTTAAAATGTTTTCAGTATACTTCGAAAGAGGAGAAAGGAAGTGGAAAACCACCACAAATGATATATATTTTTTGGAGGGGGGGGGGGGGGGTGTCAAATGAACTTATTGGCCTTTTGAATAAAAATTTTCCAAAAAATAATTTTTCTCCTAGTGTTTATAAAAAGTGAAAAACACGAAGAAATTGTAATTTTCAAAAGCCCATAAAATAGAGGACAGAGGTGAAAAATTTCCAGTAATTACTTTATTGGGTAAAAAAAGGATATATACGAGACGATTCCGAGGAAAATTTGCTTTGAAAAAATGTTTCCCCATTTTCTGTGCTAAATTTAAAAACCATGGAAAAAATTCCACTTTTCAACCACCCACCAAAAAAGTAACGAGAATCAAGAATCATTACAATGCTAAGACTATTCTTTGAAAACAGTTTTTAATAATTTTTCTTTAAATTTTTCAAAATTTTTTGAACATAGACAGTTGGGGGGAGGTAAATGTGGAGTAAGGGGGTGAAAATTTTACTTCGTAATTTTGAGATCTAAACACGACTTTTGTGCTATAATGCGGGCGAATAAGCATCATTTTGAAAAAAAAAAAACATTTTTGCCCAGTAAAGCTTTTCTTGCGAAAAATGGTCGAGAGTGGTCCCTTGAGTACCCCTCCCCCCCCGGGGGGGTTCGAATTACCTCCCCATGGTTTGATTTTAGGGTAAAAATAGTTCAGTACTTTTTTGTTCTACACTTAATTTACAACATTTTTTGTATAAACAATTTTTTTGTTCAACCATTAGCGGTGGAGTTAGAGGCCCTTGAAGGAAAGGGGTTTTGGGAAATGTAAAAGTACCTCCCATAGCCTTTTTCACCCTTGCCATTTGATTTTATGAAACTTAACAAAACGTGATTTGGGTACCTGAAACCTTTGGCTGTAACCCCCAGGGATCGAATTTTCCCAACTTGTCATCATATTGAGCCTCAGGCCAATACCAAAAGTGGTCATTATTTGATGTAGAGAAAATGCGAGCCAAATTTCGTACCCGTTTTCCAATTTTCTATAGAAACATCAAAAAATTATGGAAAATTTCGAATAGCGAGTATTCAAAGCAAGTAATTTTTAATCATGAATTTACCATTTTGTAGCTCATCAATGTATCTACTTTCAGAGTATCTATTTGATTTTTCAATTTTAACCAATATTTAAGAAACTGTGTTCGATTTTTTTTACAGAAAATTAGAGGAGGGGGACGACATTTGGCTCACATTTTTTGCACATCGAAAAATGTCCACTTTTGGTTTTTGGCCCGAGGCTCAATATGATAAAAAGTTGGGAAAATTCGATCCCTGGGGGTTATAGCTGAAGGTTTCAGTTTTGTTAGTTTCATAAAATCAAATGGCAAGGGCGAAAAAGGCTATAGGTGTCGATATTT
Source organism: Pseudococcus viburni (assembly GCA_033439095.1). Taxonomy (NCBI): domain Eukaryota; kingdom Metazoa; phylum Arthropoda; class Insecta; order Hemiptera; family Pseudococcidae; genus Pseudococcus; species Pseudococcus viburni. The sequence continues at coordinate 313,279 of JAVBJF010000304.1, forward strand.
GGGCCACGTACCTTGTGAATGAGAGGTAAGGTGGGTGTAGGCAGACAGGAGGGGGAGAGATAAAAATTATTAATACCACCAATTTACATAATATTACTATTTTCTTGCCCACAGCATGCACTTTAGTAATGATTTTATACCTATTATCACGTTTTCAATGATACTCATACAATTTCCCAAATCCCCTTTCCTTCAAGGGTCTCTATCTCCTCTGCTAATGGTTGTACAAAAAAATTGTTCATACAAAAAATGTTGTAAATTAAGTGTAGAAGAAAAAAGTACTGAACTATTTTTACTCTAAAATCAAACCCTGGGGAGATAATTCAAAAACCACGTTTGGGAGGGGCGACCGCTAAAAAATTTAGTCTGAGGTCTGTGGGGTAGTAACTCTTTGGGATTACTCAGGAGACCACTCTCAACAATTTTCCGCAATAAAAGCTTTGCTAGGCTAAAATGTTTTTTTTTTTTTCTAATTCGCCTCTATTACTATACCAACTCTTTAAATTTTTAAAAAAAGTTGCAAACCGATCACTCCTGTGTAGCTGCTTGAAAAAAATCACTTTTTTCATTTTTTAAAAATTTTCTGTAAAAAAAATTGAAAAAAATTGTCTGGTTAAAGGTGAATACCTATCTAAATAATATCATTTTTGGCGCAAGTTTTCAATTTTTCAAAATTTTTCGAATATAGTCTTTCAGAGGAAATTGGCCAAAGATAAGGATTGAGTCAAGGGGTGATATTTTCTAGATATTTTTGAGGCCTAGATATACCTACCTTCCTAAACTCCTCCCCCCTTATTCAAATTTTGAAAAAAAAACGAATTTTCGTGAATTTGATTGAAAAAAGGAAATAAAAATTTTTAAAATTCGAATCCCATATTCGTACACGTGCATTCATACGTAATACTTGGTCTAGTTCGTTTGCCTAATTACCTATCTACCATTGAAATATGCTCGTAATTGCGTATACCTTCACAAGTGTCAAAAATAGCTCTTATAAAGGCTTGCATTGGCTGCTTGCAATTATACTCAATATGCCTTTCAGGGTTTTCAATTGGTTTCGTTTCAAGAACCAAATAACGAAAAGATGAAAGCAATGAGATTATCGCTTTGAAAGTTACCTGCGTTACGGAAAGAGTATCTGTTACTATTGAACAAAATATGAACACTACAGGCTGTAAAATAATACGATATACCTACGCACACGCGAGCCTCCATAGACGATAAAGAAAACCAATACCTATAGCTATATAACGAATGTACATGTAAATCTAATGACCCTTGGCGATTAATTCCACCATCAGAGTCGATGAATGCTCTGTACCAAAAGGCTTAAGCTGTAGAAGAATAGACACCTTTGTATAAGATGAACTATGTTTGCTAGTTGCTAAAATAAATTTTCTATTTATTTAAAATCTACTATTCGAAATTATGGGATAATTTTTTATACAATTTTATACGCCCACAACCTTGCTAAAATTATAGAAACACAGGCATCATAGCGGGTCACTTTTTTCGATTTCAGTCATTTTCGGTCACTTTTCTCGTCTAAAAGGTCACAAAGTCACTTTTTTCGCATTTTCAAGCAAAAATTCAAATTTTCACGTAAAAATTGGTATTTTTCAAAATTCTTCAAGAAAAAAATTAAAAATTGATAATGATTTTTCAAACATTTTTTGCCCTCGCTTCGTTCGGGCAGTATTTTAATAATTCTATTTCTAAATTTGAAAAAAAATCGGTTTTTTTAATCAGTAAAGTAATTGATTTTTGAGTCAATTCCCCATTTGACAGAATAAATCAATAATTTTGACTAAAATAAATCAATCAAACAATTGAAATATCACAGATTATCAAATAAATTCATTTCAATGATTCAAAAAGGCACAGTTTTACGAAAATTGACTGATTTAGATTTAGAGAGTAGATACCTAATACCTAAATATAGGTCATTATATTAATTGTTTTTTCCAAAAATCTCGTTTTTAATTTTTTTTTTGGCTCAAATCTGTATAATTATGTATATCTGCCTCTTAAAGTACCACTAAAAAAATTAGATTTTTAGATTACCTAATTTTTTCATTGATTTTTGACCCCCTCCCCTCATATTTTCTTGAATTCTCAGCCCTCTTTTTTTTAGCTACATATGGTGGTGAAATAAAAAACCAAAACTTTTTACGAATTCCGGAAAATTTTTGAAAAATTTTCAACGTTAAAATTCGGCAACACTGTGTGTTACAACCGTAATAAAATTATCACTTTCTTTGTAGTTTTGACGAAGGAATTTAATAAAATTATTTACGTCGTTTCAGTTCATTTTTAAAACAATTGCAGGACATTTCAAAAAAAATTGCCCCCCCCCCCCATCTAAAAAATTGAATTTTAGGTTACATTTCGCTCATTTTTTTGGTTACTTTTGGTTACTTTTTGTTCGAAAAAAGTTACTAAAAGTTACTTAATTTTGATAGGATTTTGCTATGATACCTGGAATAAAAATTTTCACGTCGTTTCAGTTGATTTATGTTTGAAATGTTTGCAGAAAACTACAAAAAATTCCCCCCCCCCCCCAAAAAAAAATGAATTTTTGGTTACTTTTTGTTACTTTTCGGTCATTTTTTGCCCAAGAAATGTTGCTAAAAGTCACTTTTTTCTTCGAAATTTTGCTATGATGCCTGGAAACATGACTCAGCTTTTTTTTTGCGTTTTGCTTTTTGGTAAAAACGTCTCTCAAAACCTCAGCAGTTCAACTTTCAGTTATATTTCTCAGCGTGATAGCTCAATTTGGTGAATTCGAATCGTCTTGTTTTTATCGCGACCCAACGTACCTATTAAGTCCATAGCTGCCTGCATTACGTAGGCTGTTTCTTTCGTAAATCCCTATCTAATTGACAAGAAGGCTATTTCGTTTCGTAAAATAAAAGAAGGTATATACCTAATTTCAGATTTAAAATGCTCCACATCCTACCCAAATCAATGTCACTTCGGTCTTTTATTACCCGTACCTACGTTTGCAAAAACATCATTCGAAGTAATGTGTTTTTTTTTTGTTTTGTCTGTTTTGTTCAGCTTATGGATCATGACCATAACGGCAGCCATGTGTATGTAATTGATAAACAACGTAAAAAAAATACCCTCTTTGTTTACCTACTTGTAAGAAAAATCGCAGGTAATAGAATTCATCGTTGGTGTGAGTGTATGCGTATATCTGTGAAAATTTGTAAACTTTTCTCCATATCAATATGCGTTTCACGGTCCATTCTTCGGGTTAAGGTTTTAGTATTGAAAAATGAGCGACATTATCGTCATTTTGCAAACAGTACCCTCAGAAGCTTATCCTATAAAGGAAAGGTTATGTATAAAAGATGATCTACTATGAAATTCGGGTTTCCCTTCTAATAATCTAGCCTTCGGTAAAAGTATTCTCGCGTTTATGAAAATATTTTGAGTAAAATAAAAAAAAGGCGTTTGCATTTTTATCTTTTTAATACGAGAACTGTGCGGTTAGTTTAAGTAGAGATACCATATTACTCGTAGGTACCTGCAACCCGTAGTCGGTGTTTCCTGTATCTAATAGCATGTGTTGCGAATCCTCCGCATCGGAAAAAGAGAAAAAAGACATTTTTCAAATTTCAATCATTCGTTACACAAAAATCAATTTTTTAGGAATGATAAAATTATCAACTGGTTTTTAATTTTACGAATTACAGCACCTCAATATTTCATTTTTTCCCTTTCTTCAGTACAAAAATAATATTCTTTGGGACCGAAAAATCGAAAATTTTCAGTCGAAATGACTGAAATGAGTTTTTCCCTAATTTTTGTGACCCAAAGCACAATTTTTCTCAGGGTTTTTACCTCATTACGAACATGAAGGTCATCATTTTCGAAAAATTTCACACTTGAACGTAATTTTTTTACATTGGATGTAATTTTTCCATCATTGTAGGGAGCAAATTACACTCTCCACCCCCCCCCCCTCCTTTGATCTGGCTCTAAATACTCTACTAAAACACTAGAAAAATTAGCAAAATTTTGAAAACTTCATTTTTTATTGAATGAGCATCAAAAAAAAATTCAAATTTTTACGTAAAAATTGCTACTTTTCAAAATTCTTTAAGAAAAAAAATTAAAAGTTGATAATGATTTTTCAAAAAAAATTTGCCCTCGCTTCGCTCGAGCAGAGCAGTATTTCAATAATTCTATTTCTAAATTTGAAAAAATTCTGTTTTTTTAAATCAGTAGAGTAATTGATTTTTTAATCAATTTCCCATTTGACAGAATAAATCAATAATTTTAACTAAAATAAATCAATCAAACAATTGAAATATCACAGATTTTCAAATAAATTCATTTCACTGATTCAAAAAGGCACAGTTTTACGAAAATTGGTTGATTTAGATTTAGAGAGTAAGTAGATATAGGTCATATATTAATTGTTTGTTCCAAAAATCTCGTCATTTTTCAATTTTTCTTTGCTCAAATCTGTACATCTGCTTCCTAAAGGTGCCATGCCACTAAAAAAAATCGATTTTTAGATTACCTAATTTTTTCATAGAATTTTGACCCCTCCCCTCTTTTTTTCTTGAATTCTCAGCCCTCTTCTAACTGTAAAAAAATTTCCCCCGAAAAAATCGAATTTTTGGTTACTTTTGGTTACTTTTTGGTCGTTTTTGGTCACTTTTTGCTCAAAAAAGTCACTAAAAGTTACTTTCTTCTTCGGAATTGCGCTATGATGCCTGAAATTATGATTTTCATCAGTTTTTTTCCAACTTAAAACAATTTTTTTTAAATAAGTCATCATTTTCAAAAAATTTTCGACTCTAAATTAATTTTTTTTCCTGAAAATTTCATTTTGCCAGTAATGGGGGGCAAGATGTCCCCTCTGTTGCTCTACCGCTCAATCTGGCTAATAAATAATCGGAAAAAGTAAAATTTTCAAAACTTAATTTTTCAGGTACCTACCATTTAAAAACAACTAAAATGACTTATTATATTCTCTGGAGCCAATAATTCGAAAATTCTCAGCTGAAATGAAATTTTTCCTGATTTTTTGACCGGAATTACAAGTTTTCGCAATTTTTTTTACCTCGTTACGAAAATTAGGGTCATCATTTTCGAAAAATTTCGAATTTGAATTCAATTTTTTCACTTTAAATGCAATTTTGCCATCATTGTAAAGAGTCAAGTTGCCCCTATCACCCCTCTTCCTGTTTGATTTGGCTCTACATAATCCGTAAAGTAGCTAAAAAATTGATCAAAATGTTAAAAACTTGATTTTTTATTATCAAGTAAGTAATTTTCTTCAAAATTTCATATTAAAATTTTCCAATGTTTTTTTCATTTTCGTACTATAAAGAAATAGTAGTCTGATAGACAAACTGAAATCGTCTCATTGAAAGGGCAGCTAGAGCAATAAATTGAAAATTTCCATACGAGATGAATTGTTTCATTTCTCTATCTTAGAATAAAAAATCAAAAAAAAAGTCACAGCTTTCAAAGAATTTTCGTCTCCTAATCTAATTTTGCCATCAATGAGAGGTAAGCTACCCCCTCTGCCCCTCTCTCGCTTAATCTAGTTCCAATAAAATTCTAAAAAATAATTTTAAAAAGTAAAATTTTTGAAACATCTTTTTTCAGGTATCATTTACAGACCATTAAAATTACATAAGTACTCAAAATTTCGAAAAAGGACTCAAATTTTTTTTCATTCCCTGACTTCGAAACAAAAAAATGAAAATTATTATGGAAGAATCGCACCTAGCTTTTGAGATTTTTTTCTGTGGTTTCCGATTTAAAACTACACAAGATTTTTTCTAATAATTTTTTTCGACTCAAAAAGAAAATTTTCCTCAAAAAGTCGTCATTTTGTAAAAATTTATATTCAATTCCAACTATTTTGAGTAAAGATTTAATTTTTCCAGGCCATGAGTTGCTCCCTTCCCCGTTTGAAAACTTCATTTTTCATTATCAGTTATGTTCCATTTAAATTTCATATTCAAATTTTCAAAAATCTCTTAAATTTTACCCTCAAAAATCCAAACAGAAAGAAATAATGTCCTGGGCAAACCAAAACTCGTGGTTTTGGGGGGACGAGTTTTGGGGGAGGGGTGAAAATTTCCGATTGAAATGTACTTTTTTCTAATTTTTTCTGCTCAAAAAAATTTTCTCCAATTGAATCAACCTGTTTTGCATATCCATCAAGATCAGATTGAAGTCGATTTTGAAAAATTGATGAATGAATTTATTTCAAAAAATAATTGAAAAATGTCCATTATTAAATTTAATTCGCGAATAAATTTTTTTTTTCTCTCAGTTTTGTCAATTACTGTATTAAAATTATTTTCTTACTGTTGAAAATGGACAGTAATAATGGTGGGGGGGGGGGGTACATGTGAATTTCACTATTTCGTACATTTTTGTATGCTGCAATCTGACACCTGTCTACCAGTATACCCTTCGACATTTCCAAACCGAAACACTTTTTCGTTTTTTTCTTCTTTTTCTCAAGACTGTTCGATAATTTAAACGTAGATTTACATAAGGTTTTCTCGTACTGTATTTTTCCGTGAATGACGTGGTGTAGTTATTTCGCGGATACTTTTATTCGGAAATAATCGAAAAATCAAAGCAAAACTTACGTATACTCGCAGCACACATATTGTCGTTAAAAAAAGCGAAACGTCTTTTATGCGACGAATCTATTTGAAAAATGGAAAGAATACTCGAGAACTAAATGTTCCATATAGTTGGACTCCTGTTGTAGTAGTAGTGCCTTCTTAAATCGTATATTTTTATCCGCTTAACAGCAGCCTTTTCTATTGTACACAAGGTAAATACTTTACACGTTGTATTTTTGATTTCGTTTTTCCTCCCTGCCTCATTCTTTCCTGTCTTCTCTCAACACAGCGTGCCGTTTCCCTTCCCAAAATACCTTGTAATTTAATCATTCGCTTTTTTTTTGCCTTTCATTGTACGAAGAAAAAAGAAAAGCTCCGGCGAAATTCACTTATCGTTATTATTTTCCAGAATTTTATTTTTATTGCGAATATATTCCGCGAAAAAAAAATAGAAACAACTTCGCCAAGTATTGCAAACTGTAAACTTTTTCTGAATGAAGATTTTCACTCTTCCGGTGATTTTATTTCATTCGAGATACTCGCGTATTTTTCTTTTGTTACGTGATTTTATGTTTCTTTTTCCAACGGTGGGGTGCGGGCGTTTCTAGATTTCCTAAGATGGGTATATTTTTGTAAAATCAAAAAGTGGATGATTAATATTTTATTGAAAATTAAACAATTATTTCACGTAAACATGTACTACTTATTTTCGTGTTCAGACTCAGAGGTATTTGAAGGAGGGATCTAAATTTTTATTTAACGATTGAAAAATTGAGAAAAATTAACCCTAGATGTATTTTTTCCAGAAAAAATGAAAAATTTTTATCATGGTGTCCACTTTCTAAAAAAGCTAGAAAAGTCCGAGAATTTTGAAATTTTCAATCGAAGATTGTGGATTTTTTTCACGACGAACGACTGAAAAAACGATTTTAGTGAGAATTAATATGTCACACGCTATTTTCATTTAACATACTTTTTTTCAAAAAAAAGGGGGCGGCTGCGGCGGCTAGGGCCACAGAAGGGGTAAATCCAAAAAATAATCAAATATTCGAACTCATAGTGCTCTCAAAAACTTAACAGACTGTCGGTCGCACGTTATTTTTCATTTTTTTGAATTTTGACCCTATCAAGGGGGCTAATAATAGTGGGGTTCAAAAGGGTCGGGTGAAAAAACTGAGTACATATTCAAACTCAGCGCCTTCAAAGTGTTACTTTTTTAGATTTTTTTGAATTTTGGTCAAAATTATAGACCCTTGTACCCCCAGGAGTGCAAAGATCCCATCTTGAAAATTTTTTGGTTGAAAAAAGGGTAAAAAGGGCTACTTACTATAATTTTTCAGATTTTTAAATAGTTTTCATCTGTTGTACTTATCATGAAAGTTGAGCTTTCACCATAAAAGTTCAAATTTGAGCTTTTCAAAATGTGATTATCGTTTTTGAATCTTATATCAATTCTCTTTCAGACCCCGCAAACAGTTTTCCTCCAAGTACAACCTACCTCGAGATATGCTCCTTCAAAATTACGTTTGGCAAAAAATCATAATTGCCCAGCTCTTTGAGTGTTAGAAGGGGAATTATCGTGGTTTTGTGAATAGACCATCAAGGGGAACACGTAAAAAAAAATTGAGCGAAATCGGAAGACCCGACTTCAATGGAATAGCCCAGAACTGATTGTGAAGGGATAATTTTTTTGAACGTTCTGTTCTATTTAATTTCAAAATTTTGCTCGATTTGGAATTTTTCTGTAATAAATTCGAGTTTTTATTTTTTAAGAAATGTTACCATAGTTGGGAATTCAGAACTACCTAGATGCAGTGATTTTTGACCTTTGGTTATCTCGGGAAATTGAAATTCTGGCCAAAAATCAACTGAATAATGTGTTCTTTGAGAAAATTTCTGATTGCTGAACTTTATTTTTCAAAGAAATTTTCATCCTTAATGTTTTTTTTTTATTAAGCTTGAAAATCAGGTAAAAAAAGATTCGACTATTGAAGTTCATTTTTTTGTTGTTTTAAAAAAATTGATGATTTTTTGATTAAAACCCCAGGAAATTTTTCAGAATTAACAATTTTTTGAATTCTGAGCTACGCAGTTGCCATTTTGTCCCTGAAAAATGTTCAGAATTGAATTTAAATCATTTTTGTCCAAGTAGAAAGAAGTGATTTTATGACATTTTTGTAATAGTAGCAGATAGCATAAAATTATTTCCGTAAAATTTGGTTTTATTTTTAATTTTGCCGTTTATGGAGTCCCCTTGTGTAAAAAATTATAATTTAATTATTAATAAAGTGATAATTTTTCCAAAAAAATCCAAGTTTTGAAGAGGGAATGGGTACTTTTTAGGATTCAAAGCCCAGCCTCCTTTTGGCAACTGGAATTAATAACATTGTGAGGATTTTGTGAGGGTAGCAAGGTAAATTCTGAATTGTGAGGATTTTGTGAGGATACCAGTAAAATTCTGAATTGTGAGGATTTTGTGAGGGTAGCGAGGAAAGTACTGAAAAATGAGAATTTTGTGGGGTCGACGGTCGAATTCATTTATCTATTTCTCTCAATTTTTGAACCAGTTATGATGAATTTTTCAAATTGTGAGGATATTGTGAGGTTAGAATACATTTTTCTATTTCTCTCAATTTTTGGCCCAGTTTTGGGAAAATTTTAAAATTGTGAGGATTTTGTGAGGATATCGGCAAAATTCCAAATTGTGAGGATTTTGTGAGTGTAGCGGTAAAATTCTGAATTATGAAAATTTTGTGAGGGTGGCGAGTGAAATTCTGAATTATGAGGATTTTGCGAGGGTAGCGAGTGAAATTATGAATTATGAGGATTTTGTGAGAGTAGCGAGGGAAGTTCTGAATTGTGAGGATTTTGTGAGGGTAGCGGGTAAAATTCTGAATTGTGAGGATTTTGTGAGGATAGCGAGGGAAGTTCTGAAAGGTGAGGATTTTGTGTGGGTAGAATTCATTTTTCTATTTTTCTAAATTTTTGGCCCAGTAATGGGAAAATTTTCAAATTGTGAGGATTCTGTGAGGATACTGGTGAAATTCCAAATTGTGAGGATTTTGTGAAGGTGTCGGGAAAATTCTGAATTGTGAGGGTAGATTTTTTTCTATTTTTCTCAATTTATGGTCAAGTAATGGGGAATTTTTCATAATGTGAGGATTTTGTGAGGATACCGGAGAAATTCCAAATTATGAAGATTTTGTGAGGGTGGTGAGTGAAATTCTTAATTGTGAGGATTTTGTGAGGGTAGTGGGTGAAATTCTAAATTGTGAGGATTTTGTGAGGGTAGCAGATGAAATTCTGAATAACTGAGAACAGTGGCTTGGAAAAACGTAAAAATAGCTAGATTTTTTGTTTTCCTGCGTCAGAATTTGAAAATATAAATTTAAAAAAGTTGTGACTTCTTTGAAAAATTTTGAATTTTGAATTAGAAAAATCGAAGAAAATTACATTCTTGTCAGAAAAGTTGAAAAAAAAATCGAAATGAGTTTGAATTTTTTTTACGTTTAGCCCTTTATAACTGCTTTTGGGTCTTTTCTACATTTTTTCCAAATCATTGTTCAATTTTTTTTTTCTTTTAATGGGTTGCATTCGTATGAGAATCTGGCTAAATATTCAAACCACGTTCGAATATTATGAGGCTCGATATTCGACAATTATTTCGAAATGAAATAGAGAAAATGGAAGGAAACTCCACATGCACGTTTATTAAAAAAGCCACAATTTCATCGGCCAAAAATGTTTTTCAAAGGAATGCCGTTGGCTTTGTCAATATTTACGACTATTTAGTCACTGGAGGCTCGAATTTTACAACTTCTATCTTCATTTTGCCAGATAAACTTTATGGCGTCGATTAGATTCTATTTTTACTATCAAACAGGAACAGGAAGTTGAAGCTGAAACTGGCCAACTTACCACGTCGATGATATGATGCAATGAAACTCCGAAGACGACTTTGAGCGATTCTGAATAATTGACCGATGGCCTGACGGACGGGATATACTCGGATAGTAGCTCTTTAGTCAGCTTGTATTCGGCGTTTTTAGCGCTACTGCCAACTGTAACAGTAGAATGTTATAATTAAAGCTTGTAGGTAGTATGTAAGCAAAGTGTCGTTTGCGAATTGATGGTATAAATTGAAAAATGATGAAAGGAGGAGAGCATTGTCTTTTTCTTTATGCGAAAGTAGGTAGGCAAAGTACGTAGCAGATGTTTCGGAGGCGTTGACTCCGGTTCTAATTTAATATCGGGACGTTGTTTGAATTTTTCATATAAAAATCCAAATTCTTCACCGATCAAGCTGATATTTGGAAATAACGGCAAAAAATTTAATATAGGTACTTTTTTGTCGTAGTGATATCTTATTGGATGTGCGCCCGCGATGGTATAACTCGCGAGAGAAAATTAAAACATAAAAAATATTCCATAGTTTTAAACGAAATCAAATTTTGATATATTGTATCCCAATCTTCCGAATCGAGATACTCGAAAAAAAATACGTTATTCGTCAGGCTGCGATTTAATTTTTTATTCTACCGACGTGTTTTTAATTTACGTGTATTTTGGTCCCTTCGATTCTGAGATTAGGCTATAAATATTAACTAATTTAATATCGAAGTTTTATGGATTTAAATTAAAAAAAAAAAAAAAAAGATTCAACTTATCCACTCTCTAGATCTAAACCAGTGGTAGAAAAAATGCATAGAATATTAATTGTAGAGCGTGAAATTTACTTTCTGTGATGTCCAATTAATTTTTTCCTAGGAAGCCAAGTTTTCGAGACGTTTCAGCTGAAAATTCAAAGTTCATCATCTTTTATTGAAAACATCTCCAAAACTAGGTAATTGAATTCTACAGAAAGGAAATTTCACGTTCTACAATTCATGTTCTATTCATTTTTTTTGGGGGGGGGGGCTTGATTTTCCCTAAAAATTGATTTTTTAGAATCATGAATCGCATTTTCAATATTTCTCATTTGCTACAATAATTGAATTATCACAGGCTAGTTATTTAATAACACAGGTCGACATGGAAAATGCTGTTTGAGGTTTGATGGATGATTTTCATAGTATTTTTGCGCTGATCACGAGAAAAATAGTGAAAAAATTCCATCACCCAAGGATTTTTTACAATTTGAATTTTTCGTTTAACGGGTTTTCTACTTTTTTTTGATAACTTTTGGCACTTCAAGTCGATTTTCTGAGAATAGAAAGGGTTGTACGAAAAAAATGAATGGAACATAAATTGTAGAGCGTCAAATTTCCTACATGTAGAGTCCGATTAGTTTTTTCTTAGAAGGCTTAGCTTTTGAGATATTTTCAATTTAAAAAAAAAAGTTGAACTTTGAACTAAAATATCTCGAAACCTAAGCCTCCTAAGAAAAAACTGATTGAATTCTTCAAATGGGAAATTTGACGCTCTACAATTTATGTTCCATTCATTTTTTTTGTACAACCCTTTCTATTCTCAGAAAATCGACTTGAAGTGTCAAAAGTTATCAAAAAAAGTAGAGACCCCGTTTAAAGAAAAATTAAAATTGTGAAAAATCCTTGGGTGATGGAATTTTTTCACTGCTTTTTTCGTGATCAGCGCTAAAAAATACTATAAAAATCACCCATCAAACCTCAAACAGCATTTCCAAAGTTTAAAAATATCGACCTGTGTAATTATTTTCTGCGTAATCAATTCTGATATAGGTGTTTCTGATTTAATTTTAGTGCTGATTGAGTTTGAATACGATTTCAGTTTTTCTCCATCACGTTGGTGTTTCTTCCAATATGAATTTTTTGTTGAAATTTTCTTTACAATTTCAAGTCGATTTTATGAGCACAGGATGGCTCGTACAAAAAAAAATGAATAGAGTATAAATTGTAAAACGTAATTTTTTTTTGTAGAGTCTAGTTTTTTTTTATTGAAATTTTAGCTTTCGAGATATTTTCAATAATTGAACTTTCGGTTGATATATCTCGAAAACCAAGTTTCATAGAAAAAAAACTAATTGGACTCTGCAGAAATAAAATTTTACACTCTACAATTTTTATTCCATTCTTTTTTTCGTGGGACCTTCCTTTACCCAGAAAATCCATTTTCTTGTTTTTAAAGTCATCAAAAAGTGCTTAAAAATTTTTCAACAAAAAAAATCGTGAAAATCCCAACGTACTAGATTTATTCACTATTTTTCCTGTAATCAACGCTAAAAATTCTATAAATCTCACCCATTAAATTTCAGACAGCATTTTCTGTGTGGATTTGTGTTATTGATTTTCTGTTGACTTCGTGGATTGACTGAAAAATCACAAATTTTTGGTGAAAATTCATTTCTCTAATTCAGAAAGGCAGAATTTGACCTAATTTTACTGATTTGGATTTAAAGCGTACGTTTGTACTTCAAAGCCATTTCAATTTTAAAGTTGAACAACAAATTAGTTGAAAATTTTTAAATTTTTTGGGGCACATATATTTTTGGTAAAAGCTACCTATACTGTTTTTTAGATTTTTTGATCAAATTTCTTCAAAAATCACTTTTCTTGGTAACTAAGTACAAAAATTCTGAGTGGGGTGGTATCGTATTATCAACCGTTTTGTTCTACGGTAGTCCATTTAAGCTTTTTTGGCTCAGTTTTCAAAAACGCTTTCTCTCAAATCTTGAACGACTTCTACGCATTTCCTAGATTCTTTTACCATTGCCAAAAATGGCCCATTTTTCAAAAGAATGTAGCATTGGTACAGAAATTCGGAGAATATTCATTTTACATTTCCGAGGGAGGTATCCCAACTCAAAGTAAAATTTTAAGCCCAAACAAAAATAAATCGAAAGTTCACCATAAAAGAACCTCATATCCAACATTTTAAGTACTGAACTTTATTTTTCGAATTTTGGCGAATTTTTGAAATTTCAAAATTACCTCATCGCCCTGCAAAATATTAAAATTTGATCTAATCAACGAAAAAATATGAAATTTGGTATATACCCTATTTTCGACCTCCCGAATCGATTGGAAGCGGTTTCAAGTCGTTCCGGAGCCTCCAGAAAATTTTGGAATTTTCCAGCGCTGCTGGAGAAAAGCTCATAAAAGTGGTTCGTATGAACTTCAGTACCGATAATCGCGGATTATCAATATTGGTAACCTATTTGATCAATTAGAGCAGAATTTTCCGAAATTCGTAACTTTGAGTTTAAATTCATATTTTTGGCTAATTATTTTCTTGGAAAAAATTCAATTTTTTGCGAAAAAATATGAATTTGAACGAAAAGTTGCTAATTGGGGAAAAAACCATATTCCTACTATACTACTACTACTATTAATATTAGAAAATTCTGCTATATCTCAAATAAAATTTTCACTTCATGACTTTTTACCTATCATTAAAATTGAAGGGGCTACAAAAACATTGTCCAAGAAAAATTCTCAAAAAAATTAACTAATCAAGGGAATGGGAAGTACGTTGGAAACTGAAAAAATTTTGTTCTGTAGACTTTTTGCCTATACCATCGAAAATGAAGGGCTACGGATCACTCAAAATAAATGGGCTTCAAAATTTTTTTTAATTTTCTCAATTTTTAATGACCCTTAGACCCTTCATTTTCGATGTTAGGCAAAAAGTCTGCCGAAAAAAATTTCTTCAGTTTTCAACGTACGCCCAGTCCCTTGATAAGTTAATTTTTTGAGAATTTTTCTTGAACAATTTTTTTTGTAGCTTCTTCAATTTTAAAGGTAGGCAAAAAGTCATGAAGTGAAAATTTGTTCAGTTTTCAAAGTACTATTCATTCCCCTGGTTGAAAAAAATTCTAGACGTGATTTTTTTAGAAGCAGAATTTGTCCCTTCAATTCTCAAAATAGGCAACATGTTCATCTCAAAGTTTTTTTTAATGGTGCTCGCGGTTATATCCAGAAAAATACGTTAGATTTTTTCGCTGATTAGATCAAATCTTCATCCCTATTTTTCAAAATTTCAAAAATTCGCCAAAATTCGAGAAATAAACTTCAGCACTTGAAATTTTGGATTTGGGATTCCTGTATGATGTACTTTCGATTTATTTTTGTTTGGACTTGAAATTTTACTTTGAGTTGGGATATCTCCCTTGTCAGTTGATAAAAATTATTGTTTTCTGAAAATATCAATCATTTTTGGCAAAAATTTTCATTATTTTCATCTCATATATCTGCGAAAAAAATTTTAATTAATGCAAATTTTTTCAATGGGTCATTTGCCCTAATCTGAAGGTAGGCATTATGCACATTTAACGCATTTTCTCCGTGAACAGATTCAAATAGGCAACCTCGTAAAATTCTCGATGAAATCGATCGCCCAAAATATTCCAACGAAGTTACACCAAAATTTGGCCAAAAAAAAAGAAACATCGAAAGAAAAAGAAAAAAGCGGTAAATTCGCCGAAGGAGAAAAACGAATAAGATGGTTTACGAGTGTCTGAAAGTGGCGCTATTATTATATTCTCTTTATTGGCGTGCGAAAAAAAAAGACTACAAAGTGGAAATGCCGCGTTTTCGACAGTAGGTGGCTTTGTAAGGTACCGAGGATGGCGCAGACACGTCGGAAATTGGCAACACTGTTTGAATATTATCGCAAATTATCAACAGCTTGTTGAACACGGTCTTGTAATTCGACGAAAGAATGAAAGAAATGGGCGAAAAGCTAGCAACCTTGATGCTATTTTCTCATTTTTAAAAGAGGAAATTTTTTAATCTGTCGAAAACAGCTTAGCTAAGGAATATTAAGTCTGCACTTCGCAGGACGCTACCACCGATCGCGAATACCGAAGAGTATTCTCGAGTGAGAAACGGCTCTTAAATGGAATAAAATACTCTTTAGTGTACTAAGTTTTCGAGCAGATGAGTTTTTGAAAAGACGCCGCCGCAAAAAAAAACTTGGCAATCAGTCTTCTGCGGTTTCCTTATGAGAAGTTGACTTCTAAGAGTTGAAGAGTTGGGTGGCAGTTGAGGGGAAATTGATACGTATTTTTTTCTTGCGGTATGTTCGATATGAGATGTTGATATTTAGCAAAGATCGTATACATTATAATTGAAATTACTCGCTGATTATATTAAATGCGTTTCTATTCGAGTTTAATTATACTTCAGTTAACCGTAAATTTCATTGAGGTTTGTAACTTCTAATTCTCTAACACGGTGATGCAAATGTCTGATCGATTTTACCAGGTACTGGCGTGTTAGCGGTTGAAATGTGCTATTCGAATGTTTTGTCGTTCTTAAATAATCTTAATCGGGTTTCCTATACATTTTCGAAACTTGTTTAAATGTTTATTTCATTTTTTCCTCTCCTCGAAAAAAAAACAATTACCTTCATCTTCGCGTCTCGTCTCGAAATTGCTTTTAAAAAGAAAAATCCTGAAAGGCCAATTGATTTAAACGAATTTACTCGGAGGAACTTTTAATCGGTTTATAGGTGACTAATTAATTATTACGGAAATTGGTTTGAATAAATGGAAGCCATTTTTGCCAACTTTTTTTCGTAGGTACTCGTTTCGGGTTACTTTTATTGCTTACTTAATTAATTAGGTATTTGAAGTGTAAACGATTTTCACGCTTTGAGAAATTCGTTTATAGGTCATTAACCGTTTGGCACAGTTGCTCGAAACAGGAATCCATTCGAGTTTTATTTTTTGCGCGAATGCGAAGGAAAAGGGGGAAAGTTTGTCTGCGGTGTGTAAATCGGAAACGTTTCGCGAGCCGGGACGAATTGGCGAAAATAAAGCTTACGTGATGCCACCTGGTGTCGAATCACGTGCTGGTGAAGGTTTTTTTTCCAAAGGAATTTCCTAAGGTTTGGTTTCAGTGGGAACTTCGAATTGAACGGTTTACGTATGTAGATTTATACGAGGAAAATTGAATCCATTTTTAAATGTCTAAATCGGCCGGTAACACTGGTTTCGCACGTGGTTTTTCCGAGAGGTTTTGTGAAGGGTGTATTTTTTTAGGGAAACAATTTGCTGGGGTAGAAATACGTCAAAAACAAGTGATCCCAAAAAAATGTATAAACAGGCTTGCTAAAGTTACCTGAAAATGAATTTGACGAAAAGTTCCAAACAAGGTATTAAAGCGTTGAAGTTTTTTGTCTGATTCGAATATCTTATCCAAAATTTTAAAATTTTATTACAGTTGAAAAATAGTGAAAAAATTCTATCACTCAAGGATTTTTCATAATTCGAATTTTTCGTTCAACAGTTTTTCTACTTTTTTTGATAACTTTTGACACCCCAAGTCGATTTTCTGAGAAAAGGAAGGGTTCTACGAAAAAAATGAATAGACCATAAATTGTGGAGCGTCAAATTTCCTATCTGTAATGTCCAATTAGTTTGTTCTTAGGAGACTTAACTTTCAAGATACCTATTTTAGCTCAAAGTTCAACTTTTTTTTTAAAATTGAAAATATCTCAAAAATTAAGCCTTCTTAGAAAAAACTAATCAAACTCTACAAGTAGGAAATTTGACGCTCTACAATTTATGTTCTATTCATTTTTTTCGTAGGACGCTTTCTTTCCCCAGAAAATCGACTTCAAGGGTCAAAAATTACATAAAAAAGTGTAAAACAAATTTTCAACGGAAAATCTTCCAATTATGAAAAATCCTGACGTCCTGGAATTTGTTCACCTTTTTTCTCGTGATCTGCGTAAAAAATAATATAATAATTATCCATTAAATTTGAAACAGCATTTTCTTTTTCTTGTTTTAATCACTGTTTTTACTCTAAAATCATCGGAGAATTCAAATACATACGTACACTGTAAATGTAATTCGTCAACTGAGTTGTTTTTTTCTGAAAAATCAACGCTGGTAGATAATTCTAATCTATTTTTTAGACCCGAGTTCGAATATTATTACAGTTTTTCTCGATTACGTCAAGATTTTTTATTGAAAATTTGTTTTACATTTTTTTATGTAACTTTTGACCCTTCAAGTCGATTTTCTGGGGAAAGAAAGGGTCCTACGAATAAAATGAATGGAACGTCAAATTTCCTACTTGTAAAGTTCGTAATTTTTTTCTTAGGAGGCTTAGTTTTTGAGATATTTTCAATTTTTTTTTAAATGTTGAACTTTGAGCTGAAATATCTCGAAAGCTAAGCCTCCAAAAAACAAACTACATAATTGGACTTTACAGATGGGAAATTTGACACTCTACAATTTATGTTCTATTCATTTTTTTCGTAGAACCCTCGCTTTTCTCAGAAAATCGACTCAAAGTGTTAAAAGTTATTTAAAAAAGAAGAAAAACTGTTAAACAAAAAATTCAGATTGTGAAAAATCTTTGGGTGATGGAATTTTTTCACTATTTTTCTCATTGTACTTAATTGTTTCCATCCAAAGTGGAACTTTCATCTATTTTTCCATAAAAACTACACCGTTTTCCCAATTTAAACCATAGGTACATTTGTGATTAGGGTGTCAAAGGGACCCTCACCAACTGTCCGACGCCGATCCATCTGAGGGATTGCCTATGTATAGGTTTTCAAGGGGCAACGCACAAACTGTGCTTGAAATATCTGAAATGGAGCTGGCTTGAAAGATACAGTGTTGCCAACATCTAAAAATTATTAAAATTGAAAATTGAAAATTTTTGTATTCAACAATAATTGAAAACTATAATATATGCATGAGGTAGGGGGTGGCGTGGAGAGTAAAATTTGTGGTGTGCATATTTTGCCTAACTCGACATTTGAAGGGGCAGAATTGAAAAAGTTGAACAAAAATTGATTACCAAAATAAATTGTTTTTAAAAGTCGATTACCCCTTCAAATGTCGAGTTAGGCAAAATATGCATACCATAAATTTTACTCTCCACACCACCCCCTACCTTATGAATATATTAGTTTTTAATTATTTGTGAATACAAAAATTTTCAATTTTAATAATTTTTAGATGTTGGCAACACTGTATCTTTCAAGCCAGCTCCGTTTCAGATATTTCAAGCACAGTTTGTGCGTTGCCCCTTGAAAACCTATACATAGGCAATCCCTCAGGTGGATCGGCGTCGGACAGTTGGTGAGGGTCCCTCGTAAGATTTTTGACTCATAGGTCAACCTCTTTTAAAATTGAAAAAATTTCCATCTTCTCTTAATAAATAATTATTTAAATAAAATAAGAGCTCATTGCGATTTTTTTTTAAAAATCGTATTCCTGAATTTATTTGTAAAAATCTAAATTTTGGGGCTCTTTGTGATTTTTTAAAAATTGTATTTGTTTGAAGTTTTTCGTAAAAATTGATTATTTTGTATTAGGGAAGAGGAGGGCGCATAGGGCATAAAAAGGAAGAGAATTCATACAAAAGGGTCAAGCTAAGTCAAGATTTTTGTTCAGCAAATTTTGTTAAGACACCCTGAAAAAGTTGTTTCTGGTTGTTTCTTCAAAAACGATAAAAAAGGGACCATTTTGAAATGTTCTAAATTAAAAAATAGTTATTTCTGGTTGTTTATTTATAGAACTATGAAAAACGACAATTTTTCAATTTTGTAAGTTTGTCGTTTCCCAAAAAACGACGAAAACGCCTACTTTCAAATATTCTAAATCCGTCGTTTTCTGTCTTTTTTCAAAAAACGACGAAAAACGACATTGTCCAATTGTTCAAAGACGTTTTTGGTTGTTTCTTCAAAAACGATAAAAAACGATTTTTCAATTTTGTGAATCCGTCGTTTCCTGTTGTTTTTTCGAAGAACAACGAAAACGACAGTACTTAATTACCGAGAAATAAAGGGTGTCATGTAGAGAATTTTTCCTAACACACAAAATCTAGAAATTTAAAAAAAAATTACGAAAAAAGTAATTCTTGTAAACTTGAGTAAAAAAATTGAAGAATTTCAGTAACATCTTTGCATTTTTTTTTTTTCATTTTAAAATAGAAGAAAATTTGAAGTAGATATTTGAAAATTAAAAATGTTTTTGAAATGAAAATTTTCCAAGTGGTATGACACCTCTCTGCAAGGTGTCTACTGACAAAAAATATAAGAAAAACCAAATTTTACCTTTGTAGCAAGAAAGCCAGAAAATAACAAGAATTTTCAACATTTTGCTCTTCGTTGAATTTTTTAATTGAAGGATAAAAAGAAGGGTTCTTTTTTGGGAAAATTTCAAGCTAGGTACTCGTAGAAAAATGTTATAAAAATGGCTAGAAAAATTCAGAAAATATCAAGAATTTTAATTTTCCTGATCTAGCAGTCACCTTACCCTATTTTAATAGTCTATATCATCAGAAGAAGTTGAGGAAAATCATTTTTTTTAAAGGTAATGAGTAAATTTTTTCGATTACTTTTTTGTGAAGGAAGGGTCGCTGGATAGGAAAAATAAATTTTGGTAGACAGTTTGATTGGCATCGATTAGAGGACATTTGAAATGTTATAAATTTTTAAGAAGATTCGATGTTTTTCAAGTCCTATGAGCCTGTTGCAAATGCATTTTCACCCCCTCTCGCTGGTCCTGTACCAACCTCCAACAACGATTGTCACTTCTCAATTTTTCAACGTTGAATTGAATTTTCTCATTGCTTTCTTGGGACCTGCTATCTTTTCATACACCTTGGACAGATTATGCCTCCAAAATCCATGAAATTTACCAATTAAAATCCAGTCAGGTCCCCTCTCCCTTTTTGATTCTGAAAATAACTTCAGTAAATCAGCGAAAATCTTCTCTCGAACGGATTCACCATTCCAATTAAATTAATCCATGATTTTTAACCATCGAGGTATCCAAAATGGCGCTATTTCACACCAACAATCCGCCACCATAATGGCAGAAATGCGACACAGCGAACTCTGACGCGAATGGTAATTGAAAAAAAAAACTCGCGAGTTTTCATTACACAAAAATGACGCTTTAAAGGCGAAAAGAACGAAGATCGTTGAACCGTATCTCTTTGGTAATGAAAATAATAATAACGTTTAATATTGCGCGTATGAAAGCTCGATAAAGACGACCAAAAAGCTCGGTTTAGCGTAAATTCGCATTCGCGCTATTCGCCGATAACAATGAGTCTCAATTTTTAAGATAATTATTCGTGGATTGAAAATTATCATCCGTTGGCCCGTGCTCGAAAAGTTTCCCCTTTTGGAGAGGAAAAAGCGGGCTTCTATAATGATATTAAAATGTGTATATTACGAAACAATATAAAAAAGAAAACAGGGTATCTTCGTTTAAACGCGAATTCTTTTGTGTTTTACAATATTTTAAGGGTTAGATTTAAAATTTAATCGAACGGTTCGGGAATCTCGTTTCGTCGTGTTTTTAACGATTGATGAAATTATTTATTTGTTTTCGTTTGTTTGTTTCAGTTCAATCTCGATGAATAATTCGGACCCGAAATTTGATTTCGCTGCGCATCTATTAGTCCAGTCATTTTGGGATTTAATCCTGCAAAAATTCAACCTCGATTTTTTTCATGTACGTATTGAGTTCATAATGGTGTACTAAACAACATACTAAAAGCCCCCCCCCCCAGAAGCGTCCACTACCCCCTGGGGAAGGGTGAACGCTTTTTGAAAAACAATTTTTCGCAAATATCTTCTCAAATATGCCTCAAAATTAAAAAATGGTTGTGAGCAATCTTGTTCTACGTATAATTTTCTATTAGAAAAATTCACTTTTTTCAAAAACCATCACTTCATAGGCCAACAATTAAGGGTAAAAACACTTATTTTTCAAACATTTGCAGTATTTTTTGAAAAAATCACAATTTTTGTGAATATCTTCTGAAATAAGCCTCAAATTTAAAAAATGGTTATGAACAATTTTGTTCTACGTGTAATTTCCTATCAGAAAGGTTCATTCATTTTCAAAACTCGTCACTTATTTGGCCAAAAGTTAGGGGTGAAAAACATATTTTTTTCCAACATTTACATTATTTTTTGAAATAGTCGAAACCACAAAGCTGATGGTACCCAAAATTTTACCCGTGAAATGTAATTTTTATATACGTAGTAGAACATTCCAAAAAAATTCACAGAACAATTTTCAACCCCGAGGAGGGTAAAAACTCAACATGATCACAAAAATTTTCAATTTTGTCCATTTTCTCTCTTCTTGGTTTTTCAGGAAAAAAAAAATCAGAATTATACTTACAAGGGAGGTATCCCAACTCAAAGTTAAATTTTGAGCCCAAATAAAAACAAATCGGAAGGACATCATAACAGGACCATTTATCCAAAATTTCAGGTGCTGAAGTTCATTTCTCGATTTTTGGCGAATTTTTGAAATTTCAAAATTACCTCCGCCCGCCCTGCGAAATATGAAAATTTGATCTAATGAACGAAAAAATCTGAAATTTGGTATATACCCTATTTTCGACCTCCCGAATCGAATGGAAGCGGTTTCGAGACGTTTCGGAGTCACCTGCAAAATTTTGAAATTTTCCAGTGCTGGAGAGGAGTTTGTAAAAAGGGCTCATAAGCACTTTAGCACTTATAATCGAGGATTATCCATATTGGTGACTTATTTGATCGATTAAAACACAATTTTCCAAAATTCGTAACTTTGAGTTCAATTTCGCATTTTTGGGTAAGAAAATTTCTTGGAAAAAATTTAAAAATTCGTCTGATGTGCATACATCGAGGTAAAAAGTTGAAACTTGGTAGATACCATATTTTTGACCTCTCGAATCGAATGGAAGCGGTTTCGAGACGTTTCGGAGCAATCAAAAAAATTTGAAATTTTCCAGCGCTGGAGGAAAGCCCATAAAAAGGGCTCATATGCACTTCAGCACCTATAATCGCGGATTATCCATATTGGTGACCTATTTGATCTATTAAAACAGAATTTTCTGAAATTCGCAACTTTGAGTTCAAATTTATATTTTTTGGCTGACAATTTTACTGGAAAAAAATTAATTTTCTGCCAAAAAAATATAAATTTGAATTCAAAGTTGCGAATTTCGGAAAATTCTACTTTATTCGATCAAATAGGTCACCAATATTGGTTATCCGAGATTATAAGTGCTGATGTTCATATGGACCATTTTTATGGGCTTTTCTCCAGCACTAGAAAATTCCAAAAATTTCTGGTTGCTCCGAAACTTCTCGAAACCCCTTCCAATCGATTCGGGAGGTCGAAAATAGAGTATATACCAAATTTCAGCTTTTTTCGTTCATTAGATTAAATTTTCATATTTCGCAGGGCGGAAGTAATTTTGAAATTTCAAAAATTCGCCAAAAATAGAGGAATGAACTTCAGCACCTGAAATTTTGGATACGAGGTCCTGTTATGATGCACTTACTTTTGATTTTTCTGGGGGCTCAAAATTTTACTTTGAGTTGGGATACCTCCCTTGTTTGGTACTTGGATCTCAAAAACCAATTTTTAATACCAAACACAAAAAGCACCAAAATTTTGAATTAGCCCCCTTCGAGCCACCATTCATTTTGAATGAAAAGGATGCAAATCGAAATCCGAAGTTTTGCTTCTGACCTTCCGGAGAACTGTTTGGCCTTTCGAAGAAAACAATCTTAAAATCGTATTAGGGATGTCAAAAAACCTAATTTTCGACACTAAACTTGAAAAAATTTTTAATTTTGAATTTTATCCCCCTCCCCACTTCCCTCCTTTGCCTTTCCGGAGCTTTTTTTGGTTTTTCGATGAACCCTTCTGATAGGAAATTTCACAAAGAACAAGAATGCTCATAATCATTTTTTAATTTTGAGGCTTATTTCAGAAGATATTCATAAAAATTTGGATTTTTTTCGAAAAATACTGCAAATGTTTGAAAAATAGGTGTTTTTACCCTTAATTTTTGGCCAATGAAGTAACGGGTTTTGAAAAAAATGAACTTTTCTGAAAGAAAATTACACGTAGAACAAGATTGCTCATAACCATTTTTTAATTTTAAGGTTTATTTGAGAAGATATTCGCGAAAAACTGGTTTTCAGCAAGCTTTCATTCCTTCTCAGGAGGTAACGAACGTTTCTGTGGCGGACCTTTTCGTATGTTGTTTGACCATTATGAACACAATACACGAAAGAAAAATCGGGGTCGAATTTTTGCAGGGTTCGGTGCTTTTTTTCTCTAATTTGATTGGACTATATCTACAGTTTAAATATGTCTTTGGGTAAGTTTTTTTTCATTCTTCTGGTATTTTGTTTTCTCGTTTGAATTTTTTATTACTAGGTACGTTAAATTGAAAGTACTCGTCGTTCAGTATACATATATAAGTTTCTAACTAGTTACCTTCGCAAGAGAAAGGTTATTATAAGTACATTCGCATCGTAGCATCGTATCTACCTACGTTAGATATCGAACAGGGTTTTTATTGGCGAAAAGAAAATTACTTTTTTTTTGCCTGATTATTTTACAGCGACGCGGCGAAGCTGGAGGTTTCGACTCGAGCAACGAAATAATAGACGGATGGGTTTAAATTTTTTCTCATTTTACGAGCAGAAATGTTTTTTGGGGCGAATATCGAATGCTTGCCGACGTATTTTTCTTTCTCGCTGCCTCCGACGATACTAGGTACTCTAATGCGAATACGATCTTTGATCGAAGAAAATGAGAGATAAAAGAGGTCACGTTTTTACATTGCGAAACAAGCAGCAAAGGAAACAATTTTTCTATGTCAACAAATACTTACGCACTGCGCTGTGTACCGCGGCTTGTCGAAATTGAACGATAATCATCAATATTCAGATTAACCCCCGGCTCTGGTTGCCTTCGTCCTTTTTGTGTTTGTCGTTTAAATTGTTATTACCGAAAAAGGGGAAGCCAAGGACGATAAAATGCGTCTAAAAGTCTCAAGTAGCTGAAATTTGCCAACTAGGTGCCTGTGTGCTGATTTGATTATAATTTTTTGATACTCGATGAATCTCGGAGATTAATTTTTAAACGAGTCTTTACTCACGTGCCTTGATAATTTATGGCTTAGCAGATTTTAGCCACAGATGGATAAATTTTGTAAAATATTTAAACAAATCGTCAAAGCGTGGATTTTACAGCTGTGCGAGGTGAATGGAAGAGTATGCACGTAGTTTAATGAATTACAGGCATCTACTGTGTATAGCTTATGTTCGTCGGTGGTGAAATATTTTCTATGGTGTTGAAACACCGCTTTTACCAGTTATTTTCCTATTGATGCTTTTAATTTTAATTTGTCGAGTTACAGAGTTACATGGGTTATTTACGAGAGAGACGTGATTAGAGTGGAGGTGAAATGAACGTTCTAAGTGAGTTGAGGGATAATGGAGAAACATACGAAATTATGAATTTTTTTTACTTTTATTTTCAATCTAATCACGGAACGATTTAATTATAAACCTACGTAGCGCGAATGAGGAAAATTTAAGGTTCTGAAAATTCTAATGTGTACAGTTTGTTTAGTAAATCCTTACCGGTGTTGCAATTTTTTTTTGTACTGAATGAAAATATCGAAGTGATTCCGAGAGTTTTGGATTTCTTATGATGGACGCTTTTGAAGGAAGTGCGAGATTTTTTAGTTCTATGTACAGGGTGTTCAGAAAATCATTAAATCATGGTGTCTACTGGTACATATGAAAAAATCACGAAAATACGAAAAAGTCAGGAAATTTGGAAATTACCATAAAAAGTACGAAAAACCGAAAATTGTACAAAAATTACGAAATCAGCACGAAATTTTAAGAAAGGGAATTATTGACCAAAAATTCAGTTTTTTCAGTCGAAATTGCTATTTTTGAGGTTCCTGGCCTTCGAAAGCAGTGGAGCCTAGTTTATTTTTTAGAACTCGTAATTTTTAGATTACGATTTTTTTCAGTAAAAACTTATTTATAAAACAAGTTTATTCTTTTTTTCAGTTATTTGAAGAATATTTTTAAACTCGTGGCTTCAATTAAAGATTTATTAAAGGTAAAATGCCCTAATCTCGACCGCTTTCTAAATTCGACCACCGGCCGATTTCGGCCACTATAGACGCAATCAACCGGAAAAAAATTTTCATGCTCCTTTTCACAGATGAACAATTTGAGACCAAAATGACAACCCTACAGGCAAAACTAGCGGAGAAAATTGAAAAAAACGAAATAGCATAGTAGTACAGTTATTTTAGGTTTTGACCCCAAAAAAATTGGCAGAAAGGGGAAGTTTCGTAAGAGGGTATGTATTTTAAGATTCCTGAACTTCCCTAAAATTGGTGCATAATTTAGTCCTCCTTTTGTGGAGTAAGGGAGTTCAAATTTTGTTTTTTCGTCGATAACTTTCGGAATTACGCATTAATGAAAAAATAGTTGAAACAAAAGTTGTAGAGCATTAAAAAACGAACAATTTTGTCATTTACCATTTTCTCTCAGGATGTCATGGGGAGGAGCTTAGGGTCTTGAGAAAAAAATCAAATTAAAATTTTTCCATTACCTCAAATAATTACCAATAATCGGGTTAATCGAGTTTTAGGAGCGGTTTTTTTTTTACATCCCATTACTAAGTAATAATAAGAAAAATGTACAACCGACCCCTCATCTCAATATGGGGGGGGGGGGCTGGTGGTCGAAATTAGGAACCCAAAATTTCGACAATCAATTTTTGAATTCCCTCAGAAAAAAAATCACAAAAAATGATCATATCGGCTCAGAATTTTATGGGGTGGTGGAGCAAGGATCAATGTATTTGTTTAAGCCATTTCTGACGTTTTTACCTCCATAAGTCTTTGATTGGTGGAAGTTTGAAAAAAAGTGGTCAAAATATGGCACCCTTACCCTTGATGAAAAAATGTTCCAGAAAAAAAAGTATTTTCAGCACTATTGCAGAGAGAAATACAGTTTGAGTTATGATTTTTTTTTGGGGGGGGGGGGGGTGTATTTATTTATGAAAAAAAATGAAAAATTGGTCACTTTTTTCGAAAAATAGGTCACTTTTTGCCTCGTAAAAAGTCACTAAAGTCACCATTTTTCCCCAAAATCTGCGTGGCATGCCTGAAATAACGTAAATTTATACACAGGAAAGATTTTCCTAAGTCGACATTCAGTTTAATTTCACTTTCAGCAATTTTTTTCCAATTTCAAATTTTTTCGAAATGTTACGCGATTTAGCATTTTTTTAACATTCTTTCTAATTTCGAATTTTCTTCAATTTTCCTGCCTAAAATTTGTTTAAAAATTTTTTTCCGATTTTTAATAGGTGTAAATTTTATTTTCATGCCAGAACGCCAGAAGCTTCATCGTCATCTTCCAGCAAGAAAACGAAGAATAAAACTATACCTGCTTAGGCCCCTATAGCAAAAAATAAATAAAAAGTAAAAGTTGAAAATGTTGGGAGGAAACTGGTAAGTTTCAATTTCCTTTTATTGATTGAAATTTTTGGAAAAAATTACATATAAAATCTGGATTTTCAATTCTACACAATTTTCGTGGCAAACGTTTTTTCGAATCGTGATTTTTTATGTGAGCCCATTTTTTGGGGGACACCCGGGTGATAAAATTAAGCACAGTTGAAAAAAACTTGAAAACAAGAGGATTAGAAATCCATTTTTGTTTGTTCTACTATTTTTTTTCTGTCTTACGACGAGTAAGAGATATTTTTATGGGAAGAGAGCAATTTATCATAATTTTAAAAGAAAATATGAGTTTTTGGACACCCTGTAGATACAACTAAAAAATTTTGCATCTCCGTCGAAAGCGCCCATCATGAGAAATCCACCGTTCAAGACTTATTAAACATGCTGTATAAAGACAGCTTGACAGCTACCTGGTTCAAGCGACCCATTTAGTTTTGAATAGAAAGATTATTAAGTTGTTGCGTGAAAATTTCAATATTCTTGTTTATAAAAAATTTCAAACTGAATTTGAAATCAGCGTTGCGCAGTTTTTCGATATAAAAAATCAATGTTTTATGCGTTTGGCTTGAAAAAAAAGAAGTAAAAATGAAGTGGAAATTAGAAACTTCTACGTAAAAAAAAACTGATTTAAAGAATTCTTAAAATATCATTTTTTTCTCAACTGTATAATAAAGTCGAGTTGATGAAAATTTTCCAGACAAGCGTTTACGAAGCAACAATAAATCATCCAAGTTGAGAATGTTCTCGTATATTCGACTCGTTAAAAAAATGACGAAAAACCAGACGAGCATTTACCTCGACAATTTAAAGTGGCATTCGCTACACGGAATTATGTACATACTTGCGACTTGAGAGAAGTCATTTTCAGTCTCGTAGCATGTCTTTGATAGCCTTTTGAAAACTGAAGTGCAACTTGTTGCGCAGTCCGCGTATGTGTGTGTTTCCTGCCTATTAGGCGAATACCTTGGGAAAAAATTCTCGTTCGCAGTTTTCGTGTTGAAAGAATATCGAGAGAGGCTTCATTACTCGATTGAATTATAAAAAATCATTGCCAGTTTAAAATTGGTAGATAATAAGGCAATGAAAAGATTTCTGTACATGAGAAGAAATGGAGAAACTATGTCGATCGAGGAATGAAGGGGCAGATGATGAATCTCTCAACGTTGCAAAGAACGAATTTTAAGTGGAGACGTTGAAGAGAGGAAAAATTTCCAACAGTAGTTTGAATGCTGAAGCCTTTGAGGAGAAAGAATCGATGATGATAACGCATTGACGACGACGACACCAATAATCGTGTATTTTTTCATGAATCTTATCTTCAAAAACTGATATTTGCAACCGATGAAACATGAATGTTAGAATACTTGCCTATTCATACTTCGTTATTATTGAGTAAAGATTATGAATGATCCTCTGATACCAGATTCTCATTCGCATTTTTTTTTCTATAAATGAAATTTTTTGGGACCTGGAAGGAGGTTCATAAAAGTTATCTAGATTTTATTCAACTAGTGTTTTTTTTAAAGGAGTTCTAATCAGATCATTTTGATGCTTTGGCTGGATTTTTTATTTGAATGGCTTAACACAGTGTATGAACCGATTTTTGAATTTTTTGTCAGAAAGAAAAACAAGAAAAACCAGAAAATAGCAAGAATTTTAATGATTTTACTGCAAAAACTAGAATTTTTCTTTTCTTTTTTCTTTTAATTTTTTAATCGAAGGATAAAAATGGGATTCTTTTTCAGAGTGTTCTCTTTTTTGGAAAACCTAGAAAATTCAGGGAATTTTGGAATTTTTTAAAAATCCAAAAAAGGGATAAATAATTTTAAAAAGTGTTTCTTTGCTTATTTTATTATACGAAAATCAGAAAATTTCGCCCTCGTTCCGCTCGGGCCAAATTATTACATATTTTAACTGATTTGTTTATTTATTATTTTTTGTTGACTGAACGATCAGTGAGAGAGAGATAGATAAATTGCGCTTTACCTCCCCGAGTAACGAAAAAATCCCAAAAAATAGCAAGATCATTCATTCTTCAGATCCGTAAACACCTTGAATTTGAAATACCAAAATTCACCTTTGAAAAGAGCTAAGAGAAAAATATTGAAAGGCTCTGGTGTGGTAGGAAACTCAGCATGTAGGTATTATAGGTAGAGGTACTAGAGGGGAATACCCTGAAATTTTTTCAGATTTTTTCGACCACTTTAATGACCTTGATTTTGACTTTGAAATTTTCAATTCGTCCTGGGGGCACAATTTTGAAACGGGCAAAAAAAAATTTTTTTCGATGTTTTTCAATGTATTTCATACCTGTAAGAATTTTTTCAAATTTTTTCCAGTATAGTGTAGGCAAATTAGACAAAAAACAACATTTCTGACCAGCAAAGTTTTATTGCGGAAAACTGTCGAGAGAGGTCCCCTGAGTTACCCCTAAGAGTTACCACCCCCAGACCCCTTGATAATTTTTTATGGGTGCTCCACCCCCATAAAAAACAGGGCTTCGCTTCTAACTCATTTGGATTTGATTTTTCGGTAAAAATAGTTCAGTACTTTTTTGTTCTACAGTCAATTTCCAATATTTTTTGTATGAAAACTTTTTTTGTACGACCATTAACAGAGGAGATAGAGAGTCCTGAAGGAAGACCATTAACAGAGGAGATAGAGAGTCCTGAAGGAAGGGGGTTTTGGAAAATATGCTATCATTTGAAAACATGGGGATAGGTATAAAATCGTTCTAAACCGTGTGTTTCGACCATGAAAATAGTAGTATTATGTAAATTGGTGGTATTAATACTCACTTGACCCCTTCCCCTTCCTATGTGCCCACCCCACCTTACCCATTTGTTTTTATTTAGCAGTGGCAGAAGGATGGAGGGATGAGGTGGGGTGGATACGTATGAGGAGGAGAGGGTCGAGATACATTTTTGAACCTATTCTCCCTCATACGTGTCCACCTTACCTCATCTCTCCTCTCCATCCAGACCCCTTGCTTATTTTTTATGGGTGTTCCACTCCCTAAAAAACGGTTTTTTGCTTCTATCTCATTTGGATTCGATTTTTCGGTAAAAATAGTTCAGTACTTTTTTGTTTTACAGTCAATTTCCAATATTTTTTGTATGAAAACTTTTTTTGTACGACCATTAGCAGAGGAGATAGAGAGTCCTGAAGAAAGGGGTTTTTGAAAAATATGTTATCATTTGAAAACATGAGGAAGTCGCATACTCCCAGCCCATATTTCTTTTTACGGGAGGTGGACCCTGTATGGGGGAGAAAATTGTTTTGCACCGATTTCGCTCAAATTCACGTGGAGGGTTATTTAGGTGAAGAAGTACATCCAAAAAAAATTTCAACCTCCCTCGTCCTCAGGTGACTGAGCCATCGCTTCCCAAAGTTGAACATTTTTGACTGAAATGACAAAAAAACTTGGTTTTCGATTATAAAACCTCATCAAAATTTTGGTAATTTTTATACATAGGTAAAAGAAAAATTTTTAAATCAGATGCTGAAATTCTGCCCTCGCGGAAGATACGAGAAAAATTTTAAAATCACCAAAATGTCAAGTAATTTGATTAAATCGACACTTTTCCCAGTTGTTTTTGTTTTTCAAAAATTGTACCTAGCTATTTTCTGAAAAATCGTTAAAATCCTGGATTATTGTTTAAACTTTAAACGATCAAAAAAGCGTCTCAGTGGTGTGAGAGGATCAAAATGAATCGTAAAAAATCAACACTTTTCTTTTTTTAATAATAATTTCTAAAAAAAAATTCGCAGACTTTCTCCAAAACTTATTTAATTGAAAAATATATAAAAATTCTTAGCTTTATGGACAGAATTTCTAAGTTGGCAGAGACATATTTCCTCGAAATTAGCAACAACGATGATTCTTAATTTTTCATAGAAATTCAAACGAACCCAGTAATTTTTAAAACGAAGCAGGACCACGATTTGCCTCGTTCAACGACTCCACTAGTAACTCGTAATAAATTTTGGGTGAAATTGAAAGATGTGAAGAAGTTTGCATAACTTGCAACACCTTGTTAACAAAATGTTCTAGAAAAGGGAGGAATGCCCCCTGGATCGAGAAAATTAAATCGTATAAATCTTTAAGTAAATTTTTTCTGAGCTCGTGGGGTAAAATTCATGTAACTTTTTTAAGTCATCATTTAGTTTTTTCAAATTTGGGACAGCCGTCCTAGAAAAAATCATGAATTTTTATCGTCGATGAAATTTTGGTTCTGGAAGATGATGTAGGCTCCACCTGTTGATAACGTCTTCTCCTTGCACGTTCGAATATTTCTCGCCGAATTATCAAATTCCTTCACCCAATACCCAGCTGCCTAAGTAGATAAATTGGCTAAACATTGGCACGGTAGAATAGAATGATTTATCTTGATTACGTCTTTAAAATGATGTGAGGTGATGTATTATTCGAGTTTCCTAAGTAAAGTTTTTTCCCCATATTTTCTAATTTTATGCGAAAATTTTTCATATGTGTCTCTCGAGAGTATGGGAATAAGCTATTAAGAAATTATCACTAAACTTGTAAAAAAGCGTAGCGTCGTCTCCGACGGCAAGGTGTTACCTAATTTGTAAATGCCTACTCGAAAAAGTCCACATCGGCTAAATTTCGGTAAAGTTTTGTAATTTTTGTCTCGTTCGCGAAGATTTTTCGTTTACTCGGAGAAGCTTTTGCGAAATCGAAAGCGATACGTTGAAATAAGGGATGATGGTCGTAAAAGAATGGAACGAATACGTAGAAACTTTTCCACGATGAGAATTATTTGGCGAGAGAATAAATCGTCGATTAAACCATATAAATAAGTGCGCCTTTGAGACGACGAGATGTATCTACCTACCTTTTACCTGAACAGCAGTGCAGCTATACTTACAACAAATATACGACGATTTACGAGAATGAGGTTTTTTTTCAATTTTTTTTTCTCGCCGCCTCGCTCGGTGTGTTCGTGTCGGAGTGTTTCGATTTTTAATCAAAGTTTACGCCGCGTCGCGAATTAAACGCGTAGAAGAGTGTGCGGTATTTCCTTACGTGTAAAGTTTTAATAACGATTTAGAGCGTTGAAAAGATACACCAGCAGAGAAGAATTCGCATGCAGTAGCGATTTTTTGTCGCGTGCGGTATGAAGTTACGAGGTAATTGCAATTTAAAAAGCTCGCTTTGGTAAACTTTAAGTACGTGATTTATTAAACACGCTATAATGAGAATTAGTCTCGGCAATAAGTTTATAGGTACTGATCGATTTCGCACAGCCAACGAAATTTTAACTTGCGGTTTAATTTATTATCGTATACACAATGGGTTATTTTCCGCGAAGAATACCTATCTACGTAATACGAGTTGGATTTAATAAATATTTGTACCTCGGTCGACGAATGGAAGATACGATCACGAAATAATACACGTGATTTTACCATTCTCTGTCTGAACATCGACGTTGCGGTATCTCTGTTTCGATGTAAAACGACTAATTATTAATTAGCACTGACAAAATTGAGAGCCCCCCCCCCCTGATTCTATTTAATCAGAGCCGGCGGATCATTTTTTTCTTCGTAGGTGCTCACACTCGGGGAGGGGGGGAGAAGCTCGGGGTGGGGTGAGGATATTTTTCAACCCTAAACTCAGAAATTTTTCTCCCTACAACTTTTTTCTCAGTCTAAAAATTTTTCAATTCTGGTATTTTTTTCAAAAATACATATTTTTTAAGTTCGGCAATTTTTTCTCAAAATTTTAATTTTTTCAGCTTTTTAATTTTTTTTAATTTTAATTTTTTCAACTCTTGAATTTTTTCAAAATTTTTTTCCTGTTCTAAAATATTTAGAATAAAATTTTTTTTGAAAAATTTGGGTTGGGAAAATTTTTATATAAATATCAGTAAATGAAAAAATGTTGGTGAATGAAAATTGAAAAAAAATCCTGGAGCTTAAAAAATTTTGAGAAAGAAATTTCAAGAGTGGGAAAATTTTTTTGGAGTTAGCTACATTGAAATTTTGAGAAAATAGTACAGACATGAACGATGATTTTTATCATTGTGCTGTGAAGGTGCTGTTAATCAGAAGTTCTAAGGTGAAAGTCAAAAGTTTTGAGCCGAAAGTTTGTTCACAATATAATAAGCTGAAACGAGAGAAAGCTGAAAGCTAGCCAAAAGATAGCTGTATGAATCAAAAAGCTAATCCAAAAGTTTTAGGTATTTTTGAAAGTTTCAGCCAAAAGCCAAAAGCAGAAGTTTTATTTTACGGGTTTTCATTCCTGGATTTAAGTTTGGTGGGAAATTTTTCATTTCTTTTTCAGAACATTTCGTACCATTGTGATTGAGTTTCAAAATTTTTGTGGATTTTGGAATTTTTTAACAGCACTTGTTCGGTAGGTTCTCGAGAACGCCAGCATCTTCAGTAACGCCGGCCATGTATTTAATTGTTTCGCTTGGTGAATTTGCTTTTTGGTATATTTGTATAAAAAATAGTCATGACCCAAAAAAATTGACAGAAAGGGGAAGTTTCGTATATGAGATATGAGCTCAGTATGGTATGTATTTCATCATGACCGAACTTCTCGAAAATCGGCGAGTATTTTGTCCCCATGGGGGGGCAGGGGTTCAAATTTTGGTTTTTCGGCTATAACTTTTGAAATTAGGCACTTACGAAAAAAAAGTTGAAATAAAAATTGTAGAGCATTAAAAAACAAAACAATTTTATTATTTACAATTTTTTCCCTGGACGTCATGGGAGGGAGCTAGGGCCTTCAGAAAAAAAATCAATTTTGAGAATTTCCTATTAATACAAATTCTTACCTAAAATCGGGTTAATCGAGTTTTAGAAGCGGTTCGTTTGCATAGTACAGCCTATTACTATGTAGAATAAGAAAAATGTATAACCGACCCCTCATCTCAAAGTGGGGGTTGGACCCTTGTAGAAAAAGTCGCATTTTCCCCCAAGAGTAGTTCAGCTACAGTAAAAAATTCGAAAAATTGATTCAAACAAACGTTGTGGAGCGTAAAAGACGAAAATTTACTTCTTTTTTTAGGTGGTCTTGGAGGCGAGCTATTACAAAAATAAAAAAAAACAGGGTTTGAAAATTTTTCAATAATTCAATAGTAAATTACGCCTGGTATAAAATCTAGCGAACTGTTTGTCGAACAAGTGAGGTTCTGGGGCTTTCGTGTGCACTGAACTCGATTTTTATTATTATTTGATCCCTGGACCCAAATTGGCCCCAAAAAGGAAGTTCGAAAGTCGAAATTGTACCAAATTCTTCAAACGCTGCATTTTTTCCTTTTGCAATAGCTCGGTTCCTAGATTACCCAGAAAGAAATAAAAAAATAAAATTTTTGTCTTTTAATGCTCTATAATGTTTGTTTGCACAAATTTTTCGAATTTTTCACCCCCCTCCCCACCCCTTGAGATGGG
This sequence comes from Pseudococcus viburni, assembly GCA_033439095.1. NCBI lineage: Eukaryota > Metazoa > Arthropoda > Insecta > Hemiptera > Pseudococcidae > Pseudococcus > Pseudococcus viburni. The sequence goes on from JAVBJF010000304.1 coordinate 347,564, forward strand.
AGGGGGTTACACATTTTTCTTATTCTACGTAGTAATATAGGGTTAACTATGCAGAAGAATCGCTTCTAAAAGTATATTAACAAAATTTTTGGTAATTTTTTGTGTTAATGAGAAATCTTCAAAATCAATTTTTTTCTGGAGTACCCTCCCCTCCATGACGTTCTAGGGAAAACTACCAAATGACAAAATTGTTCGTGGTTTTTATGCTCTAAAATTTTTTTTCACCTTTTTTTTCTTAGTGCCTAATTTTGAAAGTTATGGCCGAAAAACTAAAATTTGAACTTCCTCGCCCCCCCAAAGGGTGACAAAATACTCGCCGATTTTAGGGAAATTCGGGAATGTTCAAATACATACCTTACTGGACTTATATACGGAACTTTTTCTTTTTGCTAATTTTTTTTTTGAATAAAAACCCAAAACTATACTTATTATTTTCCCAAGTCCGAAAAATTCTTCAAATGTTCATTTTTTCCTAGATTATAATTTTTCAATACCAGAGTTGGTATTGAAATTAAAAGACAAAAATTCGTGCTTTTTTCGTTACTTTTTTGTGGCTACTTTTTTTTCCTTTCAAACAAATACATTGATGATCCCTTAAAAAAAAAAATGATTTTTTTAAAAATTTTATTTGTGATTGCTCCCATTCTTCAAAAATGATTTTCCTTGATTTTCATGTTTTCCAGACCATTTTTACAAGTTTTCCGTACCACTTTACACAAAATACACTTTCAAGTTTTATTTAAATTCAGCCCCTTGAAAAATGGAAAAAACAAACTTTTTTTACAGCAAAATATTCAATTATCTAGGATGAAGGTTCATACTCGTACAATTATCCAAAAAACAAGTTATCTAAAATCATCATCGAAAATTTTCGAAGAATAAGGAATCCGACAGCTGAAATTTTTTCATTTTTAATTTTTTATCAACATTTCAGTTTCGAAGGGAAGGCTAAATTCTCTTTTCCTATCCCTTGCCATATGTATGCCTTTTTTTTGGATGGGGGGGGGGTCCATTCCAGGTAATGGAGGAATTTTATTTTTCTTATAACCTGCTACATAACCTTGGTCTATTGGTGCTCTGTCAAAAGACCTATGAACACCAATAGACTAAGAAAAAGATTTAAAATTTTTTTCATTTTTAGAAAGAAAATTTGTTTTTTAATGCTTTGTTGTTTGAAAAAAATCCCACGATTTTGGAGTAAAAATTCAAGAAAAAAACAATAAAATGTCAATTATGTATTATTATTAGTTTTATTGCCTACTTTTTGTTAAAATTTCGTGCAGTTTGAAGCATTTTTACGAAATTTTGTAATTTTATGCTACGTGGCGAAAATTTGTACTTCCCTTTTTCGTGCTGCGCCAGTATACGAACACTGAATCTCCCCCCCCCGGCCTCCAATTCAAAACAATTTAATACATAGGTATTACTTTCGATGTGGTGATAAAAATCTTACTTTTAATTATTCAGGGAAAAGGGGAACATCGTCTGCTCTCACTGGCCCTGATTGCATTTTCTCTAGAAACCCTTTCATTCGTGAAAATCAAATTTAATTTTGAAAAAGTTTTACGTATAAAAATGTCTAGAAATCATAATGAAGTCGTCGGCATTAGACGTAATAATCCAATAACCCCTATTTTAGATCCAGTATTTTATATAGGTACCTAAGTATTTTTTAAAACTCGTAACTTGGGTGAAATTCTTCTATCAAATCGTTCACCGGAAACATCATTATACGACTCGAATAAGGAAAAAAAAGTAATGGGATACCTACTCCCTAACTCCTAATATCCAAAAGTACCTCCAAATATCTGCGCTGTCGTATTCGAAAAATCGAAATAAAAATCAGTAAAGAAAAACGAATGTCAGTCAGAAGTCAGAATGTACTTAGGTTTAATAAAATAAAGTCGAAATATATAAAACACCATAAGCTGATAATCGTAAAACCTCTCTCCGCTTCACTTTCCCTAATAAAAATCAAATACCCAATGAGACAAAAACACCGCTAAAATTAATTCTCAAAAGACCTCTGCTTGAAAGCGATAGCGTAGGAATAAAATCACCACTTTTACGGAAAATTACAGGTTAAATTCCGGATACTAAACGATTATCGATAATACTCGAGATCTGTTTGCAAATATCTACACTTTTTAATGGCACCGAGTATGTATTATTTTACGATATTTCATTTCTCTGACAACAGTTCGACAAACAAAAAATTAACCCATTTTCACGAATTTTTTAAACCTTGTTGTAAAAATTTCTACCAACACATACTCGTCTCGCAAATACTCCAATCTCAACTTTTACAACGAGTAAAATTTTGTCCTTGATCAAATTTCCCGAAAAAAAAATTTCCTTCTTGTAAGCCGAAGCTTTATACGTAATTCTCAAATCCTCGTGTGAAAAAATCCGCACCCACTTAACAAATACAAAACCATGGGGTTTTTCCCACCGTAATACGTCAAATTTCAATCCTTTACCACACTTTTGATGAAAAAAAATATCGTTTTGTTTCGCTGTACTTAGGTAATCGCATTTTGCATACAAAAAATTCCTAAAGAAACGCTTTCGTCGTCTGCATTGTCAATACCTATGTACCTAAACTAACGCTATATAGACCTAATTCTCATTTTTTTCAACCATTTCTACAATATAACAATGAATAAGCACCTACATAACGTAAATAGTTATAATTTATGTAAAAATATTGCCTCGATTTTTATTCCCAGTACAAAAAAATCTTCTCACTGGGAAACTTGACTAAAAAGAAAGTTTCATTTCAGGGAGAAATGGGATAATAAAACTAACCGTCTCGAAGCAACAATTTTCATCTACGCCGAGAAACGAAAAAATTTTCTAAAGAGCTAGCACAATGCGTTTTTTTCCCTCTTAATTACTCTGCATTTTGAATTCATTATGGCAGCCAGTCTGGATCAGCAAAGGTCGCGAGGTGGCCATGGCCAGGGCAGATAGACTCGAAAACATTAACGAGCCGAGGTGTTAATGCACACGACGCTCCGCAATAAACGTTTATTCGCCATGATGGAAACAATTAAGGGCTAAGTGACTCCACGCAGACGAGCATATTTTATCACATTTTCGTCGATTACGATATGTTTTCTCTTTTTTCATTAGCTCCTAATTAACGCTGCCGAAATTGGGATTTCGGTGTTGTTCGGTAATTTGCGGTCACTTTCGTTTGCTTTGGATTAATTTTCACGAATTATTTTCGTTTTCACGTTGATAGATTTTTGAATGTTCATTGAGCTAATTGAATAGTACCTACTGTCTCATTTTTTAAATCAGTGAAAATTATCGAAAATTATTGAGAAACAGCCAGTATTGCAGGACAGGAGAAAATCAGTGAAAAAATTTTCAATGAAAAACCACTGAAAAGTCAGTAAAATTTATGAAATAAACAGAAAAATCAGCGAAAATTCGGTGAAAATCAATGAATTTTGCTGATTTTCTCCTTTGCTGCAATTCTGACTGTTTATCAGTGAGTTTTCACTGATTCAGAATCAATAGGTACCAACAAAAACTATAATTATTTTTTAAATAAAAATTTCATTACAAAAATGATAAATGATGACATTTTTGATAATGAATTTAAATTCAAGTAATCCCGCGTAATTTTTTTCTACTTCAAATTACTCTCTCATTCTGAATCAGTGAAAAGACACTGATAAATGGTGGAATTGTAGCACATGAAAAATCAGCAAAATTTTCTGATTTTTCAAAGATTTTCACTGATTTTTCAGCAAATTTCATAAATTCTACTGACCTTTCAGTGAATATTCGCTGATTTTCCAGTGATTTTTCTCACTGATCTATTTTCAGTTAAAAAAAATTCACTGATTTTCTCCTGTGCTGCAATTCAGACTGTTTCTCAGTGATTTTCGATAATTTTCACTGATTTATAATTGAGAGAATACAATCCTCAACAAAAACACTGGTGCTGTCTTGATAAACAATTCATTTTCCTTTGACGTAGAAATCTTCAATTCTCAGTTGGATATAAAAAAAATTGGCAAAAATATTGATAATTTTGAAAAAATTCAAACTTGAAAAAAATTTAGAGAAAATTAGAACTTGGAAATTTTTGAAAGAATTAAAAAAATTAGAGAACTTGGAAAAAATTGAAGGATTCTTTAAAAAAAACTGCCATAGTCTAATCCCCCCCCCCCCCAAAAAAAGATAAGTATTGATAACTTTTTCTCCGAGTTTCAAAAATTAGATATCATAAAACCTAAATGCGTTCGGAATATTTAAATTCACTCTCTTGTGAAATTTCATTTTTTGACCACTCTCTGATTTCTAAATCAGTGAAATTCATCAAATCTCGCTGAAAAACAGTCTGAATAATTGCAGCACAGTAATGAATCAGTGAAATTCAGTGAAAAAGTCAGTAAAAAAAATCAGTGAAAATTCACTAAAAACTCAGTGATATTTATGAAATTCACCGAGAAATCTGTGAAATTCTTTGAATAATCAGTGAAAAATCGTTCCTGTGCTGCTATTCTGACTGTTTATCAGTGATTTTTCACTGATTCGGAATGAGAGAGAGAGTATAGGTAATTGCTTTCTAAAAGCGCCTTTCAATTTAATTTGAAAAAAAAAACAGAACTTGAAAAATATTTCGCAAGAATTGTAGATAACTGAAAATTTGAAAAATTGAAAGAAATTTCGAAACTGAAAAAAAACTTCAAATAAGGGATTGAAATTGAACGATTTTTTGAAAATAAAATTAAAAATTGAAAATGTTTTAAAGGAAATTCCAAGTACTTTTGTGAAGGGGCTAAAATGTGGGTTTTCTTCATAATTTTCTTATGTTTTGTCAAACACAGATAAAAATTTCATATTTTTTTAGATAGATACATTCTAGAGGGTTAGAGGAACCATAGAAAATTTTTGAAAACTTTTTGGGCATTTTTTGCTGCTTGTGGTATGTTTTTTACTCAAGAATTAGTATTTGATTTGTATCCTTCCTGATCCTGAGGTGGGGGGGGGATTGTCCAATCTAATATTTGAGTACCTAAGTTAAATATACATGATTTGTTTTCTTCCTTAAAATCAGTCATGAAAGGATCCAATTGCATATTTGATTTCATATTCGCGCTCACAAGGTCGACTTACTTAGGTGAAATCCACACCCCCACCTATTATTAAATCAAAATGGGGGGGAGGGAGGAGGAGGTTGAGGCTCTAAAATTGGGCATTGAGAGTTCGAGTCCCATGATTATTATTTTATATCGATTTTTATGTCAGATCCACATTTTTTTATTGTTCAAGGCGCCAGTTTCAAATTTTTTGACAAACTTTCACCAGTTCAGAATTTTAAAAATATGCACTCAATTTGAGAAAAAAATTTCCATTGCCCATGGGGTTCAAAATTTTCAAAAAGTCATGACTTAGTGAAAAATTGCCCAAAAATTTTGAAAAAAATTTCCATGGTTTCTCTAACCTTCTAGAAGCTATTTAAAACCGCGAAATATTCATCTGTTTTTGGCGAACCCTCAGAATACTTGTGCTAGGGGTCCAAAACCTTTTCAAAATTATTTTCCAAATAAGCCCCCCCCCCCCTTTTGGGTAGAAAAATTCGAAATCGGTTTCAAGGGCGGATTTGTCATACTTCATCGACTATACCTACTCAATTTGTAAACAATTCGAAATCAAAATTGCAAATAATTTCACACTATCAGTTGGAAATTCTCCCCCTTCTCAAAAAATGAAGACTTCTTAAATTAAGTATTTAGTCCAGTGGCAGATTGCACTTTTTTGGATATAAACGGAAAATAATAATAGATGCATGAAATTTTGGCTTGGTGAACAAGGACATCATAAGAAATTTTTTGAGCCCGGAAGGCAATCGCCAAACCCCATAGGAGGGAGAGGAGGGAGGTTTGAAGGGAGTTCTGCCCCCTCCTCCATTTTTTGAAATTAGGCTATCGGGCTTTTTTTGGTGTCATTTCCATATGATTGAATCCCGCTGAGTTCGAAAATGTCATTACTTTCAAAATGTTACCTCTCCCCCTAAATAGGCTCACCCCTGCTCACCCTTTTTCTATATTTCCAAAATCGATAACGTTTTTGAAATCAGCGTCTTCGAAAACCTAAATTTCAATATGTATATCGATTTTTTATCAAAATATTAGCCCTTTTCCTAAATAGTTAGCCCCTCCCGCTTGAACTGAATGAAAAATAATTCACTGATATGGATTCAGGAACATTAGAAAATATTATTCAGCAATTTATTCCGTGTTTAGGCGATGAAAAAAAGTTGTAAAACAGTAGTCAAAATTGGCCAAAATTCCAGTCAAAACCCCCCTCACCCCTCCAGAGGGGGTTGGCGAGGTGCCTCTGGGCCTGTATTTGTTGTATTGGACTTATACTACTCACGATCAGACATCGCACTAAGAACTTCGACCGATAAATTATATCTCGTATTGTAATTAAATAATTGTAATTTTTACACAAAAATGTGAAAAATTGGTCCAATTTCAGCAACTTTAGATCCTCCTATTCACTCAGAATGGTGGTATGGGAAGTTATAAAACGCCACTATGTATGGTAATCTACCCGTATAGTTCGAAAATCGTAATAAAAATTTGATTGGAAGGTCAGCAAGTTATGCAAAGAAAAAAATGCGATTTTTAGGTAGTTTTGTGGGAAAATGCGAAAACACGAGTTGAAAAATCTTAAATTTGAGGGACTTCTCTCCCTCGGATTTCGAAATTAAAGACATTTTTGAACTCAGCGAGATTCAATCATATGGAAAGACGCAACACAAAAAAAGCCCGATTGCCCAATTTCAAAAAAAGGGGGCAGAACCCCCTTCAAACCCCCTTCCTCCCCCTCCTATGGGCTTTGGCTATTGCCTTCCGGGCTCAAAAAATTTCTTATGATGTCCTTGTTCACCGTGCCAAATTTCACGCCTCTATCATCATTTTCCGTTTACTTGCAATCTGCCACTGGACTAATTTTAATTTACGAATTTTATCTTTCGAAAATTAAAATGAATTTCCAAATTTAATTTTTAAATAATTCCATCGAATAAATTAATGTAGGTGTTATTAAATGAAAAAAATGTTTCAGTGTAGGTTTGAAACACCCTCTTGTTCGTAATCCAACAAAGGAGCAACTTTTAAACTTACAAGTTCATCTTATATCTGCGAGCCGGAAAATTAAAAATTGAAACTCGAACTGTCGCTGCGTTCGCTATTCAGCCGTCTTAATATGCTATAATAAAAAATTCTCACACAATTGTATTTTAAAAAACTCGCATCGAGAATAAATTCACTGCGAAAAGTAAAGCTTAAGTTTTAATTTTCTTTCATAGCGGATAATCGTTTTAGCCTGTTTGCATTTTAACACTTTGCAAAAGCTAATTACTCGAGAAAAGCGGGATAAATTTCTTAACTTTAATTACATACCGAGAGGTGCGGATAAAGAAAAGCAGGTAATCGTGCGAAAGTTTACTTTTCGGCGAGTTCAATATCGTATTACTTTTTTTTTTCTTCGCTCATATATTGCTATCTTTTTCCTTCTCGTCGCGAGTTTTTGTTTTCGCACACTTTTGGTTTTGGTCAGTTCAGATTACAAAATGTGAAAATGAAATCGAACGATGGTGGAAAATTTAGAAAAACAGGATTGTCCGAGTGTGTGTTGGAGTAAAAATACACGTTACCCACGTAAAGATAGGTTTTGTGGTACCGGGTACGAAATATTTGCACCTTCGTCGTTATGCTTTCGCTGGCCTTATCGGCGACGTAATTGGCGGCGTGAAACATGATAAAATTGTGCCGATTGTTTGGTTCGGGTTATCTTACGTAATTGACCCGATCTATACGAGTATCAAATTATCCGTAGAATTTTCTGGAATTTTTCATCGCATTTGTATTAAGAAATTTCTAGCGTTATCGAGTTTATTCCTATAGGCAATACGATGGCGACTGGAGGGTTGGTAGAGGAAAAGATATCCGTTGTCTTCGTATGAAAAACGAGGAATACGTGGATGATAATTTTCTTGGGTAAATATTCGAAAGATTCGTATTACATATTTTTCTCGTAGTTTATTATACGTAAATGAATAAGCGGCATCGAAACAAATTAAAAGGAAAATGGGGCCGATTCAAATTTGCGCGTGCCTTTTCGCGTTTATATAGACTATCTCGGTTCTACATTGCTTCGTAGGTTTTAATCAAATTTGCTTTTCGTACAAATTCTGTGTTTTAGGATAAACAGAATTCGGTGGGGCTAAAATTGTTTCCTTTTTTAGCCTTAAAATGGAGTGAACGTTGCTGCGAATTTTTTTTACAGGCCTGAGTGAAGTGTTTTTCAAGTTGTTTTATTTTCCATTTTGAGAAACATTTAGGTCTATGTGTGCTTGTAAAAAAATTCAAAAGATCATAAAATTCGACAAAAATCTTTTTAATATTTTGAAAAAGCACAAAAATTACTGAAAATGTCAAAACCTCAATTAAATTGGATTGAAAGGGCCTCTCAAAATATCTTAAGGAGTAGATAAAATTGAATTTGAACCATTGTAAACCCGGTATGCAAAAAAAGCAGACAAATTCTGCTCATTTCTGCAGAGAATTTCTGCTCTTTTCTGCTCTTTTTTCTGCTCTTGTCTGCTTTTGTCTGCTCCCGATACGCAACGAGGGGGGGGGGGTGAAAAGAGTCGTTTAACGAGCAACAGGTAGTCAAAAAAGGTCGTTCATCGCGCAACGGGGGTCCAAAAGAGCAGACAAGTGAGAATTTCTGCTCTTTTCTGCCCATTTGTCTGCTTTTTTTGCATACCGGGAAAATTGTTCAGTTAAGGATTTAAAAATTGCAAAAATTGCAAAAATGTCATGAAAATGGTAGAAATATTGTTGCAATTTTTTGAAAAGACCCAAAAATTATTCAGGATGTCTCAACAAATTTCAAAATTTAATTTAGATTAATTAAGATAAAGCGAAGATTGATTGAAATATTGAAAGATTTGGGAATTTCTCATCAGTTTTAGTCAAATTTCATGAAAATTCAATCATTTCTACCCACATTTCCATGATTTTTACGTTTTCGATACCACCTCGGACCAAAATCGGGGGGGGGGGGGGGGGTAAAAATAAAAAATTTGCCGACTCATATCTAAAAAAAAAAAAAAAAAAAAAAAAGGAAATATGTCAACCAGTCGTACTGAAAATGAAAAACTGAAAGTCGCGCATTTTTCGTGCTACTTTTTTTACTTCTAAAAAAAAATACTCCCTCATGACCTCCTCCTTACTAAAACAAATCGAATTTTTTTTTGAAAATTCCATTCGAAATCCTCACTAAGTCCTTTGATAAATGAGAAGAACAAATTTTCCCCGTTTCAAAATATTCAATTGTCTGGAATGGAAAGGGGAAAAGTTTATATGTACCATAATTTTGAGAATGAATTGTTCAAATTTAAAGTTTTTTTTTACAAAAACTCGTGCTTTTTTCTTGTTTTTTTCTTGCTACATAGTAAAAATTTGTGTTTTTTTCTTATTTCGTGCTTTTTTGTCAGAGGCGTGACGAAGCAATATTTCTGGGGGGGGGGGGGGGGTGAAGCTCAAATTTTCCCAACTATTTTCCGAGAAATTCCCAACTATTTTTCCTACTTCCCAAAAAAAATTCCCAACTAGGTAATTTTTATCGTGGCTGCCCAGGTGTTGTGAAAAAAAAAAACAAATAAACACACTTGACAAAATTTCAAATTTCAACTTGAATGCAGCCTTGAGAGGCAATGATATGGACAGAGACGAAACTTAGGCAAAAGTCTGAAGGGGTGAAAATAAAAGATTTGCTAGTTACATTTTCAGAAAAAATGAACTTTTCATAAATTGCACGCAAGCCATTGCAATTTTTACCTTGTTTCAGTAAATAAAAAAATCTAGGTTAGACTAGGTAACATAATGTATTGAAAATTATTTTGTTAAGATTTATACAGATTGAATAATGTGTTGAGCCCGAGCGAAGCGAGGGCAAAATTTTTTAGCGAAAATAGACTTTCAAAAATTGAAAATTCAACACACTTCTCTCATTGAGATTTTCCAAAATGTGACCAATACTTTCGAATTCTTCTCTATTCCTGCTTTCTGTTTTCAACATCGTGGTCACTGACATCACAACAAATAGAAAAACAATTTGCAAGATATGGAACGTAATATTTAACCCGAGCGAAGCGAGGGCAATTATTTTTTTTTTGAAAAATGTATGATAAAATAAGCAAAAGAACCACTATTCTGAATTCCTTCTTAAAAATTTTTGAAAAGCGTGTCTTGAGTGACTAAGCGTGAGAATAGGGGACAGCCATTTAAAAGCTGATTTCTGTCTGAGGCCTGTAAAACCAATAATAAATGAGAAGGAAATTTTTTTCCCCCTTCAAAAAGTATTCAATATTGTCTGAGATAGAAGATGAGAGTGTTCATATCATTGTAAGTAGCGAGGGCGAAAATTTTTGAAGAAAAAGTATATACAAAAGCTGAAATTTTTTCATTTTTCAAATTAATAGGTGAAGTTCTCAACTCATACTTCGTAAGTAATTACATTGGTTTGCTTAGGTGTTGGTATATGCCCGAGCGAAGCGAGGGCTAAAATTTGAAAAGTTAGTGATTTTTAAAACAAAAATAATTATTTTTTCAATAGATTATTCTTTGAAAAATTTCTATTACTTCCATATAAAAAATTTGTGATTTTAAATGTTTTTTTAAACGATATTTTAGCTATTTTACACAATTTGCAATCAACTTTTTCGATATTCTCAAGTTTTTTCAACGTTCCCAAGTAAGTACAACTTTTCAAAAACTTGGGAATTTTAACTTTTTTGAATCTAAACTTGAGAGAATTGGAATAAGTTGGGAAAAAGTTGGGAATCCCAAATTCACACAATTTTCCAAGTCCAAATTAGGGATTGTGATATTCTCAATTTTTTCAGCTTTCCCAAATCCAAACTTCAAAAAAGTTGGGACAATTTGGAAAAAAGTTGAAAATCTCAATTGTACCCAGTTTTCCTAAAATTTGATTAGGGATTGTGATTTTCTTAAATTTTTTCGACTTTCCAAAATTCAAACTGCGGAAAAGTTGGGACAAGTCCCAACTTTTCCCAATTTTCCCACTTTTTCCTGATTTTCCCAACTTTTTTCAACTTTGGAATCGTCTGGGGGGGTGACGCACCCCCCCCCCCCCCCCGTTAGTCACGCCTCTGTTTTTCGTGCATGTTTTCATCAAAATTTGCTAACTTCATGAGAAAAGTTCTAAAAAATTCATCAAATTTTGTTGTATGTAAATCTGCACATTTTCTCAAAAAGTCGGCAGATTTCGTTTAAATTCAGCAAATTTTGTTATAAATCGGCAAGTTATATCAGAACGTCAGCAAATTTCGTTATAAATCGGCACACTTTCAAAAAATTTTCAATTTTTAACAAAATTTGTCAACCCATTGAGAAGATTTACCGATTCACATCAAAATTTGTCGACTTTTGGAAAAAATTTGCCAATTTTCAACCAAATCTGCCGACTTATAACAAAATGATTCGACTTTGGGAGGTGAACCCCCTCCCCCCGCATCCCTCCTTGTTTCGTTCCTGGATAATAGGCCAATTTTTAACCTTTAAACACGACTTCCATCACTTTCAAAAATATTCGAAATTGGAGGGGAATAGATCTAACAGGGAGGGGGACAATCAGAGAACCGCTACCGCCCACATTTCGTTATGAAAAAATTGCCTTTACAACCGAAAAATTGAGTTTAAATTGAAAGTTTGCAGATGTGATGACAATTTTTCAGAGAATTTGAAAAACTACATTTCAAGTTTGAAACATTTTTTCTGAGTCTCGAATTTTCAATTTTAACCCTTTCGCATCTGCAAATTCAAGAAATCTACTAAATCCAGAAAGTCGAAGTTTTCAAAGTAGATCGAAGCGTAGATATCTAATAAAAAATTCAATAAATTTCGCAAAAAGTCAAAAAATTATCGAAGTGAAAAATACGAAATATTCGAAAATCTTAAGAAGTATGATATTGAGTAAAACAACGTAAGAAACTTTGAAAATAATATGCTCACAATTCAAAATAGAACAAAATTTCATTTTCATGTTTTTTATTTTAAGAAAAAAGACTAAAATTTAAAGGTTTTTGTAAATAAATTTTGAAAAAAATGACAACATTTTTTCCGTTTGTTTAGGGGAAGGAGGGGAGGAAGAGGTACAGAAAACAAGAAAATCATTTTCGAAATCTCGGTGGATATTTTGTAAAACAAACTTCTATTTTTTTTTCATTTCAAACAATTTGTTTGTGTTTTTTCGATTTTTTAGGATAAGGAGGTGATTTTCAACAAATTATGTGGAGATTTAAATTTTTTTCTTTTTATTTCTAAAGAATTCGAAAATTTTTGAAATAAAGCTAGATTGAAATAAAAAAGGGGATCAGATAGGACAACTTGTCCTTCTTATATAAGTAAATAATGGAAAAATTAGGTTCGAGTCTTTCAAATTGGTAAGTCGAAAAATTTGCGAAATGATGATCTTTTTTTAAAGAATTTGATATATTTGACATTTTGAATCTAAAAAATTAAAAAATTTCATTATTTATTTCTTGTAGATTGTTTTTTAAAATCTGTAGGTTCTGTACAATTCTCCAAAATTACAAAGATTTATTTTTGAAAGATACAAAATTCTGGAAAAATTGCCTATTTACTTAACATTATAGATTGATTTGACAGGTTGACAACTTTTTGGAAAACCTGAATAACCTGAAAAATCTGGAAAAGTCAGCGAATTTCGAAATTTTCCCTGGAATTTATTAAAAATCTAAAAGAGGGATAATTCATCTAGAAAAGTGGTCGGAAATTTTTAATATCTAATCCCCTCCTCCATATCAAACCGTCTACTTCATTTCTTCCTAATTTGAAACGAATTTATTGGCATTTTCTCGATTTTTGAGCCATTTTTTAATGAACTGTACAAAAATTTAAATTTTTTTCCATTTGACGATATTTAGCGTTGTTTTAGCTCGACTTCGTCATTATTTTATTTACTTTTTTTCATTTTAACGTTCCTAAAAGGCTTGAATGAGAAAAAAAATCAACTTGAAGACATTAATTGATAATTGTTGAGAAATTTTGACTTTTTTTTCAAATTTCTTTGATATTTTATGGTGAAAAGATCTGTTATGCGGTGGTAATTTTACTTCAGCACGTGAAAAGAATTAACCTGAGTATTCAGCAGGGCCAGGGTAATAGGTATCTGATCCTCAAATTTATCATTCGATTGAATTTTCTTTTCATGTCGTATCCCACCATTATAATGCACTTACAAACATACATAAAGTATATTTACACGTCTATTTTATATCCTCGAGTTCGGAGAACTTTCGCTCAATTTCTTTGATACCTAAATGATTCAGTTAACGCAAGCTCGAAGCATCGTTTATTCTTTTGTTACGCCGAGCCGCCGTTTTTATATTCGCCTAGGTATTCCACAGGATACGAATTATTCGCCAAGAAAGTTGAAACTTTCGACGAAAGAAAGCCTCCATTTACAGCTCGTTCGTATTATTTTTATTATTCCATTTTTTTCCAAATGGAAACAGAAATAATATAATTAAAAAATGTCGAATGATAAATTCCGAATTACATAAATATTTGCATAACCTTCCCCTGTCGAGTCGAGTCGTTGTCTTTTTGTAATACGTATTATAACTAGGAAGAAAAACTCGCAAGCTTAATTCAAATGCAGATAAAAGACGAGGAATAGAGCAAAGGCACGCGATCCACATCTTGTCCCTTTTTTTGTACTTATTCAGCCGTCGTCGTCGCGATAGCGGAAGAAAAAATAATGTAAATCATCTTATATTTAAAAGCCAGCAACAGATTTTACTTTTTCACTCGTTTAATTAATTCACATCGACGAAGGGTGATTCGGCGTCTTCGTACGGTGTTTTGCCTCATCGTGTTTGTATAATGAAATCTCGTTTCCATCACTTATAAAAAGTGTCTTTTCCTTGGTCTGAATGATAAAATGGGCTGAAGGGAGGGGGAGAGTGTAGAAACTGCATCGTGAAGACTGTGCCAATAATTTTTCGAAAGAATACATCTTGGATATTCTAGTTCGAATATTTCGCAAATGTCGACAAAAAAATTGCATCTCAGTTAATCAAGAAACACACCGTCCACAATAGTCTTCATTTGGTGAAAAAAATTGAATTTGGACCCAAATGATAAAAATTGTATTTTAATCGAGAGAAATGCAAGTCTCGTTTTAAACTCAGGAGTGGGAGATTGGAAATTTTCAAAACACCGTATTCGTTAATTTTTCACATTTATTGCACCGGCGAAGGGGAAAGAGAAGGGAGGAATCATCTGCAATCGTAAAAAACATTTTCCACTCGTTTAACGCGAGAAAAATCCGTCATAATTCAACTTCGCCCGACGAATAAATCCGCTCATTATTACGGTATTCGGCGAGTTTGAGGGAATTACTCGTGCTAAACCGCAAAATGGGTCATTTATTAAGAAAAATTCCGGCAATAAATTCGTTTCTCTGGTACGAAATCGAAGAAAAATAAAAAGCGAAAAAATAGCTACCCACGATGAAAGTTCGATTTCTCGACATTTATTAAACTGGAAAACTTGTTTGGTGGAATTTTGTAAATATTCACTCGAGCCTTGCAAATTACGAGAAAAAAATCTAAAATTTTTTAATACGTTTGCTTGTAAAAATTACGGATTTCTGTTGGAAAAACAAAATTAAAAAATGAGAAAAAATAAGCGTCAATTTTTTCCATGGTACTTTCGCGCCATAAAAATTGAAAAAATAAATAAAACTGGTTCTACTTACTCGTATAGAAAAATAAAACCGTCGACGTAAAAAAACACGTTGCGCGAAAACAATTACGTATTTCGAGACGCGTCATTTTGTCATTTTCGCGAACTTAGCGAACACAACACCGTTTCATTTAAGTATAAATTCGTCTAAAACGAAGCTGAGCGAAGGATAAATCAAAAAATTCGCGTACGATGTTAAAATATTGACGCATGTCCTTTGCTCCGGCCAACATAATTTAGGATTTTATTAAAAATCTGATTTTTCGACTGGCAAGGTTTGCTAAATCGAAGTAGCCAACGATGGGTAATTTACTAATTTTTTGGCCGTGGGCTGAATTTTTTCACAGGTCGCGACGATGCGACGTGTGAGCAGGAATTTGCGGAAAACTCGGCCTAGTGTGCTGAAGAGATGGCGCGAACTTGGTACACTCGCGGGATGAATTGTAACTCGTAGCCTAGTACGATTTTTGTTTTGATGGGGGTTCTCACTCGGAGCCGATGTATTGGGGTTTGTTTACGATGGAGTAAGAACAAATGCGCAATATTTTTCCGGTAGGCGATCGCAGAAAGGCGGCGAAGGGATGGAGACGAGCTCGCAGGAAGTAAACATGTTTGTATTTCTGTTTCGATGCTGTGCTATGAGAAATAGGAGCTATTGAAAGATGGTGCAATGTGCGTCGAAATTTTTTTTTCGAATGATGGGAAGGAAGTTGACAAAAAAGACGGATTTAATGAAATTCTCATGAAAATATGTTTAAATAACATAAAAATTAGATTTTTTAGAAATTTGGATGTATTCACGTATTTGAGTTGCAATTTGATTATTTTTATGATATTAGGATCTTTAATTCGATTTTTTTCATGGGGTTTATTCGCAGGTATTTAGTATTTAAACAAATTTCGCGACTTTTCAACAATTTTATTGTAAAAAATAGAGAATTTTGTTCAAAAATTCAAAAAAATTGGTATTTTATCTCAAAATTATGATTTAGTTTAAAAAAATTTATAATTTTTTCAAAAAAAAAAATGAAGTTGAATGTAGATAAAAGGGAAGGAAAACTTCAGATGAAAGAGAATTTTTTATAAATTTGAATGCCCACTGCATCAGGCACGAATTATTTAAAAAAATGGTGCGAACGACTGAATCTTTCCATGAAAAAAAATTGAAAAGATGTTTTAGAGTTGAGAAAATATTTCTAGCATTGTAGTTGAAATTTTACAATGGAGTAGGAAAATATTCGTGGAAAAAATTTCAGTAGGTGTTGAAAAAAATTGCGAAAAAAATTTTAAAGTTGAGAAAAAATTTCCTAGCTGTTGGAAAAATATTGAGAAAGCATTTTAAGAGTTGAAAAATATCTTGAGAAAAAATACCAGAGTTGAATAAATTTTAGACCCGAGAAAAAATTTTTAGAAAGAATTTTCTGAGTTGAGAAAAAATTTCATTGGAATTCAAAAATATTTTTAAAAATAATGTTTAGAGTTGAAAAAAATTTATATGATAGTACCTATGGACTTGAGAAAAATCCAGTTGCAAGGTAGACTCACATGAGTCAAACAGAGAAAATTCAGTCATTCACGCCATTTTTTATTGTCATACCTTATACATATTTCGTGTGAATTTAATCTTTGGTAATTTGAATAGAAAAAATTGCGAAATTTTAAAGAATTACATAAAGGGTACCGGCGGTTAAGATAGGCGAATCTGCCCCCGAGCTGAAATTCGAAACTAGCCGATGGAATTTGGTTCCTAGGGTCTGAAAACCACGTGGTAAAAATTTTGGCCCCCAACTCCACTCCTAGCCCCAGTTATTGGACAAAACGTTACTTTTTTCAGCCTTTCCATTAAAAATTTTTATTTCCGCGAGTTTTTCAAAAAAAATTTTCAAATTTTCGTGAAGTGTACCATATACTGAGGAGTATCAGTGGGTGGTTTGATAAAAAATTGATGATTTTTTCAAACCGAAAATTGTGTTTGAAAACTTCAATTCGAGTTTTCTACATGATGTTTCAGAGGTGCAATTTTGAAAAAAAATGTATTTTATGTACCTAGTCCCTATGTACATCATGATATTTTTTCAGAATTTTTTAGGTGGTGGAACACTTTGAAAAATGCGAAAAACCATCTTTTTCACATCGTTTTCCACTCATAAAATGGCCATTTTTGGCGGGAAAAATTTTTCTTGTAATTATATTTCAAAATAAGTATTTATACACGACTTGTCAGAATTTCACTTCATTTCATCTCTTTTTCGCGATTTTTGTAATTTCAAGTCCAAACAAGTACAGCACAAGGCTCGAAATTGAATATCTCATTTTATTTTCCATACCTACGAAATTGTCATACGAAAAAATTTGCAACAATTTTATGTTCAGCAGCTCAAACGAGACTACCCAAAAAAATTTGAGCCCCCCAGGTGCAAGGGGAGGGGAGCAGGGGAGTGCTCAAAGTACACCTCCTTTTGAAAAAAAACGCAGTTTTTTGTGTTTTTTAGAAAATCAAAATCGTGCGAGAAGCCGTCACAGCACTCAAAAGTTACGATTTGAGTTTCTACAACTCCCTGAACCATCGCCGTCCTCCTCCGATCAAAATTCAAACTGCTACCAGGGGGTCCAAATGTTGCAGGTTGCAATATTTCAATAATATGAATTTTTCACTAAGCTGGAATGATTTTTTTCATCAAGTAATTGAGCAAAATTTTTTTTTTTCGATCACTGAAAGTAAATTTTGAAAAAAAATTATGAAAATTTTATGCACCAGTGCAGCCAACAGCGAATCGTAAAATTCCACAATACAAAATTTATGCCAACATTGAATTTATTACTTTTTCGCTTGAAAATATTATGAATTTTTTTCACTCACTAGAAGTAAATTTCGGAAATTTTTCGGAAAATTTTGTATACCAGTGTAGCCAGTTATAAATGAAAATAATGCGATAAAATGGACATAACTCCGATAGGGAGGGAGGAGGTAGAGGTCCAAAATTTTATGAAGAATATTTTCTGGTCAATATACCTCACTTGAGGTGTTTAGGAGCCCAAACGCGCCTGGGGCCAAATTCATCCCTTACCCGATCATACCCTTTCTGAAAATTTGAAAATATAACTCAAAACCGATCACCCTGGGAAAATTACTGAAATATACGGTTTTTTATGTAAAATTTTTCTGTGTTATTGGTTTTGGCCATTTCTCTGATCTAAGGGCTGAAATCTTGTCATTTTAGCAGATTTTTCAAATTTTGAGCGTTTTATGCAGAAAGAAATGACTAAATGAAAAAACCAATCCCATATTCATAATTAGTAGGTCAAAATATCCCGATTAACACCCTTTTAGCGATCGTATGTTTTCAAAACATACTTTTTTCGATTGGGAGAAAAATTTGGTCCAATTACTTGATGAAAAAAAAATGCATTCGAGTTCGTAATATTAGAATATCACAATTAGCTACTGGCTGCACTGACGTAAAAATTTTCAAAAAATAATTTTTAAATTTTCATTTCTGATGACTGAAAACAAAATTATTGTAAATTTTTCAAACAATAAAAAAATTAATTCGAAATTAACGTAAATTTCATAGTGTAGAATTTATAACTGGCTACACTGATATACAAAATTTTCCGAAAAATTTCCGAAATTTACTTCTAGTGAGTGAAAAAAATTCATAATATTTTCAAGCGAAAAAGTAATAAATTCAAAGTTGGCATAAATTCTGTATTTTGGAATTTTACGATTCGCTGTTGGCTGCACTGGTGTACATAATTTTCTATTTTTTTTTTTCAAAATTTACTTTCAGTGATCGAAAAAAAAAGTTGCTCAATTACTTGATGAAGAAAATCATTCCAGCTTAGTGAAAAAATCATATTATTGAAATATTGCAATCTGCAACTTTTGGACCCCCTGGTAGCAGTGTGAATTTTGATCGGGGGAGGACGGCGATGGTTCAGGGAGTTGTAGAAACTCAAATCGCAACTTTTGAGTGCTATGACAGCTTCTCGCACGATTTTGATTTTCTAAAAAACACAAAAAACTGCGTTTTTTTCAAAAGGAGGTGCACTTTGAGTACCTCCTGCTCCCCTCCCCTTTCATCTGGGGGGCTCAAATTTTTTTTGGGTAGTCTCCCACTCAAAGTAAACCACGTCACCAAATGTGGTCGGAATCCAAGTTATGTTTTTTTTTTCGATCCACCCTAATGTGCAACAAAGGCAGAAAAAATTTATTTTTTTCAGATGTTTATACGGCTCTGAGAGAGCAATAAGTGAAAATCGTTTTCCCAAACCGTGATAACTTCAACTTTTTTCATTTTCGTTTTATTCCTGCAGCGCCAGAGATGAATATTTCGGTATGCCACTTGTTCGACATATTTTGTAATGATAGCTGCAATATATTTACTTTTGTGACAGATTTCAAAAAAACAAAACTTTCCCCGTGATACAGTTTTTTTGATTTATTCGAAATGACTTTTTTGAAGTTATCACGATTTGGAAAAACGGTCCTCAATTGGTTGTGATTCACCATAATAAAAATTTCCAAAAAATCCGATTGTGGTAGTTTTTATTGGTTGTGGTTAAAAAAGTTGTAACGTTGTAAGCCCTGGTGCTTTTATACTGAAAGTAACATTTCGGGTCAATTTTGACCGTAGTGATGGACGATTAATCGATTACCTTTTACTTAATTGTTGTGTAACAATGCCACTTTGAATTTACTATATTCAAGAATAGTTGGACATTCGGAATGTAGCAAACGATCACCACTTTTCAGGATTGGAATTGCCAGTCTTCTGGATTTATTAAACCATTCAAAATTGTCGATTTTAAATTTTCCGACGAATTCGGCAGCCAAGTCTAAACATCTCAAGTCTCTCTCCGTTAAAATCCAGTGGTTATGCTGTCTTATCAAATCTAGGTAGATAAGTTCGTTATAACCGAACGGTGTATCCATCAATTGCGCGAATTTTGTCTTCGTGTGAATGTATTCGCAAAAAACTGCGTACGTTTTGGACATTGCCCAGGAAAAATCCGTATAATCCATACCGTGTTTTTCTAAAAAATGTCTCAGGGCATTTGCTGACTCGAGAGTGCATTCTTCGAAATACGGTATCCAATGATAAAAAAACGATATTTTAGATTTATGCAACAAATCCGCTTCAGTATCAGTATAAGTGGAAAGATCTTCGGGTACTTGATAAAGGCCGTTTTTCATCAAGGTTTTCCCCTTTTGATTCACCTTGGTATAGTAAAATTTGTTTCCGTATCGATATCTTTCACATTTCGTCACGTTTTTAAAAAGCAGTTCATTTATATTACGCCCTTTTAAAAATGTGCAGCTCATTCTGTAATTTTCCTGGAAAATGACATGCGCTTAGATTCGAGTTGTAAAATCACAGTGCATAGTTTATTAGAAAATTAACCAAACAAAAGGATATCAACCTCTTAATTTTTTGATTTTATTGGAAAACTTATTGTTTGAATTGACTTTCTATGTTAGACCCCCCCCCCCCTTTCACCATAGGGGGTGCTGTACACAGATAAAAAATATGAGATACAAAATAAAAAAAAATTGAACAGGATGAACACGATTCTGATACGTCCATTTCACCCGCCCCGCCCATTTGAGATAGGGGGGTGAGAGTGGGGTCAATCGTTCGTGCTAGGTTTGTGCTGGTTTGTGCTGGCATTAGTTTCGTTTGTGCTCATTCCCTTTCCCTGAAAATGAATATAGGTCAGGGTGGGGCGGGTGAAATGGTGCCCCGCCCATTCAAGATAGAGGGTCGGGAGTGAGGTCAATCGTTTGTGCTAGGTTTGTGCTGGTTTGTGCTGGCATTATTTTCGTTTGTGCTCCCTCCCTTTTATGGGCGGGGCAGTTGAAATGATGCCCCGCCCATTCAAGATAGAGGGGTGGGAGTGAGGTCAATCGTTTGTGCTAGGTTTGTGCTGGTTTGTGCTGATATTATTTTCGTTTGTGCTCCCTCCCTTCTGTGGGCGGGGCGTCTGAAATGCTTTCTGAAAAACCTTGAAGATAAAACTTTAAAAAAATTATAACAGTACCAATCGTTTGTGCTACTCACGGAGAGGTTTGTGCTGCTTTTACATTTTGAAAAAAATATTACATTCTGACCCTTTTTTTTGATTTTCACAGATGTTCTATACCCTGGGCGGGGCGCTTGAAATGGTGCCCCGCCCATTTGTGATTGAGGGACGAGTGTGGGGTCAATCGATTGTGCTAGGTTTGTGCTCGTTTGTGCTGGCATTATTTTCGTTTGTGCTCGCTTCCTTTCTCTAAAAATGGATATAGGTCAAGGGCGGGGCGCCTGAAATGGTGCTACGTCAATTCAAGATTAAGGGGTGATTGTGAGCTCAATCGATTGTGCTAGGTTTGTGCTCGTTTGTGCTGACAATATTTTCGTTTGTGCTCTCTCCCCTCTATGGGCGGGGCATCTGAAATGGTACCCCGCCCATTCGAGATTGGGGGACGAGTGTGGGGTCAATCGATTGTGCTAGGTTTGTGCTCGTTTGTGCTGACAATATTTTCGTTTGTGCTCTCTCCCTTCTATGGGCGGGGCAATTGAAATGGTGCCCCGCCCATTCAAAATTGTGGGGCGAGTGCGAGGTCAATCGATTGTGCTAGGTTTGTGCTCGTTTGTGCTGGCATTATTTTCGTTTGTGCTCACTCCCTTTCCCTAAAAATGAATATAGGTCATGGGCGGGGCGCCTGAAATGGTGCTACGTCACCTCAAGATTAACGGGTGAGTATGGGGTCAATCGATTGTGCTAGGTTTTTGCTCGTTTGTGCTGGCATTATTTTCGTTTGTGCTCACTCCCTTTCCCTAAAAATGAATATAGGTCATGGGCGGGGCGCCTGAAATGGTGCTACGTCACCTCAAGATTAAGGGGTGAGTATGGGGTCAATCGATTGTGCTAGGTTTTTGCTCGTTTGTGCTGACAATATTTTCGTTTGTGCCCCCTCCCTCCTCTGGGCGGGGCATCTGAAATGGTGCCCCGCCCTTTCAAAATTGGGGGACGGGTGTGGGGTCAATCGATTGTGCTAGGTTTGTGCTCGTTTGTGTTGACATTATTTTCGTTTGTGCTCCCGGCCTTCCAAGGTGGAGCGTCAGAAATGCTTTCTGAGAACCCTCGGAAATGAATCTTGATGAAAATGGTTTGCAGTGAGTGGCGAGCATTTTTTTTTCAAAGTCCACTTGATTTTGCACTCTGCATTATTTTCAAACTGGTTTTTTCCATTTTTCAAACTTCAAAATTTTTTCAACGTAACTTTTTCAAGTTTGAAATTTTTTTCTCAAAATTTTTAATACTTTTATATTTTTTCAACGCAAATTTTCAAACTACCTATCAACTTTTTTTCCTGTAAATTTTTCCAACTTCAAAACTTCTGAAACGTAAATCGGAGACTTCTTCAGGAATATTCTGAAAAATACGATTGAAAATTATTTTTAACAACAACATCGAAAATAAAATAATGAAACATACAATAAAGACATTTATTTTTTTTTTTAAATTGTATATTTCATTATTTTCAATGTAGTTGTGAAAAATAATTTTCAATCGTATTTTTCAGAATATTCCTGAAGAAGATTCCGATTTACGTAGATGTGTCGAAGTTTGAAAAATTTAGAGGGAAGATTTTACAGGAGAAAAATTCAGAATTTGAAAATTTACATTGGAAAAATTTAAAGTTCGAAAAATTTACAGAAAAAATTCAGAGTTTGAAAATTTTCGTTGAAAAAAAATGTAGAAGTTTAAAAAATTCTGAGCAAAAAATTTTGACTTCAAAAATTTGCGTTGAAAAATTTTGAAGTTTAAAAAATGGAAAAAAACCAGTTTGAAAATAATGCAGAGTGCAAAATCAAGTGGACTTTGAAAAAAAAATGCCGCCACTCACTGCAAACCATTTTCATCAAGATTCATTTCCGAGGGTTCTCAGAAAGCATTTCTGACGCTCCACCTTGGAAGGCCGGGAGCACAAACGAAAATAATGTCAGCACAAACGAGCACAAACCTAGCACAATCGATTGACCCCACACCCGTTCCCCCAATTTTTGAAAGGGCGGGGCACCATTTCAGATGCCCCGCCCAGAGGAGGGAGGGGGCACAAACGAAAATATTGTCAGCACAAACGAGCACAAACCTAGCACAATCGATTGACCCCATACTCACCCCTTAATCTTGAGGTGACGTAGCACCATTTCAGGCGCCCCGCCCATGACCTATATTCATTTTTAGGGAAAGGGACGTGAGCACAAACGAAAATAATGCCAGCACAAACGAGCACAAACCTAGCACAATCGATTGACCCCATACTCACCCGTTAATCTTGAGGTGACGTAGCACCATTTCAGGCGCCCCGCCCATGACCTATATTCATTTTTAGGGAAAGGGAGTGAGCACAAACGAAAATAATGCCAGCACAAACGAGCACAAACCTAGCACAATCGATTGACCTCGCACTCGCCCCACAATTTTGAATGGGCGGGGCACCATTTCAATTGCCCCGCCCAGGGTATAGAACATCTGTGAAAATCAAAAAAAGGGTCAGAATGTAAATTTTTTCAAAATGTAAAAGCAGCACAAACCTCTCCGTGAGTAGCACAAACGATTGGTACTGTTATAATTTTTTTAAAGTTTTATCTTCAAGGTTTTTCAGAAAGCATTTCAGACGCCTCGCCCACAGAAGGGAGGGAGCACAAACGAAAATAATATCAGCACAAACCAGCACAAACCTAGCACAAACGATTGACCTCACTCCCACCCCTCTATCTTGAATGGGCGGGGCATCATTTCAACTGCCCCGCCCATAAAAGGGAGGGAGCACAAACGAAAATAATGCCAGCACAAACCAGCACAAACCTAGCACAAACGATTGACCTCACTCCCGACCCTCTATCTTGAATGGGCGGGGCACCATTTCACTCGCCCCACCCTGACCTATATTCATTTTCAGGGAAAGGGAATGAGCACAAACGAAACTAATGCCAGCACAAACCAGCACAAACCTAGCACAAACGATTGACCCCACTCCCATCCCCCCATCTCAAATGGGCGGGGCGGGTGAAATGGACGTGATTCAGATAGTACTCGAAAAACTGAACAAAATGGCGTTTTCAAAATTTTCCCCCCACCCTTCATTTTCTCTCCCACCACCCCAAATTTTACCTATTTCAAGAGGAAGGGGAGAAATTTGAAAAAAATTGAAATAATGAACACGATATTTAATGTACTCGACGAGAGAAGAAAAATGGCGTATTCAGAATTTTTCTACCTCCCTCCATTTTCTCTCCCACCCCCTTCATTTTACAAATTTCAGAAGGGAGGGGAGAAATTTGAAGAAAAATTGAAATAATGAACACGATATTTAATGTACTCGACGAGAGAAGAAAAATGGCGTATTCAGAATTTTTCTACCTCCCTCCATTTTCTCTCCCACCCCCTTCATTTTACAAATTTCAGAAGGGAGGGGAGAAATTTGAAGAAAAATTGAAATAATGAACACGATATTTAATGTACTCGACGAGAGAAGAAAAATGGCGTATTCAGAATTTTTCTACCTCCCTCCATTTTCTCTCCCACCCCCTCTATTTCACAAATTTCAAAAGGGAGGGGAGAAATTTGAAGAAAAATTGAAATAATGAACCCGATATTTAATGTACTCAACGAGAGAAAAAAAATGACGTATTCAGAATTTTACTACCTCTTTCAATTCTCCCCCCCCCCATTTTGAAATTGATGAAATTGGTCGAAAAAACATGAAGGGACGTAACAAAATTGAAGAAAAAATTATTGTAAATATACCTCTACGAGATGTAACTTTGTGCCAAAGAACAGAAAATTTCAAAAAATTGATTTTTTTATCTCTTTGGATAGGATTTTTCATTCTCTTTATATTACGTCCTCATAAAAAATTTTGTAAATGTCCTACCTCAGCAAAAAAATCAAAAAACCATAAAAATACGTTTCCGCCATTAGTGGCGTATTTAAGGGAGGCATGGACAGAGAGTCTGAATCCCCTTGGCAACTTCAATTTTTTTTTAATGTACGAATAAGCCAGTGACGTAGCGAAGTGGAGGTTCAGGGAGTCTAGACCCCCCCCCATGAGATCAAAAATTTACTTTAAAAAATGCCTTCTTGGGGCATCAAAAATCAAATTTTCTCAAAGCTTTGCCCTCGCTTCACTCGGGCATGAACGAAATCGCAATTATATAATTTTTTTAAAGTGACTATGCGAAAATAGGCTTCCTTTTCTTCCTCCTTCTGGTATTCCTCTCCAAAAAAAGCTTCCGACGCGCCACCGCTTGGATTTGTTATTAAGTATTTTTGGTTTTTATGGTCAAAATAATAAGTACCTATGGAAGTTCTTTGTTCTAAAATTACATTTTCATCAAAGTCTTTTTCCTAAATTTTCTATGCAAATTACGTAAAAACTTTATAATACTTGCGCGACTCCTCAATATTTATGAAAATAATTCAAATTTCGAATTTAGTGTTTTTATAGTACAAGGAAATTTTGCGGGGGGAGGGGGGGTGAACTCGAAATTTCTCAAAAAATTATGGAAGTTCGGACCTTCTCCTTGAGAAATTCCTGGCTACGCCACTTTCCACCACGTATAGATGCTACGATCTTCTTCCAAGTGACGTCACGCGTCTAGGATGGTGAGAGGGGACCCTACTCCACGTTTTTTCGCGAAACGGGTTTCCGTGTAACCTTTGGTTAAATGTTGTAACCTTTGGTTATATGTTACTTTTACTCAATCAAACTTACCGATGCTTTGTTTAGTTCGACGATTGCTTTGTTTAGTTCGACGATTGCTTTAGATCGTTCGACGATTGCTTTAGATTGTTCGACGATTGCTTTAGATCGTTCGACGATTGCTTTAGATTGTTCGACGATTGCTTTAGATTGTTCGACGATTGCTTTAGATCTTTCTACTGCAGCCTTCCAATGTTGTGGAGGGAGACTTTTTAGATACAAAATCTCGGAATGGGGGAGACGGATTTCAGGTTCTATAACAGATACACAGATCACATTAATCTACATCCAGGAGTGCGGCAATCCCCTCCTGAGTCAACGATGAGAACTCCCCCACTCAATTTTCCAATTTTCCTAAAATCATTCTCAGCCAAAAATAAGGGTTTCAACTGAAAATTAGGATTTAGAAAAATTGTGCTTTAATTGATCAAGGTCACCAATACAGTTAATTAGCTACTACAGGTGCCGAAGTTCATATTATGGATTATTTTTATGGGCTTTTCTACAGTGCTGGAAAATTCTAAAATTTTCGGGAGGTTCCGAAACGTCTCGAAACCGCTTCCAATTGATTCGGGAGGTCAAAAATAACAAAAATTTCGGTTTTTTTCATTGATTACCTAGATCAAATTTTCATATTTTTTGCAGGGCAATGAGGTAATTTTGAAATTTCAAAAATTCGCCAAAATTGAAAAAATGCATTTCAGCACCTTAAATTTTGGATATGAAATTCTTTCCGTTCTTTTATGATGTACTTTTGATGTATTTTTTTTTCGGCTCAAAATTTCACTTCGAGTTGCGATACCTTCCTTGTTAATTATGGAAAGGTAATAAAAAATAATAATTTTGCGTTTTTTTGGTTTTGATTGGAAAAATGTGAATCGAAAATTTTCAAAAAATTCCGATACATAGTGAAAATTCAAAATTTTTTATTCACTCTTTCCAGAGTATCACATAATGAATTTTCGGCATTGGAGGTGCGATAATTCCGGGAGGAGAGGGAGTTGGGGATCAAGATTGTTTTAGTGCTTTTATGCTGAAAGTGACATTTTGGGTCAATTTTGACCGAATATCCTTACTAGGGAAAGCCTTAAACCATCATATCAAGCGTGTATTCAAAAAGGTTGGGTATTAAAAAAATATCTACTCTCTCATTTCTAAATCAGTGAAAATTATCAAAAATCACGAAAATCAGTCAGAATTGCAGCACAGTAATAAATCAGTGAAAAAATTTTCACTGAAAGCATAGTGTAGGCGAATAAGCACAATTTTTAAGAAAAAAAAACATTTTTAGCTAGCCAAGATTTTATCGCCAAAAATTGTCGAGGGTGGTCCCCTGACTAACCTCTAAAAAGTCCGCACCCCCTAGACCCCGTGCTAAATTTTTTATGTTGGCTCCACCCCCCTCAAAAATGGGTTTTCCCGAATAACTTCTCAGGATTTGGTTTTACGGCAAAAGTAGCTCAGTACTTTTTTGTTCTACACTCAATTTCCAACATTTTTTGTATGAAAAATTTTTTTGTACGACCAACAGCAGAGGAGATAGAGAGTCCGGAAGGAAGGGGGTTTTGGAAAATATGATATCATTTGAAAACGCGATAATAGGTATAAAATCGTACTAAACTGTATATTTTGGGTATGAAAATAGTAGTGTTATGTAAATTGATGGTATTAATACAACTTGACCCACCTTTCCCTCCCTATGTGCCTACCCCACCTTACCCACTTGTTTTTATTTAGCCTTAGTAATATGACTGAAGAGTGGGGAGGGGTGGGCATATAGGAGGGGGAAAGATGATCAAGAAGCATTTTTACCCTCTCCCCCTCCCATGTGTCCACCCCTCCCCACTCTTCAGTCATATTACTAAGGCTAAATAAAAACAAGTGGGTAAGGTGGGGTAGGCACATAGGGAGGGGAAGGTGGGTCAAGTTGTATTAATACCATCAATTTACATAACACTACTATTTTCATACCCAAAATATACAGTTTAGTACGATTTTATACCTATTATCGCGTTTTCAAATGATATCATATTTTCCAAAACCCCCTTCCTTCCGGACTCTCTATCTCCTCTGCTGTTGGTCGTACAAAAAAATTTTTCATACAAAAAATGTTGGAAATTGAGTGTAGAACAAAAAAGTACTGAGCTACTTTTGCCGTAAAACCAAATCCTGAGAAGTTATTCGGGAAACCCCATTTTTGAGGGGGGTGGAGCCAACATAAAAAATTTAGCACGGGGTCTAGGGGGTGCGGACTTTTTAGAGGTTAGTCAGGGGACCACCCTCGACAATTTTTGGCGATAAAATCTTGGCTAGCTAAAAATGTTTTTTTATTTCCTTATTCGCCTACACTAGCAAATCAGCGAAGAAAATCACTGGAAATTCAGTGGAAATTCACAGGAA
Organism: Pseudococcus viburni; assembly: GCA_033439095.1. NCBI lineage: Eukaryota > Metazoa > Arthropoda > Insecta > Hemiptera > Pseudococcidae > Pseudococcus > Pseudococcus viburni. Next base: position 375,554 of record JAVBJF010000304.1, read on the forward strand.
ACTCGGTTAAATTTATGAAATTCACCGATGAATCGGTAAAATTCTTCGAAAAATCAGTGAATTTTGTTTCTTTTTTTTCCTGTGCTGCATTTCTGGCTGTTTATCAGTGAATTTTCACTGATTCAGAATGAGAGAGTACTTTTTCTTGATCTAATTTTAAGGGCCCGTCTAATTATAGGTTTGTTAAAAAAGGCTCCCCCAAAAGTATCAACGATGAGTTGCTCATCTAGAATAGGTATACCCTCACCGCATCCCTGTCTACAACCATAAGTTTCCTCCAACCTACGTTGCTTCTTAAATTGTAAGTTAATGTCAATTTTTTTGCATAATTCACTCACTATATCCATTTATGATTTTCTCAAAGCTCCCATCTCCGGAACAATAAGTAGCGAAAGTTATTTTGATGAAAATTACTGCTAGCCCATTAACAGGTTTCATCGATACAAATAATAAATATAGTAGGTACCTAAAACACAAATTCGAATGGATTAGTCAAATCGAATCAAATAACAATATTCAGGGGAAACTCCGTAGCTAGCGTGATTTTTGGTTCACTGTGTTTGTAAACTAGTGCCTAGCTAGTTTTCCTTTTCGGCACATTTAGAATCGGTTAAAATCGACGCAGCATTACCTACACATTCCTTTTAGGAAATACTTCGCGAGGCAACAGCCGCCAAAAGAGCATTTTGAAAAAAAATCGCCAGTGTTGTGTCAAAATGGATTAACATTTTCCTGCGATTTCGAATATCGCGTTCAAAAGTAAAAAATCAATTTTTGGAGCACCAGTGGCGCGCGGCAGCTCGTGCATGTAATCATTGTAATCGGCGATTACAGTTCAAAAATTGGTAAAAAATTCATTTTAAGTTCTTCAAATTCTGTATTAGTTTTAAAAAAATATGATTTAGCTCCTAAATCATTTTGACGAAAAAGGGATTTCGACTATAGAGGTTCAAATTAAAATTAATGCAAAGTTCAAATTTTTTAAAATTCCTAACATTTTTTCAATTTTTTCAGTTCCGATTTTTTAAAATAAATTTTCAATTGGGAAAACTTCACAGGTATCTATAGTTGAAAAAAAATTGGAGAAAAATTAAGAAATTGAAGTTGGAAAAACTTGAAAAATTTTCCCACAATAAAATTTTTTCAATTTTAATTTTCTCAACATTCCAACTTTAATTTTTTCAAGTTTTTTTTTCAATTTTCTTCCAACTCAAAAATTTTTCATCAGATTTCTTTTCAATTTTGAATTTTAAAAAAAATGTAATTTCATGTTTTTCAAAATTCCTTCCAACTCAATAATTGGAAGAAATTTAAAAAAATATAATATTGAAAAAAAAAACTTAGAAAATTAAAGTTTAAATAATTGAACTTGAAATTTTGGACTTGGATCGTCGAAATCCCTTTGGCGTCAGAATGATTTAGGAGCTAGTGGTTTATGAAATATAGATAATCTCTGAGAGCTTGTGAGAGAGGGGAGCATAATACTATTCAACTTTTAGCGAACGTTTGCTATTACAATTCGGAACTCACGAGCAGTGACGTACCGAAGGCATTTTTCAGGGGGGGGGGGGGGGAGAAGAGGTGAAAATCCCAACTCAAATTCTCAAAATTCCAAACTACATATAGCCGATATCAGAATTCCGGAGGGGGGGGGAATTCAACTTTGTGAATCAATCCAATTTTTTTAAAACTTTTCCGGTTGAGATAAGAAATCTGAATAAATTTTTCATTGGTTAGGTGCTCCAAATTATTTTTTTTAAACCTACAAGCAATGTCATTGTAGTTGAAAAAACATACGGTACGAAATAGTTTATTTGCCTTGAGCGAAGAAAGGGTGGAGTTTCGAAGAAAAATTATAATTTTACATCAATAAAATTTTGTAATTTCAATGTAAAGAATAAGGAGATGGATTTGGCCCGAGCGAAGCGAGGGCGAAAATTTTAGAAAACCTCAAATTGAATGTGCAATAGAATAATGTTTTGGAAAAATAAACTTTAATGAAAAATCGACTGTTTCTACTTTGAAATGATTAAAGCAGAAATATATCATAGCCGAGCGTAGCGAGGCCAAAGCTTTTGAAAAATTGATTTTCAAATATCAAAAATAAGTTTTAAGGAGAATAAGAACAATGAAATTAATTGGAATAATTTTGAAGAAAAGTGCGAAAAAATCTCTTTTAAATTACAAGTACATACAACTATAAAATTTTTTTAGTTGACGAGTGAAAATTTTTAAATTGCAAGGTAATTAATAATTTTTTTTCTATAAAAGCATTTACCACGGTTTAATAATTCTTCGCTGGGAAAATGATCAATTTTCAGTTGGAAAAGGTTGGGAAAATGACTATGGAGGAAAAAAATTAGTCCGTTCATATTAAATGTTTTCTAAATCGAACTTCAATAAAAAATTGGGAAAAAAGATTTCATATTACATACTTTCGTAATAGGCCTAACAGTGACGATATGAACAGCGAGCAAGAATAAAATTAATTTGTTCTTTCAACTTACCAATGCGGTTAAACTTGAAGAGCAGAAAATATGCGGGTTCGGCAAATTGAAGTCAACGGTCAAAATAAAACGTGTGTACGATGTGGATCGTCTATATAAATCTGTGTGGCTTAATAAATGTGTAAGTACCTATATATGAAGAAGGAAAAACTATCCTGTGAAAATTACTTTCTTTCATTCCTTATCAATTTCCTCTAAAAAAACATCCGACTTTATCGTGTTGGAATTTTATCTAGTTCGAAGATATGATATGTACCTAGATACGAAAATTGAAATGCGAAAATCAATTTATGGGATCGAAATTTTATAAGCATTCGAACAAGTAAGATGAATTCAAATTCAAAAAAATTGTCATTTTTGTTCGAAAAATTTATGTTTTCTTTTTGAAAATCACGTAATTTTCTTTTAAAAAAATTAAAATTTTCCATAGGTGCTTTCATACTTACATTAATCATTGTTAGTAAAATTGAAATTCTTCCTCGAATTAAAATATTTGTTTGGGCAAAGGAATTTGCTTATTTCGGAGTAAAATCTTCTCCGCAAGTGGGTAACGTAGACTCGCGTTAAAAAATTTCGAAATCAAAATAACAGTAGCACGAGTGTCAAGACAGAAAATCTCAAAGTATGCAGGAGGAAAGATATATAATTTTTGAGGTATATGAGAAGGCAAGAGGAGATGTGCTGAGCAAAGCGTGATGGTCCTCGTAATTTTCATGCAATTGTGATTTTTCGCCAAACTCCCCAACTTTGAAGGCTTATATCTTGAAAAAGGCTGTACTTTGAGGAAAACCGTTTGCGGGGCCTGAAAGAGAATTGAAAGTAGATTCAAAAGTGATAATCATATTTTGGAAAGCTCAAAGTTGAACTTTGGTGGCGAAAGCTCAACTTTCATGATATGCACAAAATATGAAAGCTACCATTTAAAAATCTGAAAAAATTACAGTGAGTAGCCCTTTTTACCCTTTTTTCAACCGACAAATTTTCAAGATGGGATCTCCAGACCCCTGGGGGATACAGGGGTCCATAATTTTGACCGAAATTCAAAAAAATCGATAAAGTCGAGTAACACATCGATGGCTACTAATTCGAAGGCGCTGAGTTCGAATATGTACTCAGTTTTTTCATCCGACCCCTCTGAACCCCCCTATTAGCCCCCTCGATAGACCCAAAATTTGAAAAAATGAAAAATAACGTGCGACCAGTCGTTTGTTAGGGTTTTGAGGGCGCTGAGTTCGAATATTTGATTATTTTTTGGATTTGACCCCTGAGTGCCCCCCTGGCCTCCAATTTTGGGGAAATGTGGGTTAAGATATTAAAATGGTGTGTGGCATATCAATTCTCACTAATTTGAGTGCGTAGAATTCGAATTATGACTTACTTTTTGATTTGACCCCATTCCTCGTCATCTAACCGACTACTTCCCCTCAAATTCGTATTTTTTCATTAGGTTAAAACGCGAGGAATGGGATCAAATCAAAAAGTAAGTCGATATTCGAATTCTACGCACTCAAATTAGTGAGAATCGATATGCCACACGCCATTTTAATATCTTAACCCACTTTTCCCCAAAATTGGGGGCCAGGGGGGCACTCAGGGGTCAAATCCAAAAAATAATCAAATATTTGAACTCAGCGCCCTCAAAAACCTAACTTCAGAGGGGTCGGATGAAATAACTGAGTACATATTCGAACTCAGCGCCTTCGAATTAGTAGTCATCGATGTGTTACTAGACTTTATCGATTTTTTTGAATTTCGGTCAAAATTGTGGACCCCTGTACCTCCCAGGGGTCTGGAGATCCCATCTTGAAAATTCGTCGGTTGAAAAAAGGGTAAAAAGGGCTACTCACTGTAATTTTTTCAGATTTTTAAATGGTAGCTTTCATATTTTGTGCATATCATGAAAGTTGAGCTTTCGCCACCAAAGTTCAACGTTAAGCTTTGCAAAATGTGATTATCACTTTTGAATCTACTTTCATTTCTCTTTCAGGCCCCGCAAACGGTTTTTCCCAAAGTACAGCCTACCTATTTCAAGATATAAGCCTTCAAAGTTGGGTAGTTTGGCGAAAAATCACAATTGCATGAAAATTACGAGCCCCCCCCCCCCCCTCCGCCAGCCCCTTGAGGGTTAGAAAAAAATAATCGTGATTTCGTGAATAGACCACCAAGGGGAACTCATAAGAAAAATCTGAGCGAAATCGGAAGACCCGACTTCACTTTTGGTCTGTTTTAGCATGGAATAGCCCTGTGTTTAGACCTTAAAACGACCCGGTAAAAATTTTACTACCCCCTCCCCTCTGAATAAACTCTTATCACTCCCTTCTCGGCTTGAGCCTTTTTTCAAAATAAACAAAAATGCATCATATGGTTTTTCATCAAAAATTTGTGAAATCTAGGAAAATCACAGCTTCTCTCGAATAACTGAAAATTTTTAGAATCGAATTGAAGTCTGGGAAAGAGGTAATCTGAAATTTTCTGGCAACTGGCGAAAAAATTGTGAAAAGTGATGTAGTGATGTTTTGCAAAAAATGAAAATTAATCGGACGTAAAAAAAAGTTTGAATCTATTTCGAAAAAAACACAGAATATCACGTTCTCCCTCTTTGCAAAAAAAGTTCGATAAAAACCAAAACCCAATTTACCGAAATTTTTGAACAAAATTTCGTTTCGAATTCGTACTATACTTCAAGTAAATTACGATAGATAAGTACTTGGGTTTCAAGTGCCTATCAATTTTAAAATTTTAAACATCGTTTTAGCTGCTCTAACGGAGGTATAATGTTGAAAAATCTCATATATTGCCAGCATAATATTGTTTGCCCACAACACCTAAATCTGTTAAATTATGCATGGAAAAAAATATGGAGAAAGCCACGAACCACGTAGCCTTCGTATTTACACTGCTTGAATTTCGTATTAGTGAAATTTTGAATAGGGCTACTGTGAAGTAGGTATAGAACCGAGATCCACATATGTATGAAAACTTACCCATAATACTCGTATATTCAAAACCATTGTGGTTATGTTCGTATAGACGACAGGTACCTAGCTTCCTACAATGTTGAAGACACAGATAGTCGATTTACCTACCTATTTATTTATAAAATCTACGTAAATCAAAAAATCAGAGGACAAATATTCGTCATCGTCAATTTGTAGAATAAAACTCTTGAAATATTTAATATTTCCGTCAACACTTCTTCAGTCTTTTGAAATTATTCCAAGATATTCGATAAACGAGCTATAGGTCTATCGCAGCGGAGTAAATATTGAAAATATAATACAAGTACCTATCGTACCTACTCTGCGATTGGTCCTGTTTATGCAAAAATATTCGCAGATGAAAACAATTACGATAGGAACGGAAATGGAAAGTTTTTTTCCCGAAATAAAAAACTCTTCGTAATATTTTACTAAATTGCTGTATTTGGAGTACATTTGTATTTAAAAAATAATTTTTCGATAATGTGGGTGGAATTTTTTTCACGTTTGGTCGTAAAATGTGAACTGCGTCCTGTATCACGTCAAGTTCACCGTCTCTTCGCCTGCTTTCATGGTCAAGGACGGTGAAAAAATGACCTATGTTTGATTTCGATTGACACGCAGGCAGTCGACGTTCCAGACATGATTTTCAAAACGTGATTGTTATCGAGAAATTATTACATGAATCAGAATATTCTAGAAATTTATTTGGGTAGCTGTGCTTATCATGCATGGTTCATTAATGTTGAACACAAACCAATATTATTAATAATGAAAAGGGAAATGATCATTCTGAATTGATAATCTTTCGTATGTTCATTAGCATAAAGCATAATTAATACCATATGCAGTATACATGTGCTTTTGTTATGTTCAAGTGAAAAAAATCCGGCGAACGATTTGATAAAGAAATTGTTATTGTTGATTCATTATTACGTAAAATGAATTATCTCGAACTCGATTATATAATGAAATTCGATTTGATAGGTGTCTATTACTGATCGAATGAATTCGTAATTTTTTATTTGTATGTAATTACCCGTCGTGCAAATCTTTTGCAATCGATTGCATTTTGTCGCAAAATAAATGTCGAAAAAATGCGTCATTTCGGCTATTTTTGCGACACTTTTGCAATTTGTGACATACCAGTCGCATTTTGTCGCATTCGGTTGCATTCGGTCGCATTCTGTCTCAAAACTTCTTAAAACTTTTGAGACAGAATGCGACAGAATGCGACAAAATGCAACACGAATACATTCGCACAGTAAATAGTCGCCAGAATGCGACAGAATGCAACAAAATGCAACCCGATACTTGAGCATCGAAAAAAAATCGCTGGTTGCCAAATTCCATGAAAAATGAAAAGATTTCAACTAGCTAGGTAATTAAGTAGGAATTCAAAGCCAATCAGAAGTCAGAACAAATGACAAACGATTGGTTAGCAATATCAACTTATTTTTTTCGGACGACTGTTGATGTTATCTATTCAATATAAAAATCGTATTTATGATTGTTCTTTCCGCGAGTATAATTCAGTATAGTTATAAGCTCGTGGTCTGTCGCAAATGGTTGCATTCTGTCGCATTTTGTCGCATTCTGTCGCAAATTGTAACGAAATATTTTGCGACAAAAGTGCGACAGAATGCAATTTGTGACATATTGCATTTTGTCGCAAATTGCAAAAAAATTGCACGGCGGGTAGTGCATAGACTTATAGACGGAAATGAATTCGAAACATACAAAATTGTATGCATCAAATTGGAATAAGTTGTACAAAAAATTACGTTCGGATGAAAAAAATAAAGCAGGCATAAATCATAAATCACACAGGTCGACATAGAAAATGCTGTTTGAAGTTTAATGGGTGATTTTTATTGCATTTTTCTCGCTGATCATGAGAAAAATAGTGAAAAAATTCCATCACCCAAGGATTTTCCACAATTTGAACTTTTTGTTGAACAGTTTTTCTACTTTTTTTGATAACTTTTGACACTTAAAGTCGATTTTACGAAAAAAGAAAAGGGTCTACGAAAAAAATGAATGGAACGTAAATTGTAGAGCGTAAAATTTTCTTTCTATAGAGTTCGATTAGTTTTTTCTTAGAAGGCTTAGCTTCCAAGATATTTTAGTAGAAAGTTCAAAGTTCAACTTTTTTTTGAATTGAAAATATATCAAAAACTAAGCCACCTATGAAAAAACTAATTGAATTCTACTGAAAGAACATTTTACGTTCTAAAATTTATGTTCTATTAATTTTTTTTGTAGGACCCTTTCTTTTGCCAGAAAATCGACTTTAATGGTCAAAATTTACATGAAAAAAATGTAAAACGAAAAATATCAATGCCGAACGACGTACCTATGTAGCACCTTGAATAATATGCCAGTCGGAAAAATTTTCAAAACCAGCTGATAGAGCAGGCTTTCAAGAATGCAAAACGCGAAAAAAAAATTTCAATATTTTTGACCCCTTTTCACAAAAATGGCTGTATCTCCGTTTTCTGAATCGACAAAGTGGGCTCTTTCGAAATGATCGTACACATACATATAGTCCCTGCGGTTAGCATGAAAAAAACGGGGGCATACTGCACTTTTTGAACACGGGCCGAAATGTAGTTTTTATTTCAGTATGACCCAGAAGAAAATTTTCGTGAAGTGGAGACGTCAAAAATTTTCCTCAGGAGTGGAGGGAGCGGGAGTTTTACCCCTCTTTTTTCACATGAAAGGGTTGGAGTAAATTTTGTGTCATTTTCATATAATTTGACCCTCCTGAACTCGAATCTGCGATTAGTTTTCCGATCTGAAGCGTAGAATTCGTACTATCGTATGATTTGTGTGGCGAAAAGAGGCCAATTTTGAGGAAAAAGAGGTAAAATTGCGATTTTTTCATCTTGAAACGAGTGATGTGGTTAAGTAAGGTTTGAAACAAGTTTTTTATATAATTCGAACCTTCTGAATTCGAATTTGTTATTGGTTTCCCCATAGGAAGTGAAATAGCTTCTTGATCGTCGTTTTTTGGTAGTGAAAAACAGCCAATTTTCGCTAAAATTGACTCGAATTCGCAATTTCCCATCTTCTCAACCCAATACCTCGAACCAATCCTGGTATGAAACCATTTTTAGACGTAATTCGAACCTCCTTAACAAGATTTTTTGATTAGTTTCCCGATTGGAAGTAGAGAATTCTATTTTTTTAATGGCCTAAATTCGGTGCTGAGTAGGGGATGGGGAGGGGGAGAATTTTTTGCTGCTTCAGAAGATTCAGACTTTCTGGAAGGAACGAGGTCGCAGAATATTTTTTGAAATTTTCCATTTCCAAAAAGATTAAAAAAATTTTAAAATCCTTTGTGAGAAAAAAACGTGAAAGTTCTTGACCCATCAGTTCCATATTTGAGCTAATTTTTCGATGGTTCATTTTCATCTTAGAAGAACATGCAGAGCTGCCTGTAACCCTTTTTTCTTGAAATAATTAACTATGTGAATTCATTGAGCCCAAGCAAATCTCTTTTCAAGTTTCTTTACGTTTTGAATCGAAAAAGCAATCTGTGTTTTTTCACTTTTATTTATTCAAGTTTACACAAATTTCCTACTTTCATTATATTTTTTGTTCATTCACAAATTTTTGGGCTGAATTTTTGATTTTTTTGCTATTTCTAGACTTAGCCTGAAAATCTCGATTTTTTTCCTACTTTTTCAACATTACTGACAGTTGAACCTTATACTAACCCCTCCACCGAAAATCTCGATTTTCCCCCACTTTCTCAACCTTATTGACACTTACCTTATACCACAATCCGTCTCCTTCTTCACCTGAATTTCCTCGTTTCTAGGTGTTCTTTGCAATTTTTTATTTTCCCCACAATTTCAATTCTAGAGTGTCTTAGAAATTTTGGATTTTTTTATTGAGAATGTTTTAAAATATTTCTTCAGAAGTCAGATTATCATAATTTTCTTGGAATCTGATTCGAGTTGTTTGCATCAATAATATACCACGATGATTTTTTTCGAGCTCAGTCAAGTGCAGAACTTCAGATTCAGATGAAGATTCGATAAGAAGAAAAAGCATGACATTTTTTATGTCAAGAATTCATAATTGAATTTCTCAAGGTAGGGCCGAAATCTGTGAAGGGCAACAATCACGATGTCAGAAAATCAAAAAAAAAATCGAGAAAATGAAAAATCAAAAAATTACGTACCTAATTTTTGAAAGAATTTTCCATGTAGCTAAGATTTGTTTGAAAAGCAAAATAAAAGTTATATTCGATAATATTTTATAAGACATTCGTGACTTTTAGAAAGGAATTCGTAATTCCCCTTCCCCGAAGGTCCGGGTCTGCTTCAGAAAGATTTTTATTGTTTAGCCCTTTTTTTGAGCTTTAAATCAATTATGTACCTATACGTACTTGAATTTTGATGAATTCGAAAACTATGACCTCTTGTTAAATAAACGTAAACGTATGACGTATGTGTAACTGTACCTACTACTGTACGTATTGTCTTATAGTTGTATCGACTTACCGCTGTTTGGGTTTTAATTTTAATAAAATATGAACCACCAAGCCATAAGATAAACACATTTCTTGCATAACTGTACCGGAGAATTTTGAACAGGAAGTTGATTACGAATGGTATTGCCATCAGTATTACTTAAGTAGGTACCTATACTTAAGAAAATGTGTTTTGACTCTTGTCAATTCTATGTAGCGACATTCATGAATTGTTAAAATAAGCAATTTTGTAAAAGAAATGTAATAACTATTTATGGTGTGTAGTTAACAAAATACAAATACGTACGCAGACGAGAGTCAACCGCAGATCGGTAATAAAACTTCTCCAAATGAAGGATTTTAAGGTGTTTGTTTACCTATTTACCAAAAAGTAATTACTTACTTGGTGTTTTGTTATGGAAATCTACCGATTTAAATTCATAAATGGGTTGCGAAATATTTTAATTATGTTAATGTTCGTCTCCGTCTTCATTTCACTTATGAAATCTGATTTTGAAATTTATGCTTACATCCTTATTACTCTAGTGTCTTTTTTTTTAAATTCCATGCTTGTAATTACTATCAGATTTCAACCAGTGATAGATAAATTGAGTACAGCCGGTTAAGTATGGTGAATCTGCACCTGAAATCGATTTCAACCGTTCCTGCCCCACAAAGGGTCGCCTATTCTGGCAAATAATTTTAAAAACAATTTTAGACCCCTACCTCGAGTAATGAAGGGAGGGACTATAAAACATGTGTTTTCTTTCATATTTTTCTAATCTTTCGCCAAACCAACCTTACTTTTGTAAAAATTAACTTCTAGAGGATCAGAGGAACGCTGAAAATTTTTTCAAAATTTTTGGGTGATTTTTCGCTGACTTACGCCTTTTAAAAAATTTTGAACCTACGAAGGATCAAAGGGCAATGGAATTTTCCTTCTCAAATTATGAAGTGGCGAAAGTTTGTCAAAATAAATTAAAACTTCAGTAGCAACAAAAAAAAACTTCATCGCTCGAAATGAGATTTACCTACGATAATATCTAGCATTAAAATCGATGTAAAATCATAATCGAAGGACCAGAACTGTCGGCATCTCATTTTAGGCCCCTCACTCGACTCATTTTGAGTTGATATAAGGTATGCAATATGGATGTCGATTTCGCATAAATCGAATTTTCTGATCACCCCCCCCCCTCACTGTCCAAATTCAAAGGAGATACTTGATAACTCTGCAAGGATACAAATCAAATACTAATTTTTGAGTAAAAATACATCCCATAAAATTTTCATTTTTTTGTATCTTATGCTTTAAATTAAGTATAGGTAAGCATGAATAACACAAGTCAACACGATTTTTGTGTTTGGGTTCTGATTGCGAAATTTGGGTTGCTTTTATGTATCTAATGAAGGGAAAAATAATTTTTTTGTCCAAAGTTTGCTTTGGGGGGTGGCGAAGCCAAAAATGTGATTTTTCAAGAACAATACACGGATTTGAGAAAAATTTGGAAAAAAATGAAAAAAAAAAATTTTGATCCAATCTTATAGAAAATTTTACACTGAATCGAATGCCGCAAACCGCAAACCAGAAAAAAAGAGAAATGAAGCAATTTTTTGCTGTCAAAAGTGTTACAGCGAAAAATTGTGGAAGGCGACTAACCTTTAGAAGTTACCACGACCTCCCACAATTTTTCACTGTTACACTTTTGACAGCCAAAAATTGCTTCATTTCTCTTTTTTTCTCAATTGCCTCAACTAATGTTCAACTTTACTCGAGAATATCTCGAAAACTATGCCTCCCGGAAAAATCTGAATGCACCTATCCGATAGAAAATTTAATTCTCTACAACTTTGTTCATAATCATTATGGTCGTAGAACGCTTAGATTTCTTAGAAATCCCACTTTTCGGTGAGCAAGGCGAAAAAATGCGATTTTTTTCACATAATTTAGGAAAGTTTTAACCGTAACTTTTTTTCTAAAAGAGATAGAGGTCTGCGGTTTGCGGCATTCGATTCAGCGTAAAATTTTCTATAAGGTTGGATCAAAAAATTTTTTTTTTCAAATTTTTCTCAAATTTGTGTGTATTGTTTTTGAAAAATCACATTTTTGCCCCCCCCCCCCCAATTCCCCAAGCAAACTTTGGAAGCCACGAATAAGCATATTGGTGTATTTTGATGTCTAGAATCAGAATTTGGCCATGAGAACTGAAACATAGAACTTTTTTTTTTTTTTTTTTTTTTGAGTAGTGTAATTCGTATACTTAGATCAGTTTTTTGCGTGACTTTAATTTTTTGGTGATGTTCCGATTGAAAAATCCTACGAAACATTGAGGGCTCCAACTGCATAGCATAAACGTGGACTAATTTTTAATATGATGAAAATGTGGTAAAAACAATGTAATTTAATCAGTTTAGGAAATTTTCAGCACGTGGGTGGGGTAAAAAATTATGTTTTCTCATAAACTTTGAGATTTTTTAAAACGAGTTTAAAAAATAACGCCATCTCAGTTTTTTAATACATATGTTACTTAGCACGTGAAGTTGTACCATATTATATATTTTTTTTGGAATTTTTGAAGGTCCCCACTTTCTACTTCGTGAACGAACTGACATGGAATGAGCTGGCACTTAATTTGAGAAAAAAATTCCCTTGTACCTTTGATCCTTCATTACAAAATAGGGTTAAAAATTTATTTTAAAAGCGCAAGTCAGTGAAAAATATCCCATAAATTAAAAAAAAAAATTTCCAAGGTTCCTCTAACCTTCTAGAAGCTATTTTTTTAAAAACGCGATTTTTGGGACACATGTCCAAATTTATATTTTCTGGACAGTATGTCCAAATTACAAATATTTTTGTGACATTTTAGGTTCAAATTGATTTTTTGGAGTTTTTCTGGGACACCATGTCCAAATTGGGGTTTTTCGTGGCATGTCCAAATTTCAAGTGTTTATGGGGCATTCAGTGGCGTCGGAAAGTAGCTTAGGGTACCATTTACCCCCCCCCCATCCTGGCGGGGTACAAAATAATATTTGTACCCCCCCCCCCCCATCACATTAGATACGCATTTTTAAAGCATTAAAACATGGGGGGAAAAATGTTTTTTGGTCATTGAAAATTCAATTTTTTCAAAGCTTTGCTCGGGCGTAAATAAAATCACAATTGTATGAATTATTTGAGGCAACATGCTTCTTTTTGCCCCCTCCCACGAAAATCGTTCTGGTATTCCAAGTCTTGGTACTCATTTTATACCCCCCCCCCCCCCCAAAAAAAAAAGCTTCCGACGCCACTGGGGACATTTAATTGAGCTAGGGGTCCATAGGTGACCCTTTTGGGGTAGGAAAGGTCGAAGTTGGTTTCAAGCGCAGATTCATCATACTTGACCGGCGCGGCGTTACTCTTTTGAATAAGTAAATATAGGTATCTTGTAGTTTAAAACCCACACATATCGGTTCTTAAATTTTACTTGTTCAATTTATTTTTTTCTTTCAATTTCAACAATACCGTGAACCGTTAAGTACATAAATATGTGCCAGGTTGCGTGCAAACCTCAGAATCAATATTTGAGTCCAATTAGATACCGAAGTTATTTACAAATAAGTGGTCGTATCCTTGAAAATTGTCAACAATCCGCGCGCGTCGGTGTGTGATTGAAGTGAATACCTACGTTGAAAATTTTCGTATAATTTTGTTATTCATAAAACGCTTTAGGAGGATCAGGTTGAACAGTTGAGCGGTATAATTCTGTAAACTAATTGTAAAATGTTGATTTTATTATCGGTATTTTTTCGACGATTTTTTTATGACTTTATTTTGGCCAAATTACGAATCAGTGATTGGAATATTACTTTCGAGTGGACAAGATTTAATGCCTATTTACCTATCGGTTTTAACTTGGAAAAATACCTATACCTTCGAAATGATAAGACAATGTGAAAAGTTTACAATTTATTTATTTACATGTTAAAATCGACTAGGAATGTATAGGCCCTAAACTTAAAATAAAGATAATTCTATGGCAAAATTAATTAGGTACAAAGAATCAAGAAAGTTTGACGATTTCCTTTGAAAAATACGATGGAACGTGATCAGTACTCGATACCGAACGGATATTCTTTGAATTTTCGAGCTCTGAAAAAGTATAATTAGGTAAATAAATATTAAAAAATTGAAAAAAAAAAAGTCATGAATTGTCATTCTATAGACGAATAGAAAAATGTTCAACTTACGGTTCAAATGGGCAACTTCTTTTGTTCATGTTTAATTCGTCCATTTTAGACATATCTTCGGCGCTGAGTTGGAAATCAAATATTTCGAAATTTTGTCTAAGACGTTCCGGATGATCGGATTTGGGAATCGGAATAGCACCGAGTTGGGTCTGAAAAAAAAAACGAATAAATCATCGAAAATCATTCTCGATAATTTCGTGGATTTTTTTCGAGATGACACGAAATACTCACTAAATAGCGTAAGATAATTTGACCCGGTTGTTTTTTATACTTCAAAGCTAAATCGTTGACGATTGGTTGACTAAATAAACTGGGTACGTTTTTATCGATCCAGGGGCTCGAAGGGGTCCAAAATGGAGCATAAGCTATCACTTCGATGTTCCTTTCGTTGCAGAAATTAATCAGTTTCTTTTGATTTATGTAAGGATTGCATTCGACCTGCGAAGTTTGACTTAATTTTAGTACATTTTTCGTAAGTAGGTATATCTGCGATCTGAAAAATTAATTTACCTGATTGACTACTGGTTTGATCTCAGCAATGTTCAGTATTCTTTGAACTTGCGTACTGTTGAAATTCGATAAACCGATACTTTTTGTCAATCCTAATCTAACCAGTTCTTCCATCGCTTTCCATGTGTCTTCGAGAGGTACATCGTCTTCGGTAAATTCAAGCAATTCGTATTCGTTGGCGGCTGGCTATAAAAAATAAATTATCGATAAGGGACACGTTTTTTGAACAACGTAATAACAATTAAGTTGGCACGCATTATTTTTATTTCGGCGTTTATTTTTAATTATCAAATCACGCGTTATTGTGTTTATTTTTTACTCGAAATACGAGTTTATTATCGTTGTGATAATACCAATTTACCAAAGGTATTTGGTTATCGGACAATGAAACAAATAGCATTAAATGAACGTCGGAAATTTGTATCGAATAAATTATATATTTTGATTCTTTGTGATAAAAAATTCATTATTTCGTATAACATGTAACATTTTAAACCCAGGTACTCGAACTTCATCTGAATATTTTCTTAAATAATACGATATTATTATCTATATTTATATTTTTTCTCGTTCTCGGTGATTTTCCTATTCATACGATGGCTATGAACCGGTTTAGTCAAAAATAAACATAGGTACTTGTTTATTTCGAAACCTAAAGTCAATATTTATCTACCTGGACCTATATTGCCCAGTTCACCTACCAAAATGTCAGAAAAGGTATTTTTACTCGAAGGTAGTGCCAATGTGTAACTCGAGTCGTGGCATGTCCGACGTGTTCTTTTTGAGAAGTGAGAACTTTACTCTAACGAATATTCTCTCATCTATAGAAAATGCTGTTTGAAGTTAAATGGGTAATTTTTATGATATTTTTCACGCTGATCGCGAGAAAACTAGTGAAAAAATTTCATCGCCCAAGGATTTTTCATGATTTGAATTTTTGTTGAACATTTTTTTTACATTTTTTGATATCTTTTGACCGATAAAGGTAATTTTCTGAGCAAAGGAAAGGTTCTAAGAAAAAAATGAATAGAACATAAATTGTAGAGCGTAAAATTTTGTTTCTGTAGGGTTCGGTTAGTTTTTTCTTAGGAGGCTTAGTTTTTGAGACATTTTAAATTTTAAAAAAAGTTGAACTTTGAACTAATATATCTCGAAAGCTAAGCGTTCTAAGAAAAAAACTATTTAAACTTTAAAGAAAGGAAATTTTACGCTCTACAATTCATGTTCTATTCATTTTTTTTATTGAGCCCTTCCTTTGCTCAAAAAATTGACTTCAAGTGTCAAAAATTTTCAAAAAGTGTAAAAAAATGTTCAACAAAAAATTCAAATTGTGAAAAATTGTTGGATGATGGAATTTTTTTACTACTTTTTTTCGTGATCAGCGCGAGAAATACTATAAAAATCCTCCATCAAACTTTAAACAGCATTTCAAAAGCTTAAAAATGTTGACCTATGAAAATTGGAAAATTCTTTAGCTCCTTCTATGATGGAAATAAGCAAATATGATGGAAATAAGCAAAAATATTACTCTTTTTTTATTGGAAACATTTTTTTCTACAGTGTACATTGTCTAAACCTCAACAATTTCTGATCAAATTTCACCCCCCCCCCCCCCACCTACAGAAATCTTAGCATTCCCAATTTCTCTTAAAATCTTACCATATACATATGTGCCCTGGTATCAAGAAAAGGCGGTAAAATACCGTCCATTTTTTTTTTGATTCCTCTAGAGGAAATTAACTGAAAAATCCGAAAAATTGGTTTGAAGGTCAGATCTAGCTCCCAAGTGCTCTCGAAAACTCTCCAAAAAATTTCTTTTGGTTGATTTTAATAAGACATTTCATCAAGCATTCCAGTAGGTTAGTTTGAAGGCCATATCGTGCCCTCGAGTGTCCTACAAGGTCTCAAACCGCAACAATGTAGAAATTTTGATATATTTATTTTTCTGTTTTTATTGTAGTCAAAAATTTGAAGAATATACCTAATCTTGAAAAAATTATATAAAAAGTCGTATAAAATTCTCATGTGTCCTGAAAAGGGCTCCTGAATCAAAAAGTTGAAAATTTTGATTTCATTTTTTTTTTTTTTCAATTTAGAGACATTTTGTGGGTATTTGAAATCTGAATATTTACGCAGGTACGAAGCATTTTAAACAGAAATTGAAAATAGTTTTTCAGACACGTTTTTCTCAAAAAGCTGATTTTACAGCCCTCCCCCCCCCCCCAAAAAAAACACGAGACATTCAAGAAAGTGCAGGAAAAAATTTAACAAAATGCACAAAATAGTCGTCATTGGTGTCTCTTTCTCATCGTTGAACCATTTTTAAAGGAATACTCAGAAAAAATAACATTTTTTCGCATATTTTTCTTGTAAAATGTTGAAAAATTATTCTTGAAGTGGTGATCTTAAAATTGATACTTTTACTGAAAATAATATCCCTGTTACCTCCCCCCCCCCCCCCCCCAATTGGACAAATTGAAGTTGGCCTTCTTCAGAATCATGAAAAATTGATATTCTGATTTTTTTGACTCGTTAATTTTTTTTTCAACTCAAAACAAAAATCCCCGCAATAAAGTTACCACGATTAAAAATGCAGTTTTGCCAGTTTCGAGGTGGCGATGTCTCCCCTGTTTGCGTTTGGTCGATCCCTATTTTTGACCAATTTTCAGAAATGGAGAACAGGTGCATCATATTTTTTTTCTAAAATTGAGATCATAGTGAAAAATCGCTGCTGTTGATTTTTTGGGTGAATAAAATTATATATTTTTGATCCTTTTCCAAAAAAAAATTCAGAAGAATGTTTTAGGATTTTTTCCAAAAATATATCTGACAAAATAGGTCAAGATGAAAATTGGACATCTATGTATTAAATTTTTAAGTAAAAACATCTTACCATTTTTCGAAATTTTTTAAAAGTGAATTTTTACGAGAACTTTTTGAGCTCTAGATGCAACTTCCTGGTTACCCTCCCCTCCCCTCCCCTCACACTTTGAAAAAAGTTACTCTATTTTTAATTTTCCCAGCAATTACACGAGTTATCGTAACGAAGCTAGAATTTTCAAAATGTTAGGTTATTGCAAATTTGAACTAACCTTGCAAGCGAATGGCCAATGAATTAAATACATATCGATGTAGTCCAAGCCGAGATCTGCCAGGGAACGTTTAATGGCCGGTAATACGTCTGCTGGTTTGTGTTTCGTGTTCCATAGCTGAAAATTATTCGAATCATTAGATTGTGAGATGAAATCACGAATTGTAATTAACTAAACGTCGATAATTTTCGGAGTTAATTGCCCGATATGAATATGATGCCAATGGACGAATAATTCGAAAATGCGAGTGTTTAAAATCCTTTCATACATCTACTGATCATTTCAGCTTTTTAATAGGCTACTGATGAAATTTCTCGAAAAAATTTCATGGAAGTGCATTAGGCCAATTGCTTTTGAATCATAATTTTCATTTGGAAAATTTTACAGGAGTAATGCCAATTGAAATTTTATGAAAATTGCGTAACCGAAGTGTAATTTGTAGCCCTGCTATGGAAATTTTTCGAAAAATTTCTTCAAGAATTGTTCTAAAAGTGAACAAATAACATTTTTAATTCGATTTAGAAATTTTAAATGAAAAAATTTGAATTTGAAAAAAAAATGAAAGAATATTTAATTTTGCAATCTGAAACTTTGCAACTTCCTTGATAGAGGACAAAATGTGATGTCCAATTTTGAGGTCAATGGATCAGGAAGGTCTAGAAAATTGAATCGCACCTTTTTTGAGGAGGGTTGACCGAGATTCCCAGCAGGTGTTACTACCCAAAAAGGTAAAAATTTGAGTTTTTTTCAAGATTACTGCACTTTGAGGTCCCTTGGCTCCATCCCTTCAGGCTGGGTAGCTCGAAATTTTTTGAGCAATATCCCACTCAAAATGAACTACATTGTTAATTTTCATCAAAACCCGGAATGTTTTTTTTTGAATTTGGAATAAAATAGATTTTATTTTTCATCGTTGGAAAAATCGATCAAACATTTCGTTAATTTCCGAGAAAATTTTAATTTCGTTCGGAAGAAGTTATGTAGTTCATTAATAAAGAGTAATGGAGGTTTCTCAATTTTCTGAATGATGTAATTTATAATTATCGATCGATTATACGATGTTTTTGATTATCAATTCAATTTTTGTGCAGTTACAATTTATCAAAACAGATGTTCCTTCAAATGATTAATTTTATCGTAAAATGAGGAAGATTTTCGAGAAAAATTCACCATCATGATCTACGAATTAGGAAATTAAATTCTCATTCGAATTTTTTCGAATTTTCATCATGCTTTGAAAATTTGTTTGTTGATCGATGTAAATTAACTTCGAGGAAAAATGACTGTGTAGTTGACTAATTTCAATGAGAAAACTTACTTTGCTAATTACGATCACGTCCTCTCTTTTGATAGCTCCTTCTTGGATTTTCTTCCTGATTACTTTACCAACATCTACTTCGTTTCTGTACACCCAAGCTGTATCAATTAATCTATAACCGATGTCTAACGCTGTTGTGACTGTGTTTTCTAACTGAGATCCCTATTTTGAAAAATATTTTTAATTAGGCCTAGCTAATTTTCAATCGAAAAAATAATAATTTCGGTTTTATTTTTAAAAATGATTTCAGAATGGAAAAAAATGAAGCTAATTGGATCTCGCGAGATTATTCAGCAAAAATACGTGAAAAACTCACCGCAAACGTTCCCAATCCAACAGCAGGTATGATTTGTCCGCTAGTTAATTTTTTCAAAGGAACCGAAGAAACGCCGGGCATTTTTTCAAATTACAATAAAAAACAATATCGCGAACTCGAAAATAAACACTGTTGAAATCGTTCACCGAGCAAAAAGCTAGAGCGAATTATGAAGACAAACTCGTACCAAATACCGAACACCGAAAGCAGCTTTGAATAAGCACGAGTGTTGCTAGCACCACGATCAAGCAGTTTTTAACAGGCTGCGGCAAATGTACGAGATTTTATGGTTTATGGATCGAGAATTATCAGTGCGAACGCTTCGAGATTTATTTTTGTTTACCGACCAGGGCCGGATAGGCGTGGAGGTGCTAGCGGCGAGTTTGGGATGGATAACAGATTGAATATCGACGTTTCTGGTACGTTGGTCGCGTACGAGTTTATTTAGACGAAAACCCGTCAAGTTAATTCATTAGTCGCCGAATTTTCTAGACCTTTGTTATCTTTTGCAGTCGTTTAACTATGGCATTTTACAGATTTGCTCGTCCGGTGCGATTTAATGATGTTTACCTTCGGCCATAGCAATTTGACGATGTTCTTGGGCGTTTTTTTTTTTTCAATTTCACGTAGTCGATTCCAAGGACGTGTCAGAATAGAAGTAGATTCGGTAAAATGATATAAAATGTGAGATAGGTGGCGAGATACAGGTGTTTATTATTGTAGGCCTAAATAATCACAAATGCTTTTATCGTATGTTCAATTTCTCAGTCTATAATTTTACGAATTGAAGATACCACGAATATATTGAGGTAGATTAAAAGAGTCATTTTGGATTTCGACGAAAATTGGTGAGGTAGTTTACTTTGAGTGGGAGACCTTCGAATTTTTTTTTGAGTCCCGCAGCCCATAAAGAGCGAAACTAGGAGACCTTCGAAGTAGGGCCATTTTCGAAGAAAGCGTGGATCGTAAAAATTTTCAAAAAAATTAAACTTATTTTAATGATGGATAAAATTTTTTGGACCAAGTATTTACAAGGGAGGCAAAAAAATTAAAATTTTGATCCGAAACAAAAATTAATCGAAAGTACATCGAAAATTAATCCCACATCCAGAATTTCAGGTGTTGAAGTTCATTTCTCAAATCTTGGCGAATTTTTGAAATTTTTAAATTACGTCGTCGTCCTGCAAAATATGAGAATTTGATCTATTCGTCTAGCTATTAAATGCTCCAATTGAATTTTATGAAAATTACACGATTAAAATTCAGTTTGTGGCTTTCGCATGATTTTTTTGATTTAATTTGAATTTAAAATTTTCAATTCCTTCGTAGAAGACAAAAAGTGGTATTCAATTAAAGTGGTATCCAATTTTGATGTCGATGAATCAGGGAAATGCAGAAACTCAAATCGCTCCTTTGAGTGGGAGGGGGGTAACCGAAGTTCTCAGTTCATTCAAATTTCGTCCAAATCCAGGCTATTTTTTTCTACCCACCTCAGTATAATACAGGATATCGCGAAAGTGGAGGATGATACTTCATTTTCAAATATAACCGGGTACCACTGAAGAAAAGGATCTTGATGAATCAATGGGCAAATTCTGTTTCCAAAACAATCCCGTGAAAAAAAATTTTAACCATGGAAATGGATAGTACTTTGAAAACTGAACAAATTTTTATCTCATGTCTTTTTGCCTAACTTAAAATTGAAGGGACTACAAAAAAAATTCTAAAAAAATAAATCAACCAAGGAAATGGATAGTACGTACGTTGAAAACTGAACAAATTTTGTTCCGAAGACATTTTGCCTAACATGAAAAATAACGGGACTATGGGTCATTTAAAATTGAGAAAATTTGAAACTTTTTTGAAGTCCACTTATTTTGAATGATCCGTAGCTCCTTCATTTTTGATGTTTGGCAAAAAAAATTTAAAAACAAAATTTGTCCATTCCCATGGTTAAAAAATTTTTTAGGTATTTTTTTTTGAAACAGAATTTACCCCTTCAATCATCAAGATAGGTAACATGTTCATCCCAATGGTTTTTTTAGTGGCACATCGTGCTTGATGTCTACTGGCAAAAAAAGACAAAAAGAAACAAAAAATAGTCAGAATTTCACCTTTGTAGGGTAAAAAAAAATGGCAAGATTTTTAATGATTTTACCGCAAAAATCGAGAATATTTTTAAGGTTTTAATTTCTTAAACGAAGAATATGAAAAAGTTTTTTTTGGCAAATTTAGTGCAAGAAAAGTGGCATGGAAAATTCAAAAGTTGGCAAAAAATTTTAATTTTTCAGATCCGGTAGACTCCATGTTGGGAAAACTTTAAATTTCGAATTTGATGAAATGTGAGAAAATTTCTAATCGGAAGAATTTCTGCGACTCTGGTTTATAGCTGGGCAGTCATGGGCTGTTGAGAAATACAAACTTCCCGGACAGCTTGAGCCATTTTAAGGTAGCCTTGACTGAGGGAGTCGCCAGGTATTATATTTTCTTTCAACCCCTGCTGTTGAAATCTTAAAGCTGAGATCCTGATGTGTGTTGGGGGGGGGGGGGTAAATGGAAAGTTTCCAATAATGGCCCTCGGTATGGTTTATCACTGCAAGTTTTAAAAAAATCAGTTGAGAACTGTAGAATATTACAAATCAACAGAATAATCCTCATTATGAGCATATGTAGAGCGATTTTTAAAGGTTTGAGGTGAGTTAGAAGCCTGAAATTTTTACCAGCGAGTTTTTAGACTCTAGGGGCCAACTTCCACTGAATAGCTCAAAAATTCCACTCAAGGGTTGATTCACCAATCTTAGCCGGATATGTTCTTTTTGAAGCTTTTTGGAATTTGCAAATCTTGAAATTGGCACCCTCTTGTCTTCAGAGTCTGGAAACACTCGTGAGATCGATTTATATCTTTTAGAATGTCGTCACTTCGTCAGATGATTAAAAATGAGTCGATTTCGTTTCGCATGGAATTTTTTTTCCGCTTGATATTCGATGTCAATCTTAGATAAGTATCGACCTTCGTTAGGGCACAGGAAATGAATGAAAAATAACTAGCTCAATTATAATTACTGTCCACAAATCGAGTTGATTCGTACACAGCGATGAAGGTAGCCGATGTCTGATAATATTTCGATTTTCATTTGAACTTGAAAAAATTATAAATACAGTTCGCGAAAACTTCTTCCCTACAGTTTTCCAATTGCATTTTTGTGATCGGTACACAGTCTGCATTAATTATGAATAGTATCGTAAGCTTTACTTTGTTGGCAATTTTATTGCAGCTGAGCCAGAATGCAGAGTCGGCGGTAAGTTGTAGCACAAGTAGGGGGGGTCAGAAATTGATTCGTGGCATGTAGAATGAGGATAAATTTGTCAAAATTGAAGTGTTTTTGATGACAAATGATTCGATTTTCTAAATATTTAGGAAAAATTTATTGAATTGAAAAAATGGTTGATTTTAATATTGGTCAAATTCTTTCATTTTGGGGTAGATATTACTCGAAATTCAAACACAGAAGTTACATTTTTCGGGGGGGGGGGTCTTTGGAAAAAAGTCCAAATTATTATTTTTATTCGCCAAAAAAATCGTAAAATATTTTAATAATTTGAAATTTTCAAAAAATCGTTCCAAATTTGGGCATTCTTTTAATAATAGGTACCTACAAATAGATATTATTTTTTTAAGTTGGCGAATTTTTTAATTTTTTTCTTCATACTAGGCTTACAAGTTACACTTGGCCAAAGTGTATTCCTGTGATAATTCCAATACGACTTATATCGTTAAAGATATCAAAATCGACACACACGATGACCAGAGTCATCTCACAGTAGTCGTTGATTTACTTCAAGATATCAACGTATCTAACGTAAATATTCCTCTTTTAATAATTTCATCAAGATTATGTACTATGCTTTTGAAACATCGGGGTAATTTTCTAGATGACTGTAATGATCGAAAAATGCGACCCAAGCGGAGAAAAATGCGATTCGATGGGTAAATTCACAATCAGAGATCTTTGCACTGTGATTTTCGCCAAAAGTAAAGTCTGGACAGCTGTGATTGATTCTATTAAACCGCGTCCCGAATGCCCTGTCCTTAAAAAAGTAATTTTTTAAAAACGTTTTGTTTGTTTTTCAATTATCTAGATTGCTAATTTTGATGTTGGTTAATTTCTTAGAATGAGTATGTTTTACAAAATGCCACCGTTAATGTGAACGATGTGATGAAGTTATACCCCGATAGTACTAAATTTTATTGGAAGATTCAAGGAGTATTGAATGATATGGAGAATAAACCGAGAGCGTGTGCTGAATTCGAAGCCACATCTAAAACGTAATTTATTAATTTATCAAAGCGCTTTTATTTTACATTATACTATGGTATACGATGTCTGGAAAGTAACAAATATAATTTTTCTGATGCTATGGGCGATTTTACGTTTAATATCATATTGGTAGGTTAAATTTAATTTAAAAATGACTCCTTCTAACGTAAAAACTGAAAATACATGGGTGCATTCACTTTGGGTTTGACATTATGTTTACACAATTTGAAATTGTGTATAAACTTTTATCATGTGCAAATTCGTTCATTTGAATTCAGAAACTGCTGGTTAGCACTTTTTTTGCCATTTGATTTACTATAAAATAGCCATTTAATTTTGGTAAGGTGACAAAATGATCGATTCAAATCACTCAGAAACGACGAGGAAATCAAGGTAAATAGATACTACGTATATAGGTAGTCTAGATCGGCGAGTTTGTGTGCTAGTGTGAATGTTTTGACGTCACTGGTTGAAAAATTTTATCACTACACTATAGACACTGGACTTGGTGCAGTGTCTATAATCACTTCATTTGATTTACGTAATGTAAAAACTAGAGAAGCATTGACCTCGCGGGGCATGCGCAGACATATTTCAACCACTGACGTCACTATCCCTGCACTTTCCTCAGCTCCCGGGTGTGTACAACAACGATCTAGACTACCTATATACGTAGTATCTATTTACCTTGGAGGAAATAATGTTTATACACAATTTCAAATTGTGTAAACATAATTTCAAACCCAAAGTGAATGCACCCCATACCTACGAGATTTCGAAATTTCAATTTGCAGACTGTGCTGATATGTAAAACAAATTTGAGACAAGTTTTTCCACAACTTGTACAGTTTTTTAAAAATTAAAAAAATTGTCCAAACAAACAATTTTCTAAAAATTCCTTAAAATTATAAATATTGTGTGATTTTTCAAAAGTTGAACAGTTTTTCAAATGGGAAATTTTGGAGAGTTTTGCAAAACTTGAACCTACAATTTTTTGAATAGGTATTGGGCGTTATTAAAATTTTTTCAAATCTTGGATAATTTTTTACAAATTGATTTGAGAAATTTTGGATCATTTTTGGAAAACTAGTTTATTTTCCAAAACTGGAACAATTAAATTTTAACAGGGCTGCGAGAACAAAGAACAAAGAACTGAAAAGAACCAAAAATTTTGAGAACGAGAACGATTAGTGAAGAACGAGAACGGAATGATGATTTTGCATTGTTTCAATTTTTCGCTTGAAAAATGTCAATATTTTTGAGTTGCGAGAAAAATAAAAAACCAAGAACCAAAAAGAACAAAAAATTTGAAGAATGAGAACGAGAACTAGTACAAGTTTTGAAGAATGAGAATGAGAATGAAAACAACTTTTGGAAAAGGAGAACGAGAATGAGAACAATATTAAATATTATTGAAGAATGAGAACGAGAATGACTTATGAAGAACAAGAACGAGAACGAGAACGAGAAAGGGACCAAAATTCATTGTTCTCACAGTCCTGAATTTTAAAGAGAAACGCCAAATTTGAATGTCCAAATGAACAGGAAATGAACAGTGTTATGCCAAAAGCAACCAAGCGACATCAAAAATTTCATCAAAAAACAAACTGGAAAGCATGATAAATCCTAAAAAAGTTGAACAAGGGATAATAAGAATGAAAATTATGTACTCTGGTAACATTAATCCATCAGTAATTGACCCTCCAGGAGAAAAGCCACCAGTCGTGCAGTTTAGAAAAACGCCAGGTATGACTTTTGCATCGCTTGGTGTGTAAAATGAAGAGGAGGAGGAAGTTGAAAATTTGTTATCGGCAATTCCATACCCTGCAGCCGGTAACAAATTTTCAACTTCCCTCCTCCTCTATTCTATGTTACCCAGTGAGAAATTTGTTGAAATTTCAGCACTTTAAAATTTGTCGCTTGGTTGCTTTTGGCATAACATGGTTCAAATTGCATTTAGTACCTTAACCCTTTCGCTACTGCACCCAAATTCACTGTCTCACTGAGAGGCCCATCAAATTTTTTTTGATAAATAATTATGATAATTTTGAGAATATTTTTAAACAATTTTGTGGGTTGTTGGTAACACTGCTCATCCCCAAAGGTGATAACAATTGGCTGGAGTATTGACAGTCTATCATCAAAGTTTTAGACTGCTACAACAGCCTGGCACAGAATTATTTGCCATTTAAGTGCTCGTAGTCAGTGTCACAAATGTGTGACCACGGTCTGTGGAGAAATTCCTTGATGTCACATATATGTGACTGTGCTAGCGAAAGGGTTAAAAAATGCTCTTTTTCATGTCTCATGTTTACATCATTTTAACTCAGAGCTTAAAACTCATCTATACTGTGATACCTGACAGTGTTCCACAAATATCCGGATATTCAATCTTTCACAAATGTATAGGAAGGAGGCTCGAATGTGTTATCAGAAGCGAGCAAAATTTGTGGGAATACAACATTTAACCGGCATGATAAGTGACTACTATTGTCAACTGACTGGAAAGGGGATGTCACAACGGTCATAACCAATCACATTCATAAATAAACATCCGGATATTTTTCCCGAATATCCGGATATTCGAATATATTCACATTATCCAGATATTTGTTGAACACTGATACCAGACTAAATGCTTTGGGAGCCGTGCTAATTTATGTGTGCGAGGATAATCAGCCTCTTCTCATCAAATTCACTAGCAAAATCGTGATGCAAAGCAATAAGCATAGTGGCTGACATCTGGTGGACTTTCATGCAACTGATGAAAGATGAAACGGTGCTGCTAATTGAGTTTTATCCAGTGTTGGCAAAGTTCACGGAAAAAGTGAACGAGTTCACGTTCTTTAAAATCAAACTAGTTCAGTTCACATTCTTTTAAAACGAACTGGTTCGCGTTCGCGTTTAAACACGTTTTTTTTATAAATCAGCAATATGGGTGGGCGGAGGTGGGAACCAGAGTCCAGGGGAAAGAGAATGCTTGTTTAGAAGCTGGAGCGCAGCCAGAGGGGGCTCAGGAGGCTCGAGCCTCCTCCTTAAGCTCTGAAAGAACAAAATTTTAGTATGAAAATGTTGGAAAAAGGACATTTTTTGCTCTTCCAATCGTATTTTCCTCTTAGAAATGTTGAAAGATCAGTTCAAAAAAATGTGTTCACAGTCGTAAAAAAAGAACGTGTTCAGTTCACGTTTGTGAAAATGGAACAAGTTCACATTCATTTTAAATGAACACCACGAACTTTGCCAACACTGGTTTTAACCAACAGGACTAGAGAATTTGATGGTAACATTTGGCTAAATTTAGGCATCAGCTGATTAATTCAGATTGGAGGGGTGGTGGTTTATCACTACAGCATCACCTTTTCAAAACCCAATACTAGCGAACCTCGCGAATGTTGCATCACAAATAGGAAAATTATACTCTCAACTGGATAAATAAGCATATGCAATATGCATTGGTATGGGGTGGAACATTTCCAGTTCTATCTCTTTGGCATGAACTTCAATCTAATTACAGACAACAAGCCAGTTCAATGGTTGCTAGCTTCAGACACCTTATAGAATTCATGTATGTAGAGATGGAGCACGTGACTCCAAGCATTTGATTTTACTAAGACTTGAACGGAATTGAAAAACTTTTTCTCCCGACTATTTAGCTATTGAAATCGGTAAAATGTAGCCTAGGTTTGATTTTCAAGGTCGTACATTAAGAAATTTGACAATATGAAATATATACGGGGCAAGAGGGAGGGGATGAGGGGAGTGGTAAAATTGAAATTTACCTAAAATATTGTGTGGTACATCGAAATTAAGGTTTTCGAGATCGTAGATTACAAATTTGGCAAAGATAATTTTTTTGGATGCCAGGAGGAGGGGTGGGAGGAGGTGCTAAAATTTAAATTTACCCAAAATATTATGTCCTTTATTGAAATCTAGTTTTTGAGGTTGAAGATTACGAAGCTGACAAAAAATTTGTAAGGGCAAGGGGTAGGGTGGGGTTGCTAAAATGGAAATTTACCCAGAAGAGCCTTTCCTGATAAGGGTCAAAAACAGCCCTTGGCCCAAAATCGGTCAAAAGTAACTCAAATTGTTACTTATGGTCTACAACCATCCCCAAAAATTTTTGACTCCCACACCCTTCCCTTCCCTTCCCTTCCCTTTCAGAATCATCGCACTCCCAATGTGATATCAAAAATACAATATGCGATATCTCTGGAAGGGGAGGATAACAATTTTTGAAATTTTTACGGTACGTCTTGCTAGGTAATATGAATGAGAAATTTTTTGAAAATTTCATATCAACATTATCCTAGCTTTTTTCATTTTGTAATTTTCAAAAAAAATATATATATAGGTAGTAATATCCGTACATGTCAGCCACCTTGTGGGTTAATTCTACATACAAAGTGAGCCACCGTACTTCTCAGCCATGGCTGAGATTGAATGGGTTAATTCTACATACAAAGTGAGCCACCTATTTTCAAAACTTCCACCAGAGTGCGCACCACTTAGAAATTGAGTCGCGAGGATGAACGTAGGCTCATTTTTTAAGTGGTGATGAGTAGAATAAGGAAAACAGGTCGAAATTTTTTTACCTGTACCAAATTTGGTTATGCACAATGTTAAATTTACCCCATCATTTTTTTGTCATTTTATCAACTTGAACAAAAATTTTTGACACCAAAAATTCTAATTTAAGCCAGGCTTTTTTGTAATAGAAAAACTTTTCCAAAATTTGCAATGGCTTAGAAAATTTTGCAATTTTTTTTCAAAAATTTTGTTGCAGGAGTCTCATTTTTTTTGCTAAGGTGGATTTTGTGTAGCTAAGCACGAATCTGCAATTAGAATTTTGATAAGTCAATTAGTAACAATTTTAGAAAATTTTGAAAATTTAGAAAATTTTCAAAAAATTTTGAGTATATATAGAAAGTGGCTGACAACCTACGGTCGCGTGCAAATATATATATATATATTTTTTTGGGGGGGGGGCATGGCTGGAATTTTTTTTATTACATCTGTTAAGTGGTCATGCATCACGCATATTTTTTTGGATTCCGAAATTGGAGGCAACACGCTGGAAAAAAATCAATGTCAAAACAACACGTTTTTCATTTGGTACTTTTTCATATAAACAAGGAAGGTATCTCAGCTCAAAGTAAAATTTTTAGCTGAAACAGGAATAAATTGAAAATACATAATCAAAGAACTCCCATTTCCAAAATTTTAAGTGCTGTAGTGCATTTCTCGAATTTTGGCAATTTTTTGAAATTTCAAAATCATCTCTTCTCATCGTGGTTAAGTAATTAAGTAAGTATATACTGCCTAAAATTACTACTGAATTTCACCTCTTGTTTGGTAAATTTGGTAAGTAATTTCTATTGAAAAAAAAAAAAATGGTACTTGTAATTATATACTTATTAAAATAATTTTATTTTCGTCTAAAATGAGTAAGTATACCTATTTTTTGTATTTTTAAATAATTTTTTCTAAACTCAATACGTTCTAAATTAAGCAGGTACCTAATAAATAGGTAGGTACCTGTATTTTATCATTGAAAAAGTACAGCAAAATCACTTGTATGATTCTCTTTGGAGATATACA
Organism: Pseudococcus viburni; assembly: GCA_033439095.1. Classification (NCBI taxonomy): domain Eukaryota; kingdom Metazoa; phylum Arthropoda; class Insecta; order Hemiptera; family Pseudococcidae; genus Pseudococcus; species Pseudococcus viburni. The sequence goes on from JAVBJF010000304.1 coordinate 404,902, forward strand.
ACATCAGTATCAGTCTCCCAATTTAAATCGCTTTTTAAATTAACAGAAACAATTTTTTTACACGTTATAGTTTGTTTTACATTTAAATTGTTATTTTTCACATATTTCATGGCTTCTTGTAACGTTTCATCGTCTTCAAACGCTATCAATATTATCAACGCGGTGCCTCTATCATTAATCAACACTAATTTCGCAGTATCCGGATAATTTTCATAAAAATCACGTTCAAATTTCTCTCCGATCTCAAATCGGTCGCTTTTAATTGCCGCTAAGTACAAAACTGCTCGCAATTCGAACTGTAAACTGCCTTTTTTGGGCATATATTCTTCGTGTGCTGAGACCATTGATTTGAATACTCGAGTTGAAGTTTGAAAAAATTCATCCCAGGACTCCATACGTGGATCATTCTGGTCTATTATATCAATTAAATTATCACAAATTGATGTCAGATCATTTTTATAAATATCTGACGATTTTGTATACCACAAAGATAAATATTTCTGGATGTCGTGTTCGATTTCTTCGTTAGGAATACGATAGAAATTCGGTTTCGAGGTATAACTCAGGTACCCAAACTCGAACATCAAGGCGAGGAATGTCAAAACGTCAAAACTGCTGATATACTCAAAATCTCTGTCGACTAGTTCCTTAAAAGCTGTGAGCTCGTTTTCGTAATAATTGTGCATGTGTTTGACCAAGATGATTTTTTCGTGGAGAAGTTCTAAAATATATTTTCGAAATTCGCTGGCTTTCATGAAATGTACCAAGAAGTGGGTTTTTGGTATGGCTTTCGTCCATTGGCTGAGGTTTCCCAAAGGTTCGTGTTTTGCTACGTCGGCCAAGTAGGATGTGACAGAAAATGGATTAAAAATCGATTTTTCCGGTGATGCGGTTCGTATAGGTAAATTACCCAAGGCTGTGTATCCATTGAAATTTTTCATCACTTTGTTTCGCGCAGGATGATGTTTATCCATTCCCAATCGATCCAGTAACTGGTCCACTTCTTCGTTGGTAAACCCGAAATAGAAGCTGAAAAGTGGACAGCTTAAGAAACGATGATGACTGATGGTTTTCATTTCGAGGAAGTAAAAATTGTAAAGGATTCCATTGACGCCGGTTATCACTGCTAACTCAATATGAGGATTTCTAGGGCTCAATAGGTTGCCTATCATCGATAGTATAATTTTAATTACCGGTTCGGAATCAAAATTGGGTGTAAAAATCGCCTTATTGATTAGAGCATCGTAATCGTCGATCAAAACTACAACTTTTTTTTGAAAATATTCGTAAAGGATCTCGGTTAGTTGAAGTAAACTTGACGGTATTTCTTCTACGGTTATATTTTCGTTCAATATTTTCTCCATGAAATTTATTTGGGGCTGAATTTTTGTATTTTGTTCGATTGATTTTTTTCTAAAATGATCCAGTAGCCATTTGTATTGCTCGGTTGTTTTTTTCAAAGCGAAATGTATCCTTTGTATGATTTCTTCAAATGTGATGTTTCCTATTTTTATTTCATTGAGGCTGAGATTTAATAGGATGACAGGATGTTCTGCTAAATGCTCCTTAATAAGGTTCTTATGCTGACCGATTTTTAAAAATCCATTTGTAAATAGCTGGTAATTTGGAGATTCTTGTTTTGCTAACGCAGTTCCACTGATATGGTCGACTTCGATTTCAGCGAATCGTTTTATCATATCGAGATTGGAGCTTTTTCCAAATAGCTTCGGACATGTGATCATAATGCATGGAGTATTTTTGGTATTTTCGAACAGTGTTTTGATCATTAATGTTTTATCTACGAAGTACGTATTTGTGATCAATTTTTCGAATTGAGATGATGAAATTTGTGAAAAGTGGTATGATAATAATTGGATAAGTCCTGCGAGAATAACTTTGGATGTCATTTTTTTTTCGCAGGCTGTAAAAAAAATAATGAAGTGAACTTCAAGTCCCTACCTAAATAACACAAGTCAACAAAAAAAAATTCTGTGTTTCAGTTCTCATGGCCAAATTCTGATTCTAAACATCAAAACACACCAATATGCTCATTCGTGGCTTCCAAAGTTTGCTTGGGGGGATGGGGGGGGGCAAAAATGTGATTTTTCAAAAACAATACACACAAATTTGAGAAAAATTTGAAAAATTTTTTTTTGATCCAGTCTTATAAAAAATTTCACGCTGAATCGAATGCCGCAAACCGCAGACCTCCATCTCTTTTAGAAAAAAAGTTACGGTTAAAACTATCCTAAATTATGTGAAAAAATCGCATTTTTTTCGCCTTACTCACTGAAAAGTGAGATTTCTGAGAAATCGAGAAATCTAAGCGTTCTACGACCATAATGATGATGACAAAAGTTGTAGAAAATTAAATTTCCTGTCGGATAGGTGCATTCAGATTTTTCAGGGAGGCGTAGTTTTTGAGATATTCTTGAGTAAAGTTGAACATTAGTTGAGGCAATTGAGAAAAAAAGAGAAATGAAGCAATTTTCGGCTGTCAAAAGTGTTATAGCGAAAAATTGTGGGAAGTCGTGGTAACTCCTAAAGGTTAGTCACCTTCCACAATTTTTGGCTGTAACACTTTTGACAGCCAAAAATTGCTTCATTTCTCTTTTTTTCACAATTGCCTCAACTAATGTTCAACTTTACTGGAGAATATCTCGAAAACTACGCTACCCGGAAAAATCTAAATGCACCTATCAGATAGGAAATTTAATTCTCTACAACTTTTGTCATGGTCATTATGGTCGTAGAACGCTTAGATTTCTCAGAAATCTCACTTTTCGGTGAGCGAGGCGAAAAAAATGCGATTTTTTCACATAATTTAGGAAAGTTTTAATCGTAACTTTTTTTCTAAAAGAGATAAAGGTCTGCGGTTTGCGGCATTCGATTCAGCGTGAAATTTTCTATAAGATTGGATCAAAAAAAAATTTTTTCAATTTTTTTCTAATTTTTTTCAAATTTGTGTGTGTATTGTTCTTGAAAAATCACATTTTTTGCTCCCCCACCCTCCAAAGCAAACTTTGGACAGAAAAATTATTTTTCCCTTTATTAGATACATAAAAGCAACCCAAATTTTGCAATCGGAACCCAAACACAAAAATCGTCTTGACTTGTGTAATTTATGCAAACATAAATTAAATGAAGTAGGTACTCACTTATCAACATCAAGTCGACTTTTGAAGTAGGTATGGATAATCTTCAGCTGCATTGGTGGGTAAAAACATACTTATTTTTTGAAAATTACACGGTGTAAAAATTTTACAATTGTTTTACACATTTAGTTCAATGAATCAGAAAATCAAATTTTATATTTTTGTGACTAAGTAAGAGGTAGAATTCAATAGCAAAATGAAATTCCTAAATTTAATCGAGAAATAAATTTTCAGTTATCAGTTATCAGGTTTGAGATAACAGCAGAATAACTGTTTTGTACAGGCCTACTTAAGTATATATTTTTAGTTACTGATTTGAACATATGTACCTACTTAGGCGATGAAAAAAAATTTTGGGAGGAAAATTCTGTGTATAAATTGAAGGTGAAAAATCCATGCTACCCGGAACCAGAACTCGAAGCATGGGACAGACGGCAGAGGCGTGACTAACGGGGGGGTGTGGGGGGTGCGTCACCCCCCCAGACGATTCCAAAGTTGAGAAAAGTTGGGAAAATCAGGAAAAAGTGGGAAAATTGGGAAAAGTTGGGACTTGTCCCAACTTTTCCGCAGTTTGAATTTTGGAAAGTCGAAAAAATTTAAGAAAATCACAATCCCTAATCAAATTTTAGGAAAACTGGGTACAATTGAGATTTTCAACTTTTTTCCAAATTGTCCCAACTTTTTTGCAGTTTGGATTTGGGAAAGCTGAAAAAATTGAGAATATCACAATCCCTAATTTGGACTTGGAAAATTGTGTGAATTTGGGATTCCCAACTTTTTCCCAACTTATTCCAATTCTCTCAAGTTTAGATTCAAAAAAGTTAAAATTCCCAAGTTTTTGAAAAGTTGTACTTACTTGGGAACGTTGAAAAAACTTGAGAATATCGAAAAAGTTGATTGCAAATTGTGTAAAATAGCTAAAATTTCGTTTAAAAAAACATTTAAAATCACAAATTTTTTAAATGGAAGTAATAGAAATTTTTCAAAGAATAATCTATTGAAAAAATAATTATTTTTGTTTTAAAAATCACTAACTTTTCAAATTTTAGCCCTCGCTTCGCTCGGGCATATAGCAACACCTAAACAAACCAATGTAATTTCTTTAAGAAGTATGAGTTGAGGACTTCACCTATTAATTTGAAAAATGAAAAAATTTCAGCTTTTGTATATACTTTTTCTTCAAAAATTTTCGCCCTCGCTACTTACAATGATATGAACACTCTCATCTTCTATCTCAGGCAATATTAAATACTTTTTGAAGGGGAAAAAAAATTTCCTTCTCATTTATTATTGGTTTTACAGGCCTCAGACAGAAATCAGCTTTTAAATGGCTGTCCCCTATTTTCACGCTTAGTCACTAAAGCCACCCTTTTTCGCCAAATGATCACTATTGAACCCCTTTGTTTTTTTTCAAGACACGCTTTTCAAAAATCTTTAAGAAGGAATTCAGAATAGTGGTTCTTTTGCTTATTTTATCATACATTTTTCAAAAAAAAATAATTGCCCTCGCTTCGCTCGGGTTAAATATTACGTTCCATATCTTGCAAATTGTTTTTCTATTTGTTGTGATGTCAGTGACCACGATGTTGAAAACAGAAAGCAGGAATAGAGAAGAATTCGAAAGTATTGGTCACATTTTGGAAAATCTCAATGAGAGAAGTGTGTTGAATTTTCAATTTTTGAAAGTCTATTTTTGCTAAAAAATTTTGCCCTCGCTTCGCTCGGGCTCAACACATTATTAAATCTATATAAATCTTAACAAAATTATTATCAATACATATGTTACCTAGTCTAACCTAGATTTTTTTATTTGCTGAAACAAGGTAAAAATTGCAATGGCTTGCTTGCAATTTATGAAAAGTTCCCTTTTTTTGAAAATGTAACTAGCAAATCTTTTATTTTCACCCCTTCAGACTTTTTCCTAAGTTTCGTCTCTGTCCATATCACTGCCTCTCAAGGCGGCATTCAAGTTGAGATTTGAAATTTTTTTTTCACAACACCTGGGCAGCCACGATAAAAATTACCTAGTTGGAAATTTTTTTTGGGAAGTAGGAAAAATAGTTGGGAATTTCTCGGAAAATAGTTGGGAAAATTTGAGCTTCACCCCCCCAGAAATATTGCTTCGTCACGCCTCTGACAGACGGGCTTGACTTAATTCACACGAGTTTTTTTTTTTTACTTTCATCAGCAGGCTATAGAAAGTTGATAAACCTCAGGGTAGAATTCAAAAATCAAAAAAGAATTGTAGGCACCCTACTTCGAAGTTGAATTTTGGAAATCTGAATTCATTTTGTACCGTCCTTTTGAAGTTAAATTTTGGGAATTTGAAGTTTCTCTTGCAAACCGCTTCAAGGTTGAATCTCCGAAGTTTGAAATTCAACTTGTGCTCCTCCTCCAGCGTAAAATTCTACGAAGATGTAAAGGCTCTGGTGTGATTTGGAGGTCATTTGGCCCTTGGCAGAACTTTGACAAGATTTTTATGTCATTCGACTTGCCCATGTAGAAGATGATTTTAGAGCGTAAAAACGAATTATTACCACACTCTCCGGAGGCGGGGGCTTCGAAATACGTGATTTTCAAGCCAAAAATGCTATCTCCGCAAGTTTTTAACCGATTTTTTTCAAACTTGGTACGTGGGTAAAAGTACTCGAGTGGAGTGCCCTGAAATTTTTTTAGATTTTTTCGACCACTATAATGACCTTAAATTTGACCTTGAAAGTTTCAAATCGCCCTGAGGGCATCGTTTTGGCAGGTGGTATGAAGAAAAAATTATTTTTATGTTTCTCACTCTATTTTACACCACCCAGAATTTTTTCAGATTTTTTCGATTGGTGGCCTATACGTGAGGTTCAAAAAACCGATAAATCGTTCGTTTTACCTACCTAGTACTTGAGAAACACACTTTGATAAAGACAAATATGTTAATCGCAATTTTATTTCTGGAAATGCTTCTAATGATGTCCTGAGTCTGTGATAGATTCGCATCGCCACAGCCCCTATTGCTTTCAGGGGGAGGGGGAGAGCGGCGTGGCGGTCCCCTTTGAGAGAAAAAATTATTTTGCACCGATTTCGCTCAAATTCACGTAAAGGGTTCTGTAGGTGTAGAATTTCTCCCCCAAAAAATTTTAGCCCCCCTCGATCTCAGGAGGCTGAGTTGTCGCTTCCCAAAGCTGAACTTTTTGGTTAAAATGATAAAAAAAAACGAGTTTTTCGATTATAAAACCGCTCCAAAATTCTAATTTTTGAAAAACTTGGTATTTTCTGTGCACATTTTGAGATGACCAATCCGACTAGCCCATCAGACTTTTCATTCAAAGTGTCTCTCCCCCCCTCTTTCGGGTACTTTTAAAAGTGTACAACTCATGTCTTTTTTTAGCAAAAAATGACCTCATTACATAGGTGACCCAAAAGTGACAATTTGTAAGAATGTGAAAATTTTTTGATTTAAATGCAATATGATGTCTTGAGTGTGTGGTACAGACACACTGTCCCTAACCCACTTCATTTCTGCTGGAGAGGGAGGGATGAAGCTGAGGGAGCTCGGTTCAAAAACTGATTTTTTCGCATCGATTTCGCTCAAATTCACATAGGAACTTATTAAGGTACAGTAATATTTTTTTACAAATTTCAGCTCCCGACACATCAGGAGGCTGAGTCATAATTTCTCAAAGTTGAGCAGTTTCTTAAAAATTATATAGAAATATTCTCCAAATAATTTTAGACACTCCTGCGGCTTGAGGGGGAGGGGTTGAGCCATTGCTTCCCAAAATTTCAGTTTGGGTTTTATAATCGAAAAACTCGTTTTTTTTTGTCATTTCAACTAAAAATGTCCAAATTTGGGAAGCGATGGCTCAGCCCCCTGAGGTCGAGGGGGGCTAAAAATTTTTGGGGGAGAACTTCTACACCTACAGAACCCTTTACGTGAATTTGAGCGAAATCGGTGCAAAATAATTTTTTCTCTCATAAGGTATTTTGAAGCCCCCGCCCCCGGAGGGTGTGGTAAAAATTCGTTTTTCCGCTCTGAAATCATCTTCTACATAGGCAAGTCGAACGGCATAAAAATTTTGTCAAAATTCTGCCAAAGGCCAAATGACCTCCAAATCACACCAGAGCCTTTATCCCGTACCATCTTCAGAGCAGAATTAAATTTCCTTTATATCGCGCCAATAAAGCTGATTTTTGGAAGAATTTTAATTTTTTTGTCACACTCTTTCAGAAAAGAAATCAAATTTGGAAATACAGTTCTGAATATGGTAGGTAAAGAAAAAATCAAAAATTCAAAATGACAAAGTTATTCAGCTCGGGAGAGAGTAAAGGGTAGGAGATAACAGGAGATAATTCAAATTTCTAGAAGTAAGCACTGAAGACCTTCAGAGCTGAATTTTAGAAATTTGAACTTTTACACTTACCCGCCCATAGAGCTGAATTTCAAAAATTTGAATTTTCTTCTGCAGATCTGTTTAGAGGTGAATTTTGGTTCGGGTGAAAATTCTTCAGTAATTATATTTCATTGGGACCAAATTTTGGCAGCTCAAAAGTTCCCCAAAAAAGGTCTGAATTGCAAAACTAATAATTAAATGAGATTTTGTTTTACGCGACGCTTTCAATTTTTCAATAATTCACATATTTGCACGAAAAAATTATTGAAATTTAAAATTTTTTGCAGTATTTACTTCTAGCATTGGAACATTATTGTCGTTACACGTATCCAATCCACAATGAATACTAAGATACCAAACCAGTTTACACCTGATAATTTCGGTTGTAAAAATTGATTAAATATTTTGTTTGTTTTATTCCGGCCAAACTATCTTGGCGATCCAATCAATTGCTACATATAATTTAAAATGGAAGACGAACACTGAACCTTCGGTTTTACCATCACATTGTGTAGAAAATACATCTTCGGTAGCGGTACCAAATTGCACATAAGTATTCGGGCAATCGCGACTCAATTTATGTTGCGCTGATCCACCAATCGTACGCTGTAATCAAGGCGAAAAAATATTCATCAGAAATATTTTGTCTGAATGAATTTTATTTTGTGATTGTTAGCGTAAGACTACTTACTGGGCAGGCGGTTTTCTTTCGGAGCGTATGGATAGAGCAATGAGTGAGATTCGAGAAGAAATTTGGTCTCCGAAGTATTTCATCACATTGTGATTTCACATCACTACCGTTTATCCGCAGATCGACGAATCGCAGTCGCTGGAATGAGGGGTCACCTAAATAATAACGAATTACATATTATGCTTCATTAGTAGTCCTATCACCTTAGGAATTGACCTCCAAAAATTAAATCCTGATATTTTGGGTGTTGAATGGAATTAAAATGATTTTACCGACTTTTTCTTTGAATATGGTGTAGAATTAACAAAAAAAAATCAATTTACACAATTTTGACCTTTGAAAAAAAAATGTATTTTCTTCCAATCTTTGGAATTTTTTTTCTCAAAAATACGAAATAACGTCACCTCAATTTTTTAATATGTTAATCAGCATGTAAAGTTGTACCTTACAGATTTTTTTCAGAATTTTGGCGATACAGCTAATTTTTCTTGTTAAAAAAAGTGGCAATACTGATTTTCAAAAAATCGCTCTTCAATGGTCCTACACATTAGAAAAAGTTTCAACTTTCAACTCAACATGGTTTTCGAGTTATCCACGCTCCAAATTTACCATATCCAACTTACCTCAAAACTTTAAATACTCGTGGCAGCCCTCCAAAAAGACTTTGAGAGCTGCGGTTCACGGCATTCGTCATCTCTCATCGAGGTCTACCCATATAAAAAAAAAATGAAAAAAATCGCCGACCACACCTACCACTTTGCGTACGAACTGACGTGGAATGACCCCTATATCTGAAAATCTACTAAATAAGAGGCTCAAGATTCTCAAAAGTTGCTCAAAAAAATTTGGATGGTATTTTTGAATTTTTGGCGAAATTCTGCCCCACTATCATAGGTCACATGCCAATTTTTTGAAAATACTCAAAAATTGACCCAATTTGGGTCTCAAAATGGGTTAAAATTGCTCAAACTTAATTTTCATCAATAATTTCGTCCGAGTTTTAGATTTATGAAAGGGGGAGGAAATCGATTTTTCAAAACTTTGAAATTCCATCACGGCCTATTGTGCCAACAGTTTTCCCCATCAAACGCGTTATGAACCCAAGAATACATTGCGTTTGATTTTTTTTGGTGCAGCACACCACATGTCGCCTACAGAGCATTATTGTGCTAAAAATGATCAAATTTGGCAATAAAATCTCGCATTGGGGGGCTCAGCATCCCATTGTGCCCGTGACCCAAGGGATGTGACATATATGGAGTCGGGGGAGTGTCTGCTACCAGAATGTGAAAAAAGCAAAAACCCCTTTTTGGGGGGCTTTGATCCACCGCAGGGGGATAGAAACAGGTTTGGGGTGGTCGGGTGATTACATTTTGCCCAGGACTTGGTCTCAGACCATTTTCAGCAAAAAAGGCCTATAATGTCATTTTTCGCCGGGTTACGTCCTCCTATTGATTGTTTAGCTCTTTTGAATACAATACCGGTACCACTTATTTGTCAGGGAAGGGGGATCAAAAATTTTCTAAAACCAATTTTCATGAAAAGGTAAGTAATTAAAATGAGTTTGATACAAACATTTTAAATTTTAGTAATTTCGCTGTATTTTTCAATTTTTTCAAATTTCGGAATTTTGGGGGGCTTACAGGCACGTGTTAATATTAACTTTGGGGGTCAAAAATTTCAGGGAATTATTTTATCATAAAAAAGGACAACTTTGAGAAGGGGGGTACGAGAAAAATTCGAACAATTTTTTTTTTATCAAGTATAAATAAGGACCACCCTACTATTAATAGAGGCATTCTAGCAAAAAAGTGGAAAAAATTTAGAACAAAGGTTTTTTTGCGGGAATGTGTTCAGAAGGATCCCAGTAGTTACCAAAAAAAAACCAAGAGCCCCAAGTGTGAGGGAAATTTTTTTTTGGGGGGGGGGGTGAAACACCCCCCAAAAATTGGTTTTTCTACATTATTTCAAAATGTATCAATTTTGAATAAAAAATAACCACAGATTTGAAATCTGCATCAAATTTCCGATCTAATGATACCTAACACAACCCATTTCAAATGAAACATGAGCTCTTGCGGGGGGGATCAAAGTTACCCATTTTTGAAAATCTCAGATTTTTCAAATTTAAGAGTTGAAATAATTATGCACCTAAATGATCCCGTATTGTGCCTTAACGACTGTCCACGAGTACGTAAATGATTGCTGTATGTATTTTGACACAATCGCACCCATATGGGGGGGGGCTCTCGACTCTTCATGATACATTTACACTATAGTCCAGTAAAATCAACATTCTATAATGCAAATTAAGATGGCAAGCTGAATTTTGGTATACTGGCCCATTTTCATGTCCTAAACACGAATTTAAGGTGTCCGGTCGCGTCCGGGGTGTGCGTTCCCCGGAATTGTGGATCTTTGCCCCCCCTCCAAATCAGGTATTTGGCTCATATCTGCTAAAATATGAGTTCTAGAGCAAAAACTGCGTCTATAAAACTTATTCTACGTCAAATTTCCTATCAGATGACTTTTGAATGGTATTCAAAAATTCAAGGAGGCTGGAGCTACAGTTGATTAAAGAGAGGGGATTTTCTCCAAAAATCTGATTTTTGGCTATATCTGCTAAAATATCGATCTCAGTGCAAAAATGAGGTCTACGAAACTTAATCTACGTCAAATTTCCTACCAGATGACTTATGAATGATATACACAAACCCAAGGGGGCTGGAGCTACAACTAAGCAGAGAGAGGGGGTAGCTCAGTAGCAGATGGCAAATAAACATCAAATGATGATAGAGGGACAAAATTCGGTGTAGTGAACAAGGATACCATTTCAAATTTTTTTAGACCGGTAGGTCATCGCGAAACCCTATAGGAGGAGGGAGAAAGGGCTCCAAAGAGGGATTCAGACCACCAAGTTTTGAAATTGGGCTATTGGCTCATTCTTGGTGTCATTTACATATGATTGAATCCCGCTGAGTTCAAGAATGTAATAAATTTTTAAATTCAAGAGAGAGAAATTACCAAACTTTCCCTACCTGTGCACCCCTTACTCGCCAAAATTATATTACTTTCAAACCGTTTTAAATATCACTCCTATCGAAAATTTACAGTGAAGTTCAGGGTGAACAATGTTTTTCGAGAATTTCTTCAGGGAAAAATCTCCTAATACACCGAAAAATTACAAAAATCTAAACATGTAACTCGCGTTCCTTTGGCGTTTAGGAGATGGATTTTATACCAGGAAGGCCATCTGAAGATGGGATAATTACCTAGATTCGAGTTTAACATGAGGGGGGGGGGATTTTCACTCATACATTGGTCGTTATTACAATTTTTCTACATCACGCATAAAATGTATGAGTAAAAATTCCCCCCCCCCCCCCATGTCAAACTCGAATCTAGGTGACTATCCCATCTTCAGATGGTCTTCCTGGTATAAAATCCATCTCCTAAACGCCAAAAGAACGCGAGTTACATATTTAGATTTTTGTAATTTTTCGGTGTATTAGGCGATTTTTCGAAATTCAAACCTCCATAGCTCCCCCCTATATCAACTTTAGGGGCTGAAATTTTGGTTGTGGAAGTATTTGGTGATGCTCTACAAGCCTGTGAAAAAATTTTTTCATTCCGCGTGTCCGACTTCGGGTAGCTCCCTTGTGAGATCGATATTTTAGCAGATATAGCCAAAAATCAGATTTTTGGAGAAAGACGCCTCTCTTTAATCAACTGTAGCTCCAGCCCCCTTGAATTTTTGAATACCATTCAAAAGTCATCTGATAGGAAATTTGACGTAGAATAAGTTTTATAGACCCCATTTTTGCTCTAGAACTCATATTTTAGCAGATTTGAGCCAAATACCTGATTTGGGGGGGCAAAGATCCACAATTCCGGGGAACGCACACCCCGGACGCGACCGGACACCTTAAATTCGTGTTTAGGACATGAAAATGGGCCAGTATACCAAAATTCAGCTTGCCATCTTAATTTGCATTATAGAATGTTGATTTTACTGGACTATAGTGTAAATGTATCATGAAGAGTCGAGAGCCCCCCCCCCCCCATATGGGTGCGATTGTGTCAAAATACATACAGCAATCATTTACGTACTCGTGGACAGTCGTTAAGGCACAATACAGGATCATTTAGGTGCATATTTCAACTTTTAAATTTGAAAAATCTGAGATTTTCAAAAATGGGTAACTTTGATCCCCCCCTCAAGAGCTCATGTTTCATTTGAAATGGGTTGTGTTAGGTATCATTAGATCGGAAATTTGACGCAGATTTCAAATCTGTGGTTATTTTTTATTCAAAATTGATACATTTTGAAATAATGTAGAAAAACCAATTTTTGGGGGTGTTTCACCCCCCAAAAAATTTCCCTCACACTTGGGGCTCTTGGTTTTTTTTTTGGTAACTACTGGGACCCTTCTGAACACATTCCCGCAAAAAAACCTTTGTTCTAAATTTTTTCCACTTTCACCTCTTTTTAAGATCAATTTACCTGTATTATATATAATTTGGTGACAATTTCTAATAGGTACCTAATAATATTTCGAATTGAAAAATCAGAGAATCCTGTTTGAACTACAGTTTTTTTTTTTGATTTAGTGAAATGATGTAGGTAGGTACTAGGTAGGTATTATAAAAAATTACTTTCATCAGCGCTCCATCCCGATGCAGTATTATTTGCAGTTTCGTCTGCCACAGCCGGGTCCGTGATTAAACATATTGGTCTTACATATGGGCTGAATTTCACAGTTTCGGTAAGTTTCAGTAGACCCAAATCGAAGTGGCCGGTACCATCACTGGTCAAGTATTCATGTTTGTATTCATCGGAAACGTTGAACCATTCACCGGTGTCGCTGTCTTTACTTGTTAAACTTCCTAATTTAACTTTTGCCGTCCTGGTGGTATCGATACAACGAGCAGTAGTCAGTACGAACCGATCACTGATTAATGTACCTCCGCACGTGGATTTTGAATCGGTTTTCTTTACGATGAACGCCTTCAAATAATAGAATGAAAATATTAGATATGATTATGTAATGGGAATTAGACGGTTTACGAAATTTATGCATACCATGTGAGGAAACAATCCTTCGTTTGGATCTTCTCGACCAACAGGAGGTTTATCTGGGAGTTTATGGTCGCAGGCTAACTTCTCGTATTCCTTGCAATCTGCGAGTATTTACAATTAAGAATATTATGAGTACATGAAAAAAAAGGTACGAGATATAAATGAAAATATGAAAAATGAGAAAATTACATTTTGCAGTTATTTCCAACCATTTGTATAAGTTGCGATACTCGGAAATTGCATTAATAATTACAACTGAAAAAAAATGAAAAAATTTATCTGGGTATTAGATTGATCAGGTGCGTAGGTACTTACTGAATGAGAAATACTCAACATTTGGACAAAAAAATCAAGCCGTTGGGGAAGAATACTTTTATTGGAGAAACATCAATTAGTATAGAGGGAGTGTTGTTTGTTTTGAATATGGTGGAATTATATTTACCAATATACTTAGATGACTGAATTGAATAAACTATAATTTCAATGATACACGTACCAATTACAGTTATCAAGAAGAGCACACCGATAAGAACAATATGTTGGTTTCTGAATCTACTCATCGGAAATACTTAATATGGAAGAATGGTCAAATAATTTGTTTCATGTTTAACAATGCTCTGCCGGATGCTTTAAATATTTCTTTTACGTTACAGATAGTCTTTTTTGTTTTAACAAGACCCCTGAAAATTCGTAGATGTTGCGGATGTTGCCAAATTTGTAACGTTGATTATCTGGGGTGTGTTCAGAAATGGTCAAAAGCGTCAAAAAATCATCACGATGACGTCTGTTGACAAAAAAAAGTGTTTAGAAATTATGTGTTGATTACTGTTGATCTGTTGATGCGTTCAGATTTCACTCTGTCGATTTTTTTTCAGTCGAAATTAACTGTACCAAAACATAGCCAAATATTTCTCGCAATGTCGCTATTCCTAAAAAATCTGAAAAAATTCTGAGTGGTGTAAAATAGAGTGAGAAACATAGAAATAATTTTTTTTTATACCACCCGCCAAAACGATCCCCACAGGACGATTTGAAACATTCAAGGTCAAATTCAAGGTCATTATAGTACTCGAAAAAATTTGAAAAAATTTAAGGGCACTCCACTCGAGTACTTCTACCTACGTATCAAAATTTGAAAAGAATCGCTTGAAAATCACGTATTTTGAAGCCCCCGCCTCCAAGGAGTGTGGTAAAAATTCGTTTTTGCGCTCTAAAATCATCTTCTACATAGGCAAGTCGAATGACATAAAAATTTTGACTAAGTTCTGCCAAGGGCCAAACGACCTCCAGACCACACCAGAGCCTTTATCCCGTACTATCTTCAGAGCAGAATTAAATTTGTTATATATCGTGCCAATAGATCTGATTTTTGGAAGAATTTGAATTCTTTTGTCTCGCTCTTTCAGAAAAAAATTCAAATTTGGAAATACAGTTTTGAATATGGTAGGTAAGAAAAAATCAAAAATTCAAAATGATAAAGTTATTCAGTTCGGAAGAGAGTAAGGGTCACGGGTAACATGAAAAAAATTCGAATTTCAAAAGTAAGCTCTGAAGACCCTCAGAACCCGGAATTTGAAATGTTGACACTTTTACACCTACCCTCCCATAGAGTGAAATTTCGAAGAGAATTTTATTCTGCAGATCTTCTAGAGGTTTGAATTTTGTCCGGAGTGAAAATTCTTCAGTCAATTATATTTCATTGGAACCGAATTTTGGCAGCTCAAAGTTCCCCAAAAAAGGGCCTGAATTGCAAAACAATGGCACTATATGAATTTGTCTCGTTGAGACGAAGTTGAACCATATATTTACGATGGATTATGAAATCGTCCAGCGAGGTTTAATAAAGATTATTTACAATCTGGAGACCAAGATGGATAATTCGGCTGATAAGTTTTGTGTCAGAACTCTCTGAACAATGATAGTATATTCCTGAAGCTGCATTTGAAGTCATTTTTTAGAATTTTTCAGTTGGAACCAATCGATTTGAAGTGGAGAATTCCTGAATTGTGAAATGAAGTTAGCGTAAAACGCCCAATTCTCTCTAAAATTGACTCGAATCCGGAATTTCTTTTTTTCTCAATTCCATACTTCGAACCAATACTGGTATGAAACCATTTTAATACATAATTTAAACCTCCTGAATACGAATTTTCAGTTAGTTTCCCGATCAGAAGTGGAGAATTCTCTCATTCGCGAAATTGGTACAGCACAAAATACCCTATTTTTGCTAAATTTGATATGAAATTACGAATTCTAATCTTCTCAAACTCTGTACATCCTACCAATTGTATGTTATAAAATCTCTTTTCACCTGATTGAAACTTCTTATGCACAGAGAATACAATTAAAAGTTTTTCGGGTCTTGAGACTCCTGGGGCTGAGCTCTGGCTTTTCAAAGTAGAGTCTTCCAAAAAAAAAATCTGCGTTGGGTAGGTAGTTGAGTGAAGCTAATTTAATTGATTATCAGATGTATTTCTAATGTCAGGTTTTGTTGGCAAATTGGGCGAAAATAAATTTTACAACGTAAATTGCAGGACATATAAGGTTCGGGAAGATTGAAAATCGCAATTTTATGAAAATTGAGCAAAATTTGAGTGTTTTACGCTAAACCATTTTCACAATTGAGAGAATTCTCCACTTCCAATCGGGAAACTAACCAAAAATTCGTGTTCAGCAGGTTCAAATTAAATATTAAAAAGGTTTCATACCGGTATTGGTTCGATGTATGGGGCTCAGAAAATGAGAAATTGCGGATTCGAGTCAATTTTAGCGAAAATTGACTGTTTTTCGCTACCGAAAATCGACGATCAAGAAGGTATTTCACTTCCTATCTGGAAACTAATAACAAATTTGGATTCAGGAGGTTTGAATTATATAAAAAAATTGTTCCAAGCCCCAATTGATCAACATTACTGGTCTCCAGATTGAAAAAATCGTAATTTTACCTCTTTTTCCTCAAAATTGGTCACTTTTTGCGACACAAATTGTACGATTGTGCGAGTTCTATACTTTTGATCGGAAAACTAATAGCAGATTCGAGTTCAGGAGGGTCGAATTATATGAAAATGACACCAAATTTACCCTCACCCCTTTATGTGGAGAAATAGGGGTGAAACCTCCCCTATAAACCCCCCTCACTCCTCCCCTAAGGGAAATTTTTGATGGGTCCCCTTCTGGAAAATTTTCTCAGGGGTCATACTAAAATAAAAACCACATTTCAACCCGTGTTCAAAAAGTGAAGTATTCCTGTGCTAACCGCAGGGACTAGAAGAGAGTAAGGGGTACGGGATAACAGGAAAAAATTCGAATTTCTAAAAGTAAGCTCTGAAGACCCTCAGAACGGAATTTTAGAAATTTGAACTTTTACACCTACCCTCCCATAGAGCTGAATTTCGAAGATTTGAATTTTCTTCTGCAGATCTGTCTAGAGGTGAATTTTGGTCCGGGTGAAAATTCTTCAGTAATTATATTTCATTGGAACCGAATTTTGGCAGCTCAAAAGTTCCCCAAAAAAGGCCTTACGATTGGATTCTGAAAATCTCCAGCGATTTTGGTATTTACATCAGAGAGGATTTCTTTTCATTTTTGATGTTAGGCAAAAATGATATTAATTCCCCTGATTAGTTCATTTTTTAGAACTTTCTTGAACAATTTCTTTTGTAGCTCCTTGAATTTTGAAGTTAGGCTCGGAGTCATGAAATGAAAATTCGTTCAATTTTTCAAGTGTGCAACATGTTCATCTCAAGTTTTTTTTTAGAGGTGTCCGGCTATATGTATCCAAAAAAAAATCGGGCACACTTCATAGAACACCCTGTAGATAGGAAAAATGTGATTCAGCCATCGTTTCAACGATAAACAATTTTACCTCTTCAGAAAAAAATTTATTGGCAGTAGTTTTTGCATGTCCTTCGTGCGTAACTCCAGATCTCCGGAAATTAAATGAGATTTTGTTTTACGCAAGGCTTACAATCTTTCAATAATTCACATATTTGCACGAAAAATTTATTGAAATTTTAAATTTTCTGCAGTATTTATTTCCAACATTGGAACATTATTGTCGTTACACTTATCCAATCCGCAATGATTACTAAGATATCAAACCAGCTTATACCTAATAATTTCGGTTGTAAAAATAGGTTAAATATTTTGTTTGTCTTATTCCCACCAAACTATATCGGCGATCCAAGCAACCGTTACATATAATTTAAAATGGATGACGAACACTGAACCTTCGGTTTTACCCTCACATTGTGTAGAAAATACATCTTCAGTAGCGATACCAAATTGCACATAAGTATTCGGGCAATCGCGACTCGTTTTATGTTGTGCTGATCCACCAATCGTACGCTGTAATCAAGGCGAAAAAAAATTCATCAGAAATATTTTGTCTGAACGAATTTTATTTTGTGATTGTGGTAGCGGTAGCGTAGGACTACTTACTGGGCAGACGGTTTTCTTTCGGAGCGTATGCATAGAGCAATGAGTGAGAAACGAGAAGAAATTTGGTCTCTCAAGTATTTCATCACATTGTGATTTCACATCATTTCCGTTTATCCTCAGGTCGACGAATCGCAGTCGGTGGAATGAGGGGTCACCTAATAACGAATTATCATGCTTCATTAGGTAGCGCACATGTATACTACAGGGCAAAGTTTCAATAACGTGCATAAAAAAATTACAAGTACAAAAGATAAGCCAGCTTCAAATTTAAAGTTGCTCCGGACATCCGGAGAACACACATAGATAGAGATCTAGTTATAATATTTGCAGTGATTGATTCTTTGATGTTTCTCGAGTCTCGATGCTTTTTTTCAAAAAAAATTTGTCCTAAAAAGCATTGGTCAATTATAATAGCAAAAGGAGGACAACAAAAAAAAGAGAAAATTTCAATTGAACCGTGTCAAGTTAAAAGCGACCAAGCGACATCAAAAATTTCATCAAAAAACAGAATTGAAAGTACGATAACTTCTAAACAGTTGAAGAAGGGATAAAAAGTATGAAAAATGTGAACTCTGGGAACATTAATTTATTAATAATTTACGTGCTCAGAAGCTTATTCTAAATTACCAGTGAGAAATACGTTAAAATCTTGGCACTTCCAAATTTGTCGCTTGGTCTGTTTTGACTTGACACGGTTCAATTGATCGATAGAAGAAAAATTAGATATTTGTTTCTTCGGAATATTCAAAAACCCTAAATCCATTTCCAAGCTCATTTTGACCCCAACTCCAAATAAATACGTGGAATCGTAGGGCAACCTCAACACAAAAAACAATTTTTGATGCCTTAAAGAAGTTTCTACATCCAGGCTCACATATTTTAATATTTTCAAAAAAATAATGTTTGAATATTGTGACCTACGATAAAATTAAGTATATGTGGTTTAACTTGAAAAAAATTGATAATTGATATTTTTCGATGTTTCATTAGTACCTCTATACAGAAATCTCCTTCTTGAAATATAAGTGAGAATCGAAGAAAAATTTTTGCATATTGAAACTTTTTTGAAAAAAAAATTAAGATCAATCCGGAGGAAATATTATTTTCATTCTTTCAAAATGTAATTTTTCACCGTCATGTTGGAAGAAATTCGAAAAAAATTAAGAAAATGTAATATTTTAGGAGAGTTTTCTAGTGAAACTATCAAGACAGCCTAGAAATCGAATGCAAAGTAGTTTCAGAATCTTGACTTGAAAATCAATCGAGATGCTAATTTCAAATTTTCAAAATGATCCTGTATGGATTTTCATCAAGTGGAAAAAAACTCGGAAATTGATTGAAAATGGTTTGTTTCGGGTCCCTAAGTTCAAAATTCATCGGGATAATGATTTAATGTTTAGAAAAAAAAAATGTTTAGGGTAATCCTGGCGAATTTGATTTTTTTTTAATTCAACTTTCGACGATTCTCTTGTTCTCCTGAGAAATTTAATTTTCAACTGAGCGATTCCTTAATATATCCGGTTGCACACACATTCTAGTTTTTCTCATCCATGTTTTTGACGTCCTACATAAGTGCACCAGCTAGAAATTAGCGGTGGGAGGGACTGAGAATTTGATAAAAATAGGGGGAGTGGTCAAATTTCAATGGAAAAATTAAGTACCTAATCTGTTATTTTAGTGGCGCTAGTGTAACCAGGGTATTTTTTGGTAAGGTATACTTCGCATAATTTTCCAAAAGTAGAGAAACTTTTTTCCACAGCTTGAACGATTTTTCAAAAATTGGGGGATCTCGTAAACTTTGGACAACTTTCTAAAAAAGAAAGATTCTTTACAAATCAGAAAATTTTATGAAATTTCCATATCATAAAAATTGTAAGGTTTCCCAAAAGAAGAATAATTTTTCAAGAAATTTAGCTGTACTTAGGTGAGTTTATTCCCGACGAAATACGCATGTGAAAGAATGGGCGAATAGATTTCCATTTTTTCGGGGTATGTACGAGTTGAATCCCACTTTTTCTCAAAAATTTCTTTCTGTTCTGAATTTTTTTCACAATTATTTACAACACCAGCTACCCGAGGTCTGACACGCCAAATTGAATTTTTTTCACAGGCTTGTAGAGCACCACAAGAAATTTTCACAAACAAAATTTCAGCCCCTAAAGTTGACTTGGGGTGGAGTTATGAGGGGTTGAATTTTGAAAAATCGCCCAATAGGTTCACTGGAAAAATTTCAAAAATCTAAATATCTTGCCCCATATGGCATTTAGGAAATGAATTTTCTACTACGATCTACCCACGGAATATGTAGGCCATCTGGAGATGGCGTAGTCGCAGAAAATTCATCTCTTAATGCCATATGGGGGCGAAAAATTTAAATTTTTGTAGTTCTTTCGGTGTACCTATCGGGCGATTTTTCTAAATTCAAACCCTAACAACTCCACCCAAAGTCAACTTTAGGGACTGAAATTTTGGCTGTGGAAATTTTTTGTGATGCTCTAGAAACCTCTGAAAATTTTTTCAATTTGGCGTGTCAGATATCGGGTAGCTCCCTTGTTTCTCGCATTTTTCTATGTTTAATTTAAATGTAGGTACTTTTCGGAATTTTTTCTCAAAATAGTTTTCAGTACCTAATTGAAAATGTTCTTGAAAAAAGAATATTGCTACCAGGACACATTTGGGAATTTTACCAAAAAAATTGTCCCTGGAGAGGAAAAAATTGAAAAATCTTGGAAAAGTAGTGTGTGCCAAGGCAAACCCATCAGTCACGCCTATGTCTGAACCACTGTACCTATATAATTTGGTGAAAATTCTTAATACCTAATAATATTTCGAATTAAAAAATCAGAGAATCCCATTTGAACTATAGTTTTTTTTTGATTTAATGAAATGATGTAGGTAGGTAGGTTCCATAAAAAATTACTTTCATCAGCGCTCCATCCCGATGCAGTATTATTTGCGATTTCGTCTGTCAGAGCCCGGTCCGTGATTAAACATATTGGTCTTACATATGGGCTGAATTTCACAGTTTCGGTAAGTTTCAGAAGACCTAAATCGAAGTGGTCGGTTCCATCACTGGTAAAGTATTCATGTTTGTATTCATCGGAAACGTTGAACCATTCACCGGTGTCGCTGTCCTTACTTGTTAAACTTCCTAATTTAACTTTTGCCGTCCTGGTGGTATCGATACAACGAGCAGTAGTCAGTACGAACCGATCACTGATTAATGTACCTCCGCACGTGGATTTTGAATCGTTTTTCTTTACGATGAACGCCTTCAAATAATAGAATGAAAATATTAGATATGATTAAGTAATGGGAATTGGACAATTTACGAAATTTATGCATACCATGTGAGGAAACAATCCTTCGTTTGGATCTTCTCGACCAACTGGAGGTTTATCTGGAAGTTTGTGGTCGCAGGCTAACTTCTCGTATTCTTTGCAATCTGCGAGTATTTACAATTAAGAATATTATGAGGACATGAATAGTAGGTACCTACAAAAAAAGATGAAAATATGGAAAATGAGAAAATTACGTTTTTTAGCTTTTTCTAACGATTTGTTGAAGTTGTGATACCCTTGAATAATAAAAACAATTATAACTGAAAGAAAAGAAAGAATTGATCTAGGTATTAGATTAATTAGGTACATATGTATTAGGTACTTACTGAATGAGAAATACTCGGCATTTGGGCAAAAAAAATCAAGGAGTTGTTTGTTTTGAATGTGGTAGAATTATATTCACCAATATACTAAGATGACTGAATTGATTTAACTATTAAAATTATTTCAATGATATACGTACGAATTACATATATCAAGAAGACCACACCGGCACCAATAGCTTCATATTTGATTGTACTCATCGGAAATACTTAATATGGAAGAATGGTCGAATAATTTGTTTTATAGTTAACAATGCTGTACTGGATGCTTTAAATATTTCTTGTACATTACAGATAGTCTCATAGATAACCATACTATAATATATGAAATAGATAGGCAACTCGAATGGTTTTTTGAAAACCTATTTTTGTTGATCTATTTGTCTTTTTGGTGGCCATTTGTGTCTGATGTAATGCGGGGTCCACACGCTTCAATTTTACTGGAACCAGTATGATCAAAAGATCAAATAGCTTGAATCAAGTAAACTTGATTAAACTTGACTCGTGTGTACAAATTTTTTGTACTGGAATCAAGTGGTGGCCAGCGGCAAGTAAAAGTTGAAAATTTTCAACTTTATTTGGCACTTGATTCAACTTGACTGCATTTTAACCAATAGGAATAGAGATTTTGTGAGAAATATTTGGCACAGTTAATTTTGATTGGTTGATTTATTAAAAAGTAGAAACAAATTAGAAATAAACAAACAATTCCTTTGAGCTGACAAAAATTTGATTCAAGCTACTTGATCACACTGGTTCCAGCAAAATTGAAAAAGATTGAAGCGTGTGGACCCCGCTTAAATTATACACAAGTCCAGTCGACAAA
This sequence comes from Pseudococcus viburni, assembly GCA_033439095.1. Lineage (NCBI taxonomy): Eukaryota > Metazoa > Arthropoda > Insecta > Hemiptera > Pseudococcidae > Pseudococcus > Pseudococcus viburni. Next base: position 427,137 of record JAVBJF010000304.1, read on the forward strand.
AAAAAAAGTTCTGTGTTTCAGTTCTCATGGCCGAATTCTGATTCTAGACATCAAAATACACCAATATGCTCATTCGTGGCTTCCAAAGTTTGCTTGGGGGGATGGGGGGGGGGGCAAAAATGTAATTTTTTAAAACCAATACACACAAATTTGAGAAAAATTTTTTAAAAAAATTTTTTGATCCAATCTTATAGAAAATTTTACGCTGAATCGAATGCCGTAAACCGCAGACCTCTATCTCTCTTAGAAAAAAAGTTACAGCTAAAGCTTTCCTAAATTATGTGAAAAAAATCGCATTTTTTCGCCTTGTTCACCGAAAAGTGAGGTTTCTGAGAAATCTAAGCGTTCTACGATCATAATGGCCATGATCAAAGTTGTAGAGAATTAAATTTCCTATCTGATAGGTGCATTCAGATTTTTCCGGGAGGCGTAGTTTTCGAGATATTCTCGAGTAAAGTTGAACATTAGTTGAGGCAATTGAGAAAAAAAGAGAAATGAAGCAATTTTTGACTGTCAAAAGTGTTACAGCGAAAAATTGTTGAAGGTGACTCTAGGAGTTACCACGTCCTCGTGCTGATTTTTTCATGAGGGCACCCCCTCCCCCTCCTTCCAATACGAGGAAAACCGCTATGGATGGTTAGATTTCTTCCAGGAGTTAACGTTTTCGAAATTTCTTGAATACCCAGGGAAAAATCGCCAGGCCTGAGCAGGCCAGAAAAATGGCCGTGATTGAGCAGGTATGATCATACGTACCTGATCAGGTATGATCAGGCATGAGCAGGTCAATAAAATAAAGGTTTTTGAATATATTTTTATGTGCCGTCATGAATGACCAGGTATGGCCAGGTATGATCAGGCTTGATCAGGCATGATCATGAAAAAGCCAAATTTTAGGAAAAATTTAGCGTGAATAAAGTTTGGCTTTTTCATGATCATGCCTGATCAAGCCTGATCATACCTGGCCATACCTGGTCATTCATGACGGCACATAAAAATATATTCAAAAACCTTTATTTTATTGACCTGCTCATGCCTGATCAGGTATGATCATACCTGCTCAATCGCGGCCATTTTTCTGGCCTGCTCATGCCTGACGATTTTTCCCTGGGTAAACAAATCACTTTCCGATTTTTTTTTTCATCTTTTGCAAATTCTTTGGTAAAAATCTCAAAACCTCAAATCTGTATAAATATATGTAGGTACGTAGGTAGGTATTGACGCGCTGGAATGTTATTGGTGCAGTTGTGAGGTAAAGCATTAAACCTCCTTTCCAAATGATCGCACGAAACATTTTTTCCGGGCAAAAATTGTAGAAAATTAAACGTAGAATAAAAAAAGTACTGAACAACTTCTTTGGTAAAATTAAACCCTGGAGATATATTGAGAAACCCCGTTTTTTATTCGGCATTTGAAGGAGCAATCGACTTTCAAAAACAATTATTTTGGGAATTAATTTTTGTTCCAACTTTTTCAATTCTGCCCCTTCAAATGTCGAGTTAGGCAAAATATGCATACCACAAATTTTTCTCTCCACACCACCGGGACCTTATGCATATATTAGTTTTCAATTATTTTTGAATTCAAGTACAGTTTGTGCGTTGCCCCTTGAAAACCTATGCATAGGCAATCCCTCAGGTGGATCGGCGTCGGACAGATGGTGAGGGTCCCTCGTTAGATTTCTCAGAAACCTCACTTTGCGGTGAGCAAGGCGAAAAAAATGCGATTTTTTCACATAATTTAGGAATGTTTTAGCTGTAACTTTTTTTCTAAAAGAGATAGAGATCTGCGGTTGGCCGGCATTCGATTCAGCGTAAAATTTTCTATAAGATTGGGCCAAAAAATTTTTTTTTCAAATTTTTCCCAAATCCGTGTCATTGATCTTATATACTGATATGGATACCCAAAGTTATGTTCGAGGTGAACCAAACTGACCAAACACAAATTTATGTAGGTAACGCGCAACATACCTCCCTTGTTAGGTACATTTTACTGTGATATCCACCTTCCCCTTCACAGCATTTTGCTACTTAGTTTGAAACTATACTTAATTTCAGTAATCTTCCGTAATTTTCAATCACCACTCCCCGTCATTAAAAAATTTTTCACTTTAATCTCGTTACATACTTTCCATTTTACACTCAACCACCCCCCCCCCAGGCCTCCTCATTTGAAAAAATTTCCAAGTTTCAGTTTTTGAATTTTTTTTTAAAATTCGTTTTCTTTTAATTTTCGATATTTTCCTTTCTAAATTCTCCCACCCTTCTCAGTCCTACTTCGGTTTAAAAATCCTAAAACTACCTATTTATAATTTAGGTAAGTACCTAGCTAGCGTAGCTACCTACCTACGAATATCTATGAATTTAATTAAGAACAGTTTTCCTATCTACCTATCCCGTTGATGAAGCTTGTAAAATAGGTACCCTATAATAATTGATAAGTAGGTAATTAATCAAAAATTTGACTCTTCCTCATTCCATTAACAGACTGAATTAATCTACTGAATTTATAATGACCATACGAAATCTTGATCTAACCAAAGTACCTCGAAAGTTGAAAATAGAAATATCCATCTTTGTTCCAATTTATTTATAAGATTTTCCAGATAAAAAAGGGTTAGGTTAGCTTAAGATACTCCATTTATTCAACATCTCTCGATTTTTCGTCTTGAGTTCCTTGTAAAATCTCAGCACTGCTGTCTTCCTCGAGTTCCTTGTAAAAACTCAGCACAACGATGAAACGGTAGAAATTAAGAACTGCAAAAAAATAATTCAATGAAATACCACATCAACATGCCAACAATTTTCAAAATTTTAAATAATTATTCAATTTCAGGCGGAAAATTTGCAAAGAAAAAAATCAGCGTTTTTCCAAACATTCTCCATAGTATCATAGATTCTCCATCATCTCAAGATTTTTGAAATAATTATTCGAGTCGCCGATTGCGTGATTTTTTAAAGTTTTGAGTTTTAGGGTTTAGATATCATTGCGCCTCTCTTCTATTTCGAACAGGGTAAGATTATAAAAAAAAAAATCGAGACTCAGAAATCTAATATTAAACCTCTGCCTCTCTTTCAAACTGGAAATATCAAAAAACAACACTTCAGAAAAGGTACTCCGTTGATAATGCATTTTCAGTTTAGGTATTGAAAAATCTCAAACCTTGATTCAAATTTGAATATTTTCATATTCGTTAGAAATTTTTCTTTCATTTTTCCAAAACAGTACCGCCACGCTGAATTTTTTAAAATGAAATGACATGAAAAAAACTTACGATGACCTACCTCCCCAAAGTAAAATGGCTATTTCAAAGGAAATTAGGTAGTGCGTGAGTACTGACGAATCAACGCCTAATTTGGTCAATACTGCTCTACCATTGATTGCCAAAACGACCATCACAACTATTCCTAGCACCATTAACAACACTAGAGTTACTAAGAAAGGTATCAAGTATACTGGATTCCCCTAGAAAAGTAACAACGTGCAGATTATATTAAAATACGATTGCGTAGTATGTATTATCGCTGATGGGTCATTCCACGTCAGTTCGTACGCAAAATGGAGGGGGGGGGGGGGGGTGCCGGTGATTTTTTTTTTATTTTTTTATGTGGGATAAGTCATGGATATGTTTTTTTGGGTTGATTTTCTGATAGTTAATTTTGAAAATATAAAAATTTATAATCGCTACTTCGATCGACACTATTTTTCGCAATGGTGATTTAAAAACTTATAAATTTTCATATTTTCGAAATGAACTTAAAATGAGTAAACTTTTTTATGAAAGGAAATGTTGATAACATGGATATGTTTTTTTCTAGTAAAAATTGGTGGAGGAAGATATAACTATGATCCATATTTTTGACTTTCTGATAATAAGTTAATTTGGAAAATATAAAAATTTGTAAAATAGAAATATTTTGTGGTGGGGGAGGGGGGGAGGGTAATTCAAAAATTGAGCGAGAGTTAATTTCGAAAGTATAAAAATTCATGTTTTTAAAAGTCGGGGATATTTCTGATTTTCTGATAATAAGGTAATTTCGGAATTTTAAAAATTTATGTTTTTAAAAGTTAGATGGATAAGGTTCAGAAATACCAATCATAAAGTTTCCTCCACCAATGTTGACAGAAAAAAACATTTTCATTTGTACTGTATCGAAAGTACGTTTTTTCATTGCTAATTTGCGGATCGGAAGTTTGCCTTTTCGTTGTTGAGCTGTTAACACGGTTTTTAGTGTTTTTCGTGTTTACTTCCGCGTCCTAGTACGCGGAAGTAAACTTCCGTGACCCGGTATACGAACCGCACGAACACGTACGCTTTACGTAAAAGTACTAATTGATGATTTTGAGAAGTACAAATGAAAAATATCTTACAATATAAGCATCGGTAGTGAGCATTTTCATGACCCGCGTATTTTCTCACTCGCCTTCGGCTCGTTTCGCAAACTTACGCTTGTCATGAAAAGGCTCACTTCCGCTGCTTGTATAGTAATACACTAATCCATGTTAACAACATTTCCTTGCAAAGGAAACTTTACTTCATTTTTTCTTTGAATATGGTGTAAAATAAACAAAAAAAAAAATCAATTTACACAATTTTGACCTTTGAAAAAAAAATTGTATTTTCTTCCAATCTTTGGAATTTTTTTCTCGAAAATACGAAATTACGTCACCTCAATTTTTTAATATATTAATCAGCATGTTAAGTTGTACTTTACAGATTTTTTTCAGAATTTTTGGCGATTGACATCACAGGGAAATGTCATTTTTCAACTTTTACAGCTAATTTTTCGTGTTAAAAAAAGTGATGACACTGATTTTCAAAAAATTGTCAAAAAGCTCTTCAAAGGCCCTACACATTAGAAAAAGTTTCAACTTTCAAACCATCATGGTTTTCGAGTTATCCACGCCCCAAATTTATCATATCTAACTTTACCTCAAAAGTTTAAATGCTCGTGGCAGCCCCCCAAAAAGACTTTGAGAGCTGCGGTTTGCGGCATTCGTCATCTCTCATCGACGTCTATCCTCATAAAAAAATCCCCCCCCCCCCAGTTTGCGTACGAACTGACGTGGAATGACCCTGATGGAATTGAAATTTATTCTTGAAAAAAGGTTCACCGTTCTGACGCCGGAGATTCCCCAGGCGGGAATGCATATGCATAACGTCCAACTCAGCAAATCGAAAAGGGTATACAGATTTGCTGAATTGACGATGATCATCCACTCAAAAGTGAACAAGTTCTTTAGAATCAGGCGTAGTAATACTCCGTCTACCTGATGAAAATTAATATAGTAGATTAGATTGAATTATCGTAGAATTTACGCAGTTTGTACCTACATTACATTAGGTAATAATAATTAAAATGAGTATGTAATTTGAATTTTTTTTTGAACATTATTGATGAAAATGAAAATATCTGAAAAAACTCACAATACTGGTCCATAAAATTATCTTGGTTCCGGTTCTCAATGTGCATCCGCAACAGCAAGATTCCACAGTTAACATTTTTTACAAGTGATTAAATTCATTCACTGAATCGAAAATATCCACAAATTCTGATCCAACTGATGCAAGCTTCACAATCAAAAATTAGTCACAACGCAATTCTTGTTTTCCCGCTGTAAGGGTTTATTCACAAGCATCGGAAATAAGAAATAAGAATTTTACTGTGATTACCTCCAATCGAAATTGACTGTACCAAAATATAGCCAAATATTTCTTGAAATGTCGCTATTCCTATTGGTTAAAAAATTCTTATTTCTTATTTCCAAGGGTGCGTTCACTTTGGGATTTTAGATATGTATACATATACCCTTTGACTATAGAGTATATGGACCGAGCTACTTGTATACAAACCATACGAACAGCGTCGTCAGACATCCCACAGTGGGCCAGTTTGAAAAAATAAGTGGTAAAAAATCATTCTGGCTAGAGATTGAAAGATAAAATTCCGAAACTTTCGGTATAAGGGAATTCGAGGTCGCTGATTCCGTTTTTGAAATTTATTTTTGGTTCTGACCACATCTGCGCCCCGGAAAGGGGGGTCAAAACACAAAATTTTGAAAAATTTTGATATGGGTGTCGAAATGTAGGTATTCGGGGTTGCTGATTCCAATTCTGACATTTATTTTTTACCCTGACCAAATTTGAACCCCCAGGAGGAGGGTCAAAACTCAAAATTTTGAAAATTTTTAATATGGGTGTCGAAATGTAGGTATTCGGGGTTGCTGATTCCAATTTTGACATTTATTTTTGCCCTAACCAAATTTGAAACCCTTAAGGGGGTCCAAGCTCAAAATTTTGAAAAATTTCAAAATGTAGGTACCTATTTGAGGTTGTTGATTCCGATTCCAACATTTATTTTTTGCCCGGGCCAAATTAAGCCCCAAGGAAGAGGGGTAAACCCAAAATTTGGAAAGATTTCAACATGGGTGTTGAAGTGTGGGTATTATTAAAGTGAAACCCGCAAAGAAGCAGAAATAAAAATCCAAGGACACAAACAAAACGTTTTCAGTATAAATCGATACTTAGCTTATGAATTATTATTAATTAATAATAAATAAAAAAAATGTGAGAGTATTTCTGTATAAAAATGCAACAAACATTGAAATCATATTATAAACAAAGGAACATGGTTGACGACTTAAAGACCATCTTCATTATCATTTGAATTGGGGCTGAAATTTGGTCAGAGCAAAAAATAAATTTCAGAATTGGAATCAGCAACTTCAAATACCTACATTTCGACACCCATACTGAAATTTTTCAAAATTTTGAGTTTTGACCCTCCTCCTTGGGGTTCAAATTTGGTCTGGGCGAAAAATAAATGTCGGAATTGGAATCACCAACCCCGAATACCTACATTTCAATACCCATGTCGAAATTTATCAAAATTATGAGTTTACCCCCCTCCCCCCTCATGGAGCTCAAATTTGAGTAAGGCAAAAAATGAATACCAATTTAGTAATCAGTGACCTCGACTTTCCAAACACTGAAATTTCAAGGGTTCTATTTAACAAACTCGAGTCGAGATAATTTTTAAGCTTGTTTACATACTTCCACGTTTTTCAAACTAAATTGTCGAATTACAAAAACAGCTGCAACTGGCTGCAAAAAAATTTTACCTCACATGAATCAGTACACCTTGAGGTACAATTTAGCTCAGTTATTATTGACTTAAATTGGTTTAATTATTTTTTGCACTCCATTAAATGAACTTGAAAATGAAAAATTTGCATATACTTCAAGCGATCATATAGAAAAAATGGTGGGAGATATCAAAAAAATATTTACGGCATTGAAAAGTACGTACTTTTATCTTTATTTTCCATATTTTATTTTAATTTTGGGACAAAAGATAAACTAACCATAAAGCAAACAATACTTTGCAGTTTTCATTCAAATTGCAACATGTTGGAATGCTTGACTTTATTAGGTTATAAATACGCATGCTCATTGCTCATGTCTATTCTCAAAACTGAACTCAGTTTCCTTATCGCTAGGGTGTGTAGATAACCACATGATATGCGAAAAAGCTCAATTCAAACTTTTTTTTTTGATTTTTTACCACTTATTTTTTCAATCTGGCCCACTGTGCATCCTACGGAGAAAGAACGCTTCTGATTGGGTAATCATACCGTCCTGTTCCCCTCAACCACCGCGCGCATAAACCACACCGACGAGACGAACGTTAGACTCACTCACTCGTTCGTTGTAGTAGTGTATGCCGCTGATGCAAATTGCTTGAAAATTACTCGTTTAAATGAAAAAGCACAAGAATTAAAAAGTTGTTTATTTTTGAAGTACTTCAATATGAGCTATGAACGAACTTTCTACGATAAAAATTCGCTGAGATCTGATTTTTCACATTTTACATGATAAGAAAACAACCAATCAGAAGCGTTCTTTCTCGGTAGGATGTCTGACGACGCTATTTACTCAGCTAGCTCGGTCCATCATATACCGATCGCGTCACAGCTGTGTATAAACAAACATAGTAAAGAGTCAATTTGATTACTTTTTTAAAAATCACTGGTTACTTACGAGTAATAAAAAGTGAAAGAAACAGTTTTGAAAACACGCGATTTTCTCTTTCTCCCCCTTTGATTAAAAACTCAAAAATTGACCCAATTTGGGGCTCAAAATGAGTTATAATTGCTCAAATTTAATTTTCATCAATAATTTCGTTCTGCTCGTGAAATTTTAACCCATTCTGATATGTCGCAACCCAAGTTTCAGATTTTTTCATGACTTATTTTTTAATCAAAGGGGGAGAAAATCGCGTGTTTTCAAAACTTTGAAATTCCACCACGGCCCATTGTGCCAACAGTTTTCCTCAAACTTTGGCTTATTGGACGCGGAATGAACCCAAGAATACATTGCGTTTAATTTTGTTTTGTCTAGTATACCGCATAACGCCTACAGAGGCATTATTGTGCCAAAAATGATCGAATTTGGCAAAAAGTCGCACATTGGAGGGCCCAGCACCCCATTGTGCCCGTGACCCAAGGGATGTGACATATACTTGTCAGGGGAGTGTCTGCTACCAGAATGTGAAAAAACTTTTTGTCCAAAGTCAAATTTAAAAATTGGGAAAAAACGAGGATTTTCTGACCTCAGCTCCCTATTGTGCCGGGGCAAAAATCCAAAATTCGATTTTTTGGAACTGCGGGACCCATACCTACAATAAACCAACTGATTTTTTTGTCCAGCGAAAATGCACACTAATTTTGATTTCTAGAGCACTTTTTGCCTCTTGGACAGTACAGTATGGGTAGAAGTACTCGAGTGGAGTGCCCTGAAATTTTTTCGACCACTATAATGACCTTAAATTTGACCTTGAAGGTTTCAAATCGCCCTTAAGGTATCGTTTTGGTAGGTGGTATAAAGAAAAAATTATTTTTATGTTTCTCACTCTATTTTACACCACTCAGAATTTTTTCAAATTTTTTCGATTGGTGGCCTATACGTGAGGTTCAAAAAACCGATAAATCGTTTGTTTTACCTATGTAGTACTTGAGAAACACACTTTGATAAAGACAAATATGTTAATCGTAATTTTATTTCTGGAAATTCTTCTAATGATGTCCTGAGTCTGTGATAGATTCGCATCGCCACAGCTTCTATTGCTTTCGGGGGGGGGGGGGCGATCCCCTTATGAGAGAAAAAGTTATTTTGCACCGATTTCGCTCAAATTCTCGTAAAGGGTTCTGTAGGTGTAGAAGTTTTCCCCCGAAAAATTTTAGCCCACCTCGATCTCAAGAGGCTGAGTCGTCGCTTCCCAAAGTTGAACTTTTTGGTTAAAATGACAAAAAACGAGTTTTTCGATTATAAAACCGCTCCAAAATTCTAATTTTTGAAAAACTTGGTATTTTATGTGCACATTTTGAGATGACCAATCCGACTAGCCCATCAGACTTTTCATTCAAAGTGTCTCTCCCCCCCTCTTTCGGGTACTTTTAAAAGTGTACAACTCATGTCTTTTTTTAGCAAAAAATGACCTCATTACATAGGTGACCCAAAAGTGACAATTTGTAAGAATGTGAAAATTTTTTGATTTAAATGCAATATGATGTCTTAAATGTGTGGTGTAAACACACTGCCCCTAACCCTCGTCATTTCTGCTGGAGAGGGAGGGGTGAAGCGGAGGGAGCTCCGTTTTTCCACTCTAAAATCATCTTCTGCATAGGCTAGTCGAACGGCATAAAAATTTTGTCAAAGTTCTGCCAAGGGCCAAATGACCTCCAAATCACACCAGAGCCTTTATCCCGTACCATCTTCAGAGCAGAATTAAATTTCCTGTATATCGCGCCAATGAAGCTGATTTTCGGAAGAAGTTTAATTATTTTTTCACACCCTTTCAGAAAAAAATTCAAATTTGGAAATACAGTTCTGAATATGGTAGGTACAGAAAAAATCAAAAATTCAAAATGACAAAGTTATTCATCTCGAGACAGAGTAAGGGGTAGGAGATAACAGGAAATAATTCGAATTTCTAAAAGTAAGCACTGAAGACCTTCAGAGCTGAATTTTAGAAATTTTAACTTTTACACTTACCCGCCCATAGAGCTGAATTTCGAAAATTTGAATTTTCTTCTGCAAATCTGTCTAGAGGTGAATTTTGGTCCGGGTGAAAATTTTCAGTAATTATATTTCATTGGGACCGACTTTTGAAAGCTCAAAAGTTCCACAAAAAGGGTCTGAATTGCAAAACTAATGGCACTATTGAATTTGTTTCGTCGAGACGAATTGAACCATATATTTACGATTGGATTCTGAAAACCTCCAGCGATTTTGGTATTTACATCAGAGAGGATTTCCTTTCATTTTTGATGTTAGGCAAAAAGTCTTCAGAACAAAAATTTTCCAATTTTCATTATAATATTCATTCGCCTTATTAGTTCATTTTTTAGAATCTTCTTGAACAATTTTTTTTGTAGCCCCTTGAATTTCGAAGTTAGGCTAGGAGTCATGAAGTGAAAATTAAATCAATTTTTCAAGTGTGCAACATGTTCATTATTAGGGTGGAGTGAAAAAAAAAACATATCTTGGATTTCGACCAAATTTGGTGAGGTGGTTTACTTTGAGTGGGAGACCTCCCAAAAAAATTTTGAGCCCCCAGGGGGCAAGTGGAGGGGAGCTGGGGGGCTCAAAGTGCACCTCCTTTTGAAAAAAACGCCTTTTTTTGTGTTTTTTTAGTAGAAAAAAATTGTGCGAGAAGCTGTCGTAGCACTTAAAAGTTGCAATTTGAGTTTCTACGTCTCCCTAAACCATCGCCATCCTTCTCCGATCAAAACTCAGAGCGCTACCAGGGGGTTGAAAAGTTGCAGATTGCAAAATTCAAGTAACATTTCGAGCAAAAAATGGCGCATTTTCAGGGAAGAAATGGCCAAATGAAAAAAACAATTCGAAATTCGTGTTCAGCAGGTCAAAATACCACGATAAACACACTTTTCGCGATAATTTTACTTCAAGTCTGAAAATTCATTTTTTCATAATGAAAAAGCAGTAAAAAAAAGTGAATTTTATCATGAAAAAATGAATTTTCAGACTTGAAGTAAAATTATCGCGAAAAGTGTGTTTATCGGGGTATTTTGACCTGCTGAACATGAATTTCGAATTGTTTTTTTCATTTGGCCATTTCTTCCCTGAAAATGCGCCATTTTTTGCTCGAAATGTTACTTGAATTTTGCAATCTACAACTTTTCAACCCCCTGGTAGCGCTCTGAGTTTTGATCGGAGAAGGATGGCGATGGTTTAGGGAGACGTAGAAACTCAAATTGCAACTTTTAAGTGCTACGACAGCTTCTCGCACAATTTTTTTCTACTAAAAAAACACAAAAAAAGGCATTTTTTTCAAAAGGAGGTGCACTTTGAGCCCCCCAGCTCCCCTCCACAATTGCCCCCTGGGGGCTCAAAATTTTTTTGGGAGGTCTCCCACTCAAAGCAAACCACCTCACCAAATTTGGTCGAAATCCAAGATATGTTTTTTTTTTCACTCCACCCTATAATGTTCATCTCAAGTTTATTTCAGAGGTGCCCGGCTATACATATGAAGAGTCGTTTTCCAAAACGCATTATCGACAATTTTTTCAAAAATCGTTTTTTTGAGCCAAATTGTTCAGGAGAACATACTACACAACATGTAGCACTTACCTACCTGAATACCTACTTGAACTTTGTGTTATCCAGCATAAAGCGAAACCCTAAATTCAACATCTGTTTTCCAAAACGCATTATCGACACGGCGCAGCTTTATATCTTCGAAAAATGTCATATGACGTGTCGTTTATGAGGTTTTTGAGGGTGCTAAGTTCGAATATTTGCTTATTTTTTGAATTTGACCCTTCGATGCCCTTCTAGCTCCCCAATTTTGGGAAAAGGGGGGCTGAAAAATGAAAATTGTGTGTGGCATATTGATTTTCACTGATTTTCATTTCTCAGCCCCCGTTCCCAAAATTGGGGAGCTAGAAGGGTACCGAAGGGTCAAATTCAAAAAATAAGCAAATACTCAAACTCAGCGCCCTCAAAAACCTCATGAACAACAGATCACACGTTATTTTTCATTTTTTTGAATTTTGACCTCATCAAGGGGGCCAATAAGAGGATTTAGAGGGGTTGGTTGAAAAAACCGATTACATATTCGAACTCAGCGCCTTCGAATCAGTAGAAATCGATACGTTTCATCATTTTTTTTCAATTGTGGGCAAAATTGTGGACCCCTGTATCCCCCCAGGGGTGAAGGGATCCCATCAAAGATTGTGATTTTAATAATAAATGATCAGTTACGAAGTTATAAAATCTTATTTTCTGTTTTTTTTTTGGGTAATGATGCATTTTCATCTCAATAATGAGTTTTCCAAAACGCATTAAGTCCGAATTTGTTTTCCAAAACGCATCAGAATCCCAATCTGTTTTCCAAAACGCATTAGTGCTGTTTTTTCTCAGTCCATTGTGGATAGGTAACAATGTTTGAAACTTCGCAATGTCACCTGGTGTATCGAGGGTCGTCCCAACTACTATGTTAAAAAGGTTTCAAACCGAATGCGCATGATTTGTTGAATGGAAAAGTTTTTTTCGTTTATCTCGAAAACACTTTTTTCTCGTTAATGCGTTTTGGAAAACGACTCTTCATATGTATCCAAAAAAATCGGGCACGCTTCATAGAACACCCTGTAGATAGGAGAAACGTGATTCAGCCATCTTTTCAACCATAAACGATGTTACCTCTTCAGAAAAAAATTTACCGACAGTACTTTATGCATGTCCTTCGTTACTCCAGATCCCCAGAAATTAAATGAGATTTTGTTTTACTCGACGCGACGGTTTCAATTTTTCAATAACTCACATATTTGCACGAAAAAATTATTGAAATTTAAAATTTTTTGCAGTATTTACTTCTAGCATTGGAACATTATTGTCGTTACACTTATCCAATCCGCAATAAATATACTAAGATACCAAACCAGTTTACACCTGATAATTTTGATTGTAAAAATTGGTTAAATATTTTGTTTGTTTTATTCCTGCCAAACTATATCAGCGATCCAATCAATTGCTGCATGTAATTTAAAATGGAAGACGAACACTGAACCTTCGGTTTTACCCTCACATTGTGTAGAAAATACATCTTCAGTAGCGATACCAAATTGCACATAAGTATTCGGGCAATCGCGACTCGTTTTATGTTGCGCTGATCCACCAATCGTACGCTGTAATCGAGGCGAAAAAAAATTCATCAGAAATATTTTGTCTGAACGAATTTTATTTTGTGATTGTTAGCGTAAGACTACTTACTGGGCAGGCGGTTTTCTTTCGGAGCGTATGCATAGAGCAATGAGTGAGATTCGAGAAGAAATTTGGTCTCCGAAGTATTTCATCACATTGTGATTTCACATCACTACCGTTTATCCGCAGATCGACGAATCGCAGTCGCTGGAATGAGGGGTCACCTAAATAATAACGAATTATTATGCTTCATTAGTAGTCCTATCATCTTAGGAGTTGACCTCCAAAAATTAAATCCTGATATTTTCCCCCCTTTTTACGTTCGTAATGGTCCACTATACAACATACTAAAATGGACACCTCCACAACCCTCCGCTACCCCCAGGAGAGGGGTAAATGTTTGCTGAAAACAGGGTTTTCGTGAATATCTCCTCAAATAAGCCTCAAAATTTAAAAATAGTTATGAACAATCTTGTTCTACGAGTAATTTCCTATCAGAAGGTTTTTTTGTTTTTACAAAAACACTCACTTCCTTGATCAAAAATTAAGGGTAAAAAATATATATTTTTCAACAGCATTTTTTGAAAAAATCGAAACTTTTGTGAATGTCTCCTCAAATAAGCCTCAAAATGGAAAAATGGTTATGAACAATCATGTTCTACGTGTAATTTCCTATCAGACAGGTTCGGTTTTTTTTTCGAAAACACCTGTTTCTTTGTCCAAAAATTAAGGGTAAAAACGCCTATTTTTCCAATATTTACAGTATTTTTGGAAATGATGGAAATACGAAGTTGAAAGTACCCAAAATTATACCAGTAAAGAGTAATTTTTTATACAAGCTGGTAGGGTATTCCAAAAAAAGTTACCACAAGAAATTCAACCCCTGCCGTTAATTATAAGGGAGGGTTATTGCAGTATTCAATAACCTCTATCAAGTATAACTAACGGTAGGGATTGAAATTCTTGCAGTGACTTTTTTTGAAATACCCTACCAGACTGTATAAAAAATTACTCTTTACTGGTATAATTTTGGGTACTTTCAACTTCGTATTTCCATCATTTTCAATAATACTGTAAATATTGGGAAAAAGGGTGTTTTTCACCCTTAATTTTCCAATGTGCGATTTTTTGGCAAATTCGATCATTTTTGGGATAATAATCCCTCCGCAGGCGACATGCGGTTTGCTGGACAGAAATAATCAAGCGCAATGTATTCTTGAGTTCATTCCGGGTCCGATCAGCCACAGTTTGAGGAAAACTGTTGGCACAATAGGCCATCGTGGAATTTAAAAGTTTTGAAAACGTGCAATTTCCTCCCCCTTTCATTAAAAAAAGTTATGAAAAAAATTTGTAACTTGGGTTGCGACCTATCAAAATGGGTTAAAATTTCACGATCAGAACGAAATAATTGATGAAAATTAAATTTGAGCAATTTTAACCAATTTTAAGCCCCAAATTGGTTCAATTTTTGAGTATTTGAAAAAAATTGGCATGTGACCTATGAAAATGGGGTAGAATTTCGTCAGAAATTCAAAAATACCAATCAAATTTTTTTAGCAATTTTTGAGAACCTTGAGCCCTAAATTGAGTCGAGTTTTGATTAATTTCAAAAAATTGGCATGTGACCTATGATAGTGGGGTAAAATTTCGCTAGAAATTCAAAAATACCATCCAACAGTCTTTTTGAGCAACTTTTGAGAATTTTGATCCTCAAATTGAGTCGATTTTTAATTTATTTCAAAATATTGGCATTTGACCAACGAAAAAGGGATAGAATTTCGCCAATGATTTTAAAATGTAATTCAAAACTTTTAAAAACTACTTTCAAGTTTGAGTAATTTAGAACGCAAAATATTTTATTATTCGATTTTGATTTTTGTTTTTCTATGAAATTTTAATCCATTTCCATACTGATGGGTCTATATCTAGAAATCTACTAAATAAGAGGCTCAAGATTCTCAAAAATTGCTCAAAAAAATTGGATGTTATTTTTGAATTTTTGGCGAAATTCTACCCCACTTTCATAGGTCACATGCCAATTTTTTGAAAATACTCAAAAATTGACCCGATTTGGGTCTCAAAATGGGTTAAAATTGCTCAAATTTAATTTTTATCAATAATTTCGTCCGAGTTTTAGATTTATGAAAGGGGGAGGAAATCAATTTTTCAAAACTTTGAAATTCCATCACGGCCTATTGTGCCAACAGTTTTCCCCAAAGTTTGCAGAGTGTCTAACAACTCCTGTTCGTCCTGTTTGTACTATTTTGGGCTGAGTGGTCCTGTTTGTCCTGCTTTTGTACTGTTTTGGGGTTTTTTCAGTGAAAAGTCCTGTTTTGTAACAATTTTGAAATTCCACCCGCCAAAATAGATTGCTTTTTACATTCTGAGCGAACGGATGCTGTAATTCGACTATACTACTCATCAAACGCGGAATGAACCCAAGAATACATTGCGTTTGATTTTTTTTTGTCCAGCCAACCACATGTCACCTACAGAGGCATTATTGTGCCAAAAATGATCAAATTTGGCAAAAAAATCTCACGTGGGGGGGGGGGGTCTAGCACCCCATTGTGCCCGTGACCCAAGGGATGTGACATATATGGAGTCGGATGAGTGTCTGCTACCGGGATGTGAAAAATTTTTTTGTCCTAGGTCAAATTTAAAAATTGGGGGAAAAATAGGGGTTTCAGGTCTCAGCTCCCTATTGTGCGAGGGAAAAAATCCAAAATGCGAGTTTTTGGGGCCATGGGACCCATACCTACAACAAACCAACTAATTTTTTTGTCCAGTGAAAAGCAGAGGCCTTTCGAAGCGATGTGCTCTGGGGGGGTGAGAACTTCAAATTTGCCAACTAATTTTTTTAAATTTGCCAACTAATTTTTCCAAATTTGCCAATTGATTTGTTAAAAAAATTTACCAGTGCTAATTTTTCTCAAAACATTGCGGAAGCAATATTCATTAAAAAAATTATTTAGGAATAGAAATTACCACTTTTTTGACACATATAAAAACAGATTCAAAAATAATAATAACAAAAAAATGTTACAATCTCGAATTTTTTCCCTGGCCAATTTCATTGTAAATGAAAACCCCTTCGGAATTGTCTTATTTGTCTCGAGTGAAGCAAGGGTGAAAAATTTCAAGAAAATTTCAAATTTAATAAAAAATATTTTGTACTTAACGTAGCATTAATATGAATAGCCGATGAGAGAAATGAAACTAGCCCGAGCGAAGCGAGGGCGAAAATTTTAGAAAACCTCAAATTTAAGGTGCAATAAAATAATATTTTGGATTAATAAACTTAATTGAAAAATTGGCTGCTTTTACTTTAACAAAAGAAATGTGATAAGGCGGAGCACAATGAGGCCAAAGCTTTTGAATTTTGATTTTTAAACATCGAAAATGAGTTTTGAGAAGATAGAATGTAATAAAAGTAATTGAAATAATTTTGAGGAAAAATACAAAAAAAATCACTTTTGTAGGATTTGAATTAAGTATTTTAAAATTATGAAAGAAAAATACAGAAAGGCCGAGCGCAGCGAGGCCGAAGTTTTTGAAAATTTTTATTTGTGAGGTAATTTCAGTGATGGGTTGAAGAATTGTGATTTGGATCGTGATTTTGGGGAGTAATTTGAGACTTGGATTATGATTTCTGAAAGGAGGTCCTCAAAAAAATCGTTCTGAGGACTTACTTGCCCTCTGCCTCTTTAAGTGAGACCCTGCTTAACTATATCTTACTTGAACCGTTGAACCTAAAAGTACATATACCTATTATAAAAATCAAAATCAATTTTGAGAAAAATTAAAAACTTGAAATCATGTTTAGAAATCAAAACGTGAAGTTGCTTCATTAAAAGGGTTCTAAAATCAAGTTTCAGAAAAATTGTTTGAATGAAATAATTTTTAAAAACTTTACAGTTAGATTTTTCAAAATGAAAAAAAATGGATTTAGCCCGAGCGAAGCGAGGGCGAAAATTTTAGAAAATCTCAATTTGAATGTGCAATAAAATAGTGTTTTGAAAGAATAAACTTTAATGAAAAATCGACTGCTTCTACTTTGAAATGATTAAAGTAGAAATATACCATGGCCGAGCGTAGCGAGGCCGAAGCTTTTGAAAAATTGGATTTTCAAATATCAAAAATAAGTTTTAAGGAGAACAAGAACAATGAAATTATTTGGAATACCTTTGAAGAAAAATGCGAAAAAATCTCTTTTAAATTACAAGTACAACTAAAATTTTTTTGGTTGACGAGTAAAAATTTTCAAAATGCAAGATAATTAATCATTTTTTTCTTAAAAAAAAAAAAAACATTTATTACAACGGTTTAATTCTTTGCTGGGAAAATGATAAATTTTCAGTTGGAAAAGGTTGGAAAAATGACTAATTTTCCCAACTTATAAGTGAAAATTTTGTTGATTTACGACTTTTAAAATAGGTAACCATTTTATTTATTCATTTTTCATTCAAAAAATAAATACCAATCGTCCCAACTGACATTTTTACTCATCACTTGGGAGAACGACCGATTTTGAGTTGGAAAAATAACCAATTTTGAGTAGGGAAAATTACCAATTTTGAATTGGGAAAATTACCAATTTTGAGTCTGGAAATTTACCATTTTCGAGTTGGGAAAGTTACCAATTTTGAGTTGGAACAAATGAAAATTTTGTTCATTTCCAACTTTTAAAATAATCATTTTATTTATTATTTTTCATCAAAAAAATTAATCCCAACTGTCCAATTTTCCCAACTGATGTGTTGAAATGTTCAATTTTCCCAACTCACGAGTAAAAAATCTCCTCAGGGGAGGAAGTTAGCCCCCTATCGGTATGTCACTAATCTAACAAATCACACATAGGTACCTACGAAATTTTCTAATGAAAAATTTACAACACTGCCAAACTGCCATTTTAAAATTGTTTTTTTTTTTCAATTTCAATATTTCACAACTTTTCTCAATTTTTAACACTCCGGCTTTTCTGCCAACTTTTTGCCAACTTCACCCAACTTTTCCAACTGGAAAATGCTTGGGGGGGTGAGACCCCCCCCCCCCCCCCCGGTCGGAAGGCCTCTGGTGAAAAGGCACACTAATTTCGATTACTAGAGCACTTTTTGCCTCTTGGACTGTAGACTATATAGAATCCATTTTTGTGGCGTCATTACGCCCAATCAGTATCACCAAAATTTGGCAAAAATCGCATGCATAGTCAACACTACAAAAATTTCCCGAATTTGCGGTTCTGTCATCAATGGTTCGTCTAAAAGTGCCAAATATGAAAATAATTTAAAATTTCCCCAAACATGCATATTACTCCGAACAAAGGAGAGCGAAATCGTTTCCATTTTTTCTCGAAAAAATTGATGTCAGCAATACGCAGGTACCTATCAAAGCTTTGTCTGAACCACTGTATACCTATATAATTTGGTGAAAATTTCTAATACCTAATAATATTTCGAATTGAAAAATCAGAGAATCCTGTTTGAACTACAGTTTTTTTTGGATTTAGTGAAATGATGTAGGCAGGTAGGTATAGGTATTATAAAAAATTACTTTCATCAACGCTCCATCCGGATGCAGTATTATTTGCAATTTCTTCTGCCTCAGCCGGGTCCGTGATTAAACATATTGGTCTTACATATGAGCTGAATTTCACAGTTTCGTTAAGTTTCAGAAGACCCACATCGAAGTGGCCGGTTCCTTCACTGGTCAAGTATTCATGTTTGTATTCATCGGAAACGTTGAACCATTCACCGGTGTCGCTGTCTTTACTTGTTAAACTTCCTAATTTAACTTTTGCCGTCCTGGTGGTATCGATACAACGAGCAGTAGTCAGTACGAACCGATCACTGATTAATGTACCTCCGCACGTGGATTTTGAATCGTTTTTCTTTACGATGAACGCCTTCAAATAATAGAATGAAAATATTAGATTAGATATGATTATGTAATGGGAATTAGACGGTTTACAAAATTTATGCATACCATGTGAGGAAACAATCCTTCGTTTGGATCTTCTCGACCAACAGGCGGTTTATCTGGGAGTTTGTGGTCGCAGGCTAACTTCTCGTATTTCTTGCAATCTGCGAGTATTTACAATTAAGAATATTATGAGGACATGGAAAGTAGGTACGAAAAATGGATGAAACTATGAAAAATGAGAAAATTACATTTTACAGTTTTTTTCAACGATTTGTATATGTTGCGATACTCGGAAAGTGCATAGGTAAGTATAACTGAAAAAAAAAGGAAAAAATTTATCTGAGTATTAGATTGATTAGGTGCGTAGGTACTTACTGAATGAGAAATACTCAACATTTGGACAAAAAAAATCAAGCCGATGGGGAAGAATACTTTTATTGGAGAAACATCAATTAGTATAGAGGGAGCTGTTTGTTTTTAATGTGGTGGAATTATATTTACCAATATACTTAGATGACTGAATTGAATAAATTATAATTTCAATGATACACGTACCAATTCCAGCTATCAAGAGGACCACACCGACAATAACAGTTTCGTTTCTGAATCTACTCATCGGAAATACTTAATATGGAAGAATGGTCAAATAATTTGTTCATGTTTAACAATGCTCTGCCGGATGCTTTAAATATTTCTTTTACGTTACAGATAGTTTGTTTAGTTTTGACAAGACCCCTGAAAATTCTTAGGGTTTATTCAGATTCACGAGCATCGGAAATAAGAAATAAGAATCCTATCCTATCCTATCCTATTATACTAAAATCCAAGGTAAATAGATACTACGTACCTATAGTATCTATCTATCTATTCTATTTATTTACCTTGACTAAAATCCACTTTCCGAACTTTTCGAATTTTATTTTCCATGGAGGCGATCACAATTAGCGGCGGTTAGCGGGCGCAAAATTTTGCCAGCGTCGAAATAAACATTGCTGGTTGCCAAATTCCATGGAAAAATTTCAAAATTTCATCTAGGAAGGTAATTTAGTAGGTAAAAAATTTTCTCTCAGAACCAATCAGAAGTCAGAAAAAATGAACAACTGTTGGTTAACAATGTAATTATTTTTTTTTTCAAATTAAAATTGTTTCCTTTTCGAATTACTCTGCCATCAATATTCGGCTATTTATTTTTAGAAAATTTAGTCAGTTTTATGAAATAGGCTGGATTTTTAGTAGGATTTGTTGTAAGTACCGATTTTTGTTTTTTTTTTCTTAGTACCACGTACCAATTCAAAATTTAGTTTTATTGTCATGAAAAATCAATGAAAAAAGGTGAATTTCGACATTTAAGTAAAATGATCGCGAAAAGGGTATTTATCTGGGTATTTTTACCTGTTTAACACGAATCCGACGTTAGTTTTTTCATTTGTTCATTTTTTTTTTTTGTATAAAATGCTCAAAATTTGAAAAATCTGCCGAAATAACAACATTTCTGTAACAGTTTTTGTAAGTTTTGATCTTCCGTTTAAAATAACGACAAAACCCAAAAAATTCTACCAAAAAAATAATTCTTAATAAATTTTGTAGGATAGCGATTCTTTGGTTACATGGCGTTTTTTCACGTTTAAAAACTTCAGATGGCCAAAAAACCACGAAAGATCACACCAGAATGATGAGAAAATTATTATAAATCCCTTTCTACGACATATTTCTGTTGAACTTGGAAATTCTTGAAAATAATGCTGTAAAATGACCATAATTTAAAATAGGGGAATAAGGGTCAATTTTTTCCAGAATTTTTATATCTCGGGACACGTTTTGAGGGGTTAGAATAAAAATCGGAGCTGGAGCTAATTTCATCTTACTTTCACCGGAAGTGAAGGAAATTTTCTGTTCTTTGGCACAATGTTACATCTTGTAGAGGGGTTTTGGCTGTTTCTTTGAACCAAAAGAAACTCTTCCAGAAATGTTGTTATTTTGGATGATTTTTCAAATTTTGAGCGTTTTATACAGAAAGAAATGGCCAAACTGAATTTCGAGGATTTAATCCTGAATAATCCCTAATGCTGTACCAAAAAAAAAAAAAACGAAAAGTTTATGACCTTCTGCGGGCGCGCCTTATAGAGAACCAAATTATAAATTGGTAGTTTTGGGATTTTTAAAATGGAAAAGGACAAACCAATTTTTCGAACTTTTCACAGCTGCGATACTTTTGGAAGAAAATTCGACTTTTCCTACAGAGGATTCACCCCTTTGCGATCTTAGTCTCGAGAAGTTTCAGAGTTTCCAGAAAATTTTAGATTAGTACGCTATCCAGAGCATTGCAGCCGAATTTTTCAGCTTTGGCTTTCGGGTAAAACTAGCGATCTTGAAAAATAAAGCTTAGGCTTTTAGCTATTAATTATTATTAGTTTCAGATATTTTCATAATTTATTTTGAATTTTTTGCACGTTGCACGTTGCACTTGCACTTGAAAAATGAAGACGTACAAAATATGAGCAATCTCGTTCGTGTTCACAACAAATTCGAGCAAATCCTCTCCTGAGATTGTGGAAATAACAACACCCGGATAATACAACTTGACACATCCCCCCTTCGGCCCTTCTCTCCCCAGCGGAGAGGGAGGGAGTGAAGTTGAGGAAACCCGTTTCAAAAATTGATTTTTTCGCATCGATTTCGCTCAAATTCACATGGGAACTTATTAAGTACCTGCAGTAATATTTTTTTTACAAATTTCAGCTCTCGACACATCAGGGGCCTGAGCCATTATTTCCCAAAGTTGAGCAGTTCCTTAAAAATTACATGGAAATATTTTCCCAAAATTTCAGTTTGGGTTTTATAATCGAAAAACCCGTGTTTTTTTTTGGTCATTATAAGTAACTAAAAATGTCCAACTTTGGGAAACGATGGCTCAGCCCCCTGAGTTCGAGGGGGGTTAAAATTTCTTGGGGAGAACTACTTCACCTACAGAATTCTTTACGTGAATTTGAGCGAAATCGGTGCAAAATAATTTTTCCTCTCATAAGGGGTCCGTCGCTGCCTCTCCCCCCTGAAAGCAATAGGAGCTGGGTCGGTGCGAATTTATCACAGACTCTGGATATCATTAGAAGCATTTCCACCAATAAAATTGCGATTAACATATTCGTCTTTTTCACAGTGTATTTCTCAAGTAAGTACTAGGTAAAACGACCAATACATCGGTTTTTCGAACGTCACGTATAGGCACCAATCGAAAAAATCTGAAAAAATTCTGAGTGGTGTAAAATAGAGTGAGAAACATAGAAATAATATTTTCTTTATATGTACCACTCGCCAAAACGATCCACCCCAGGGCGATTTGAAACATTCAAGGTCAAATTTAAGGTCATTATAGTGCTCAAAAAATTTGAAAAAATTTCAGGGCATTCCACTCGAGTACTTCTACCTACGAACCAAGTTTGAAAAAAATCTGTTGAAAACTCGCGGAGATAGAATTTTTAGCTTGAAAATCATGTATTTTGAAGCCCCCGCCCCCGAAGGGTGTGGTAAAAATTTGTTTTTGCGCTCTAAAATATTCTTCTACATACTTAAGTCGAATGGAATAAAAAATTTGTCAAAGTTCTGCCAAGGGCCAAATGACTTCCAAACCACACCAGAGCCTTTATCCCGTACCATCTTCAGAGCAGAATTAAATTTCCTTTATATCGCGCCAATGAAGCTGATTTTTGGAAGAATTTGAATTTTTTGTCACACTCTTTCAGAAAAAAATTCAAATTTGGAAATACAGTTCTGAATATAGTAGGTACAGAAAAAATCAAAAATTCAAAATGATAAAGTTATTCAGCTCGGTAGAGAGTAAGGGGTAGGGGATAACAGGAGAAAATTCGAATTTTCAAAAGTAAGCTCTGAAAACCTTCAGAGCTGAAAAAAAG